>LPNX010016861.1:268352-363884 GCA_001517045.1 Pseudotsuga menziesii
ACTACACTATAAACACTTTAGTTAACTTGTTCATCTTTTCTTTAACAGTTAGTTAACTATTTAATTGATACATGTTGATTGATTTAATTTGTAATAATCATAGTGATTTTCTTAATTAACTGAAGCACACATTGAGAATCTATATGAAGCTTAATAACTTGAGTTTAGTTAGCCATATTTAGACAATTCAAATTCTCTATAAATTACCTCTTCTATTGCTTATATATTTATGTTCTACTGCATGGTATATATGTGTTAGCATTATTGATCATATCATATTATACTCACAAGAATTGTCATATTCTATAGTCATATTATATTACTCCTGGACCATATATTCATTCCTAAAGTAATTCACTCTACAGGTAGCTAATCTCTAAGGGAGACTTAATACCAATTTGTTACCATAATTAAGTAATATATCACATAACATCTATGCTTCAACATGCAAATAATTTGACCTCTATAACTGGAGGCCCACCTCAATGGGTATCCATTCTCTGAATGTCTGCATGAGAATCATTACTTGACATTACTCACAAGTCTTTCGTCTTGATATTTTACTCACAATTATTTCGTCTTGATATTACTCACAAGTATTTAGTCTTCATATTACTCACAAGACTTTACAATTACAATAACACCACCTTAATACATAAGGACATAGAGGACTCAATATTACCCACAAGTTTGACTTGATATTACTCATAAGTATGGATAATGACTACTGATGTTGTACATTTAACACTCCCTCTCAGTGAGGGAGACATTGTCTTCCATACAAATATTTTCTTAGAAGTATTTGAACTTCATCATACATAGAGGATTTTTCAACACATATACAATATTCTTGTCATTATATATGCATTAAGTCTTCATTGTACCTTTCTAGACCATGTCTCAGATGAAGTGATACTTCATTAAACATTTCTATGGGTTTCAACTTATCATGAAACATTGTATTTTCATAAACTTTCATGAAACTCTTGTTGTCACACCTAATAAGTGTAGGCTCAAGCCTTTCAATGAAAAATCTCGTAATTGGATTTCTCATCTACACTACTTCCCTACAAATAGTATTAGCAAAAATGTACTCAACCTTTGTAGTACTTTGAAAAAGTGATATTTTCTTTCTATTTGAATAATAAATCATGGCAAAACCCAAGCTATACCAATATCTTGAAATGATCTTATAGTCCACAATGGTTCAACCCCAATCGAAGTCAGTATAACCAAGTAATAACACCCCTCCATTGGAGGCATACTTGATTCCATAAGAAACCATACCATGGAGGTACCTCAAAACATGCTTATCTACAACCTATTGTTTGTGTCTTAGATCAGACATAAGTTGACTCAAAAATGATGGTTGCATAACAAATATATGGCCTCAAGTGTATCAGGTACATCAACGATCCAATCAATTGTTTATACAAAGTGGGATCCACTAGACTCATGCAATTTTCTCAAGTTAGAAACCATCAGAGTACTCATGGATTTGGAATCCACCAAGCCAAACCTGTGCAATATGCTCATAATGTACTTCCCTTGAGACAAAAATATCTCATCAATTTTTTGCCAAATCTCAAGGCCTATAAAGTAGTGCATTAGACCTAAGTCTTTCATGTTGAACTCTATTGTTATATCCCTCTTGTACTCAATAATAAATCCTTCCTACCTAGTGATGAATAGATAATTGGCATACAAAACCAATATCAATGGTTCGTTCTCCAGTACTTTGAAGTACAAATTCAGATCAACTTTTCCCTTTGAGGAACCCAGTTTTTTGTGATAGACGACTGCTCTAGTATACCATGATCAGGGAGCTTACTTTATCCCATAAGGATCATTATTCAACTTGCACACATGGGACTCCTTCCCATGAGTCAAAAATCCCTTAGGCTTCTCAACATAAACCTCTTCCTAAACCTCACCATTAAGGAAGCTTGTCTTGACATTTATTTGGTGAAGTTTCCAACCTAAGTGAAATCATAGCTCGAATTGTGGTATCTATGGAAAATAGAGAAAATGTATCCTCATAACCAATCCCCTCCATTTGAGAGAAGGATTAGAAAACAAACCTGGATTTATACTTATCCACACTTCCATCTACAACATGATTTATCTAGAAGTAACTATGGACTTTCCCTCAGGTCTAGGAACAATACCCCAAACATCATTCTTCAATATTGACTAATATTTCTTAATCATTGTATCTTTTCAAACTCTCTACTATGTAGCTTCTTCATAGGATAGAGGCTCAGAGTCTCTCTTCTAACTCATCAATGAAACATACCCATCATACCTATCAAGTTTCTTTCCCTCTCTAGAAGATCCCACTACTGAGCCATGCTTATATACATCTCTCAGTATATATCAGCACCATGTGGGACTCCTCTTGGTAGGAGGGTCATCAAAAATCTCTGTAAGTTCATCAATCAGTGATAGATCTATTGGATTCTCCCTTTAAACATATAGACAAGGGGAATCCTTCTCTGGGACCTCTTATATGAGTATCATTCTCCTCTGTGTATGTATCATATGGAAACTATTTTGATCTTGTGAATGCATATTACTCATGAAATGTCACATCATAGTTGACCTCAACGTGTCACTCATGAGGAACATATATCCAATAGGATTTGGATGTCTCACTATAACCCACAAATTTTCCCTTCTTTCCAGAAGTTTCCATCTTAGTCCTCTTTTATTTTAGTATATGAATATATACTGGACTTCCAAAGATCCTCAAATGTGATATGTCTAGATTCTCACCAGTATACACCTCTTCAGGTGTTTTCTCATCCAAAATGGCATGTTGACTTATGTTTTGGATATACATGACTATACTGGTAGATTATTCCCATAATGAAGCATAAACATCCTAATCATGTTGCATGCCTTTTGCATCCTTACACACAATTCTATTCTTTCTCTCGACAACCCCATTTTGTTGGGGGTTGTATGGAACTATCAAGTGTTTACTAATCCTTACATCACTACAAAACTAATTAAAAGCATGAGAATCAAATTCATCTCCATTTTCATAGCTCAAGACATGAATGTGTCTTCCTATCTAATTCTCTACTAAGGTCTTAAGTTACTAAAACTTACTACGGGGATCGCTCTTATCTTTAAGGAAGTAAATCGATGGATTTCTAGAGAAGTCATCGATAAACAATACATAATAAATACAACCACTAAGGTATGGAGAATACATGGGGAAACAAACATTAGAATGTACTAAATCTAAAATCCCTTTAGATATAGTATGACTACTAGAAAAATTATTTTTCACATTCTTTCTAAGTGCACAATGCCGACATACACTATCATGCTAAAAATCAAATATATGTACACCTTTAACCATGCACTGTAATCCTGGTAGTTCTTTCTAGTTGAGGTGACTGAGCCTCAAGTTCTATAGATCGCATGGAATGATAGTGTGATGTACCATAGCCTTAATGTACTTCCCAAGTACCTTGTAGAGACCTCCATCTTAAACTCCAATAACAACAACAACATCAAGACTTTTGTTTTCGACCAGAAAAATGCTTCATTCTCCATGAAGATAACTCGAAATCCCTTATCGTCAAGAACAAAAACTAAAAGTAGGTTCTTATTCAATGCTTGATTCTACATGAAGATTGCTCGAAATCCACTATCTTCAAGAACATAAATTGAAAGTATGCTCTTATTCAATCCCAAGACATAAAAAATATTCTTCACGTGTAATATATCTCCCAAACATAGTTGGAAGGAGGTATATCCAAATCCTTAGATAGAATATGTTAAATTGTCCCCTAAATCAAACATGCATGTAAACTTGTTCTATTTTAGGTTAGAGATTGTGCTCTTGTACCCTAACATGTGGTTAGATGCACCATTATCAATCAACCACATATATTTACTAGCGATGAGAGATATAAAAGTGTTGAGACAAGGTTATACTCCATCCTTGTCTCTTTCTCCTCAGATGCATTTTTCTGAGTGGTTTCCTCTTCTACTATCATAGATGCATGAACCTTTCCTTGATTCATTTTATTTGCATAGCGCTCTCTTGCATAATGGCCCTTATTTTGACAATAGAACCATCGAACCTTTGATTTGTCGAAGTACTTATTGAACTCATCCTTTGCATGGAAATATTTATTTGGGGTGAACGGATTCCTCCATTTATTCATCCTTGTTGTGATGGAAAGATCCTCCTCTTTGGTGCACACTAACTTGATTTAGATTCAACCCTCCTCTTGGAGGCAGTCATGTCACAACCTTTTGAAGTTAGGTTTTACTTCTCATCCATTTAATACACCCAAGAATGCTTCACATGCGGACGGAATACCATCAATGGAATTTAAAAAAAGGTTCTATTCATCTACTGCAACATCGATTCTTACAAGTTAGTCTCTAACCTGATTTATATTGGTATAAATGATTGCACTGATTCATCCTTTTTCATATTTAGGTTATGGAGCTTCTTCTTCAAATCCCTTGTTTGAATCGAGGATATATTCTCATACAGATTCATGAGTGTATCAAAACACTCTTTAGTGGTCTTAGCGGGGTGATCATGGACATGAGATTTCCCTTAATCGAGTCATATATGATCCTCTTAAAATTTTCTTGATTCTTCTTGAATTTGACTCGCCATGCAGTAGTGGTAGGATTGTCTACCATAATGGATATGTAGGTATCCAAATCATTCTCCTCAAGAATATTCTATACCCATGAATCCCATGTGTTGAAGTTGGAAGTACCCTCCAAATGGTCTTCTGGTCAAACGATGATCAATTTCATGGCTCTAAAATTTTTATCAACCCTCAAGATCTATGTAGGTATCTAGTTTCCTGCACAAACTCATCTCCTCCATGTCCTAATGTTTGATACCATGTTAATAATGGAAATAATGAAGATATTTGAACTTTAAAACTTTTATCAATGAATTGAATAACATGTCAATCACTGAATCAAATCAACCACACACATCATTCATTTACATAATACAATATATACCCTTGGAAAGCACTCTCAATAAAGAGGATAAAAAACCCCAAAAATTCTTTGAGTATAATAGATACATTTTTAGAGAATGGCTTACAACATAATAGTAGATTGCTTTATAAGAGAGTACAAGGAGAAAAAGATAATAATGATCAACTGTAATGAACTTTACATGTGCTTAACACATTAATAAAAATTCAAAACTACTACCATGCAGAGAATAACAAATGGTTGCATTCCAATCATGCATACATGCATTAAAACTATGCATTTCCTTCAAGGGTTCCAAATCAATGCATTGGATTCCTCATCATGTAGAGTATATGCGCCATACCTTCCATCATGGAGATTAACTGATAATTATTTGACATTGGAGTGAAATATTTATCTAATATAAATGTTGATCACCTAGTTAATGCGGCTAATGTAAGTGTCATGGTTCTTTAACTCAAGTGTCGACATGCCATACACTTTATAACTGAAGTGTCTTATTTTGATTAACTTAAGTGTCTTCTTTTAGTTTAACTAAAGTGTATACACTTTTGCTAATGATTCCATCTTTCCTTTAACATTTATTTAACTATTTAACTGATACGTATTGATTTATTTACTTTGGAATAATCATAAGGAGTTCCTTAATTAATAGAACCAAACACTAAGCCTTTACCTGAATCTCAATAACTCGATTTCACTAAGTCATCTTTAGGAAATTAGAATTCTCTATGCATTATCTCTTTTATTTCTTATATATTTATCCTTTAATGCATGATCTATATGTGTTAACATTATTCATCATATCCTATTATACTCACAAGGATTTTCATATTCAATGATCATATTATATTACTATCGAACTATATAGTCATTTCTAAAGTAATTCACTTTGGAGGTAGCTAATATCTAAAGGAGACTTAATAGAAATCTGTGGAGATGGTTAAGTAATATATAACATAACATATATGCTTCAACATGCAAATAATTTCACCTCTATAACTAGAGGCCCACCTCAATGGGTATCCATTCTCTTTATGGCCACATGAGAATCATGACTTGATATTACTCACAAGTATCATGCCTTTAAATTACTCATAAGAATTTAGTATTGATATTAATTACAAGACTCTACAATTACAACATCACCACCTTAATACATAAGGATATATAGCACTTGATATTACCCACAAGTATGACTTGATATTACTCACAAGTTTGGAGAATGACTCATGATTTTGTAGATTTGATTCTCTACCATACCAATATTTTCTCGGAAGTATCTGAACTTCATCACATATAGAGGCTTTGTCAACACATTTGCAATCTTCTCATTAGTATCTATGTACTGAAGTTTCATTGTACCTTTCTATACCATGTGTCAAATAAATTGATAATTCATTTGTATGTGTTTCAAATTATCATGAAACACCTAATAACTGTAGGCTCAATCCTTTCATTGAACAATCCCCTAAGTATATTTCCTAGCCACACTACTTCCCTACAACAAATATTATAAACAATGTACTCAACCTATGTAGAAATATGGGAAACTGAGCCCTAATTTTTGTAGGACCAAGAAATTGTGGTAGAACCTAAGCTATAATAGTAGCCTTAAGTGATTTTATGGTCCATAATGCTGCCCTCCCAATTGGAGTTATTACAACCAAGTAATAACACCCCTCCATTGGAGGCATACTTGAGTCCATAAGAAACCTTAGTATGGAGGTACCTCAAAACATGTTTAGCTGCAACCTTATGTCCATGCCTCAGATTAGGCATAAACTAACTCAAAATGATGGTTGCATAACAAATATTTGGCCTCGAGTATATTAGGTACGTTAGTGAGCAATATTTATTTATGTAAGAATTTATTGGTACCTGAATAATTATGGAACATTTATTAAGGCTCAAGACCTGTAGTAGAATGGTTTGCATTATCTTTAAGTAGGTTAAGCATAATTGAGCTCTGCATAGGGAGTAAGTGGTATGTTTAAAAACTCCATAGTGAAAGTGATTGGTATAGGAAAATAAATAAAGGAGTTATTCCTCTGTAAATGCCTACTTCTTGTGAGGAATTACTTCACCATGTTAAGCCGTATTGTTCCCAGAAATATCTATATGTTGGGAGCTATACATGACTAAAGTGTTCCTTACCAATTACATTATTCCAAGGTAATGGTTTAAGCTATAAATGCCAGATTATTGCTAGGAGATTGTATGATTTATTTATTCAATTTAATTTGTGTACCTTATCTTGTAATTTTAATGAATTTGTCTAAATTCTAAACAGAAGATGGAAAATGCCTTATGTAGATTCATTAAACTTTTGATCACGACTAAGTGCTATGACCCAAATGTTAAAATTGTTGGGTGTAAGTGTCATGAATGGATACGTTACAAAGTGATATTATAGAAAAGGTTTCATATTTAGAACTCATGGTCTATAAATTGTTAGATTGTACCTAATATGATTAAATTATACTCAAAAACATTGCATGAAAACCTCTGTAGAAAAAATAAATGTGCATGCAAGATTTGATTTAAAATTTTGTAATTGAATGCTTTTATGTCTAACAAAATTGACAAATGTTAAGATTGAGAGGATAAAAAGAAAGTGTGTCATGCAAATGGAAATGAACAAGGAATTTCCTCTCTCACTGAGGAGGTGGGGATGAGTTCCCAAAAAATAAAATCTAGCAATCGTAAGGAAGAGGTAGAGGTATTGGAATTGATCCAATCCTTAAAATATATAAAGTATAGAAATAGAAGAATATTATAAAATATAGAACAATAGAGAATCAAATGAATATACAAATGTTGTGGAATGCAAGTTAGTTGTATATTTAGGGAAATTCGGTATGTACTATTTTGAGAAGAGATTAAGGGGATTCTCTAAGCAAAGAATTTGCTGACATGTACCTTCATTTGAGAAGTAAAGTTGTGAGAAAAATGGGGTATCATTCCCATGATGAATCAGTTGAAATCCATCACAAAAGGTGGGAACCTAAAAATAAGTTAGATTTAGGGTCTGAAAGACATCGAAACAGGAAACATTAGGAAAATTGATTACATAGTGAACTCAGAAAAATTAAATCTCCTACTTTCGATGGAGAGAAATAAAGGGAAAGTGCAGAAAGGTGGTTGTTAGAAATGAAAAATATTTGTACATGCATGATTACTTTGATAACTAGGAGGACATAATTTCTATATATAATATTCAAGGATTGACTTATCAATGGTGGAAACAATTGAAGAAGGTGGAAAATATTAACTAAAAGTAGATTTAATGGGGAATATTGCATGAGTACCTATCCCAACGGTATTATGAAAAGAGTATGCAAGAGTTTATTGAACTAATATGGGGTAATATGACTATGGAGTAGTATAAGAGGATATTCCTAAACCTATTAAGGTATGCTTATTTCATATAAGATGAAAAAGTTAAATCCCAATGATTTCTCGGTGGATTACCAACATACTATAAGGAAAAAATCATACTTTAAAGGAAGCTGTAAGAAGGATAAATTATTGTAAGAATAAGGTAAAGGAAGACATGATATGCATATATTTGGATAATTAAACTAAAATATAAACAAGATCATATAAAAAAGGGGTCCAACCCTCTTTCTTAAAAAGGTAATCAGATTAAATTTTCTAGAGGACATATTTCACATGGAGAATCAAAGAGGGATGAGTCTATAGGACAAAGGAAACTGCATCAAGTTAAGTGTTGGAACTCTGGAGGTGGTCACTACCATAATAATTTTCCAAAGATAATTTATAAAGGGACCAACATTTATATGGTTTAAGAAGCTACCATAGTTGAATATGTAGCAAGGAACATACCTCAAATTTATGTATCTCTAGATAATCGACAGGCATATCATCAATCATCCATGATTGAGATTGGAGGTAATATTTTTTATGTAGCAATTTAAATTTTAAATGATTATAAAACTACTTCCAGTTATATTAATTCTAAATTGGTTGAAATATGCCACTTAGTGAGTATAAAATTATCACAGTCCACGATGGTGTAGTTGGATATCGGTATGAAAAGAAAGATCAATTTAAATATCGATGGATGTTTTTTTCATATGTATGGTTTTTAGACAAAGGTAACCTTAGATATAATTCTTCTCATTTCGGATAATTTTTTGATTGCAATGGATTGGATGGAATCACATTTTTCCAATCTATATTTTCACCAAAAAACCATTATGTGTTTGGACGAGGACAAGAATTTAGTTCAAATAAAGGGAATTCCAAGGTTGATATCTGTAAGAAAAAACTTACCCATGCAAATGAAGAAGTGCATTAGGAAGGGTTGTCAGTTGTATTAGATCCATGTGGAGGAGTTACCGTCTGACAATGAACCATATTTTGAAGAGTATGTAATATTGCAAGAATTTAAATATGTTTTCAAGATGTAATAGGGTTACCTTCATAGTTTATATATCAATTTTACAATCTATTTGGTGCTGAGAGGTTTTCAAGTATCCAAAGATCCTTATAGAACAAGCACACCTCAATCGAAGGAATTACAGATGCAATTAGAGGAATTATTAAATAAATTTTATATGTACTCCATTGTATCACCACGGGGAGCACCTTACCTCTTCAGGATAAATGTAATATAACTTTATTGGACTAAAGAACACTTGGGAAAATTTTCAAGAAAAATAGCGACTAGTTTTAACCATGTGACAACACTAACAAACTTTACGCAAACCAGTGAGAACATGGTAACAAGTTTAAATTGCAGGAATAGTACCATTAAAGAAAACCTACAAGATTTGATACCACTGTACTGTACCAATCATACCTGATTGTACATTAATTAGCCCGTCTAAGATTTTAAACAAATACAATGAAAATGGAGGACAAGTCAAACTACTTACTTTTAACTAAGATCATGAGGTAATTTCAAAAGATCTATAAGGTAGGATGGTTTCTTTTTATCTAAAAAATACTTTGAACAATTTAATGGGACCATTTATGTTGCAAAATCATCTATGATGAAGTCTACTCCAAGGCTAACTAGGCACACTAGCATATGCAAACTATATCCTCAACTTGGCACTTCCTAAGGGATAAGTGTAAGTGGTTTAGACTTGGGAAGGATTGGAGTAATAAAAATTACTATAATAAATAATTTATGGTTCTAATTTATATATTTAGGAATGATTTGGCCAGATTTAAAGGCCTTACAAGCAAAATTGTCAACTGCGATTGCACAACTAGTTCCAATTCAAAAACTCCCATACAGTGCATGAGGGTAAAAAATTATCAGTTTCAGACATGGATTCTATTCATTAACATATTAAATAACATAAGGAACTGAAATAAATAGAATTAATTGGGAATAATTTGGTCAAACAAAGTAATACTGGAAACTAGTTAAATTAAATGGAAATCTAGTCTAGGTATTGGAAATTCATACAAAAGTCATACTTTTGCATTACATAAGTTCATGAATGAAGTCAGAAATTCAACATAGAAGATATTACATAAAATATTCGAAAATATACCTTCTAGAAGAGTGTCATATTTTTGGCATTACTTAATACAATAACCATCAATGAAAAGAACTAGAGAACTTAAGGATTTCAAACTACTATCTTCAAGACTCCCTCTAAATCTTGAAGAAGGATGAAATACGATTCAAGGCATGAAATAACATCTATAATAATGGATAGATGGAAAAATCCTTAATGGACATATGAATATTCAACTAGTAGCAATAGGGGCACATCTCCTTACTCGGGACAAGGGCCACATCACCCAAGTAAAAAAAAACTAGATAACTCTAAAGATCAATTCACAAATGAAAAAAATATGTGCTAGTGGTGTGCCCTCCTTCATTTATAACTTAGGTATATTCTTAAGAAATCTTTAATTCATGGATTTTTGTCCGCATCTCAACCATTCACCCTCATTGACTTACTTAGGAATTGCTTGCTTTGGGTTTCATTCTTACTTTGTGATCTTTCATTGCTTTGACAATTTTTTCCATTATTTGTGTCAGCTTTCTACTTTTCCTATATTTTCCAGTATTTTTTCTATTTTCTGTCTTTTCTTTTTTTTTTTCTGGCCTTTTTCTAGTTTCCTCATTTTCTCAACTTTTCCTAACTTTTCCCAGTTTCCTTCCTTCATTAATTTTCTTTCTTTTTGCTGCATTTTCTAAATTTTTGCAAGGAAACCTTTGAGGCCCACCTTAACATTTATGAACCCTCATGGTCTACTTTTTTTTTTGTCCTTATCAATTTATAAAATAAATAATGTCAATTAATACAAAATATTGATTCCATAATTTTTATTTTAATATATCCCCACAACTATAATAAAAAAAAGTATTCCTAGTTAATTAATTGTTTTAACTAGGAAATACATAGGACAAAATTATTTCCTCCTACTCATGGAACTAAATAGGTATCAAAATACTACTAAAATTTTGGGACATTACAATCCTCCCCAAATTTTCTTGTCCACAAGAAAATGAAAATATGAATGATGAGCATGAAAACTGTTAACCCAAAAAATACCTCACTCAGCTCTACATGCCCTACACCACCCAAGGACACCCATACATGACCTTCGTAACACCCCATTAGACCCCCACACCCTCAAAAAGGATTAAAAATGAGTAAAAGGGCTTAAAAACCCCAAAAGGAGCCTAAATAACTCTCCTAGGGGCTAAAACCCCTCAAAGGAGCCTAAATAACTCTCATAGGGGCTAAAGCCTCTAAAAAGGGGCTAAAATCCCTCAAAGGAGCCTAAATAACTCTCCTAGGGGCTAAAGTCTCCAAAAAGGGGCTAAAACCCCTCAAAGGAGCCTAAAACCATAAAAGGAGCTAAAGTTAGGGCGGAAGGGGCTAAAGCCCTGACCAAGCGCTTAAAACCCTAAAAAACTCCAAAAAAGCTATAAAAGGAGGGGTAAGGGTCACTCTCAAACAACTCCTCTCTTACATACTATTATGTTTCCCGTGGATGCCTCGAGACCTCTTTTCCTCTCAAGCCACCCACATCCCCCTCTCTTCCACTCATCTTCCCCATTGAGCCATAGCTCCTCCATTGCTGAGTGAGATAGGGAGGTGCTTCTTCCAGCCAGGGCATGGTGGCCCATTTCACCAAAGAAGAGTAATAATCTAGTTTTGTTTATGTGTTTTCTTTGTTATTTTAGTTGTTTTCTGACCATTATTTGTTTGCAGGTTTGATCTCTAACATGTTTTTGTAGGTTTAATATTTCTAATAGTTGTTTGCAAGTAGCTAAGGTGAAGCCCTAACCTTGTTTGCAGAGGGGCTCATGCCCATTCTCTTTCTATCATTTGCTTTCCTTTCAGTCCAATTTATTTCATGCATTTTCCACATGTAGGAACCTACCCTTCCATCTTATAGACGAAAGGGAGCCATTCCTCCCCCTGTAGCAAGGAGAAATCCCTGCTACAGAACTGATGACGATACTAGGTCGATCCCACAGGATCCCTGGTTTAGTTTTTTAAATTTCAAATTTTTTTTCAGTTTATGCCCTAGTTTTAAAAAATTTCTTGTCAAAACTAGCTTAGATCCAGTTTATTTTTAGTTTTTATGGTTGCCAAAGCCTTTGCAAGGCAAATCTGAGTCTGTTTGGCCATAGTACAGGTTACTGTTGGCTGGATCTCACTTAGGATCAGAAAAACCCCAAATATGGAGCAGGTCACACCTATTGGGCCTGAACAAGGGGTGAGTTCGCTCTTTTAGGCCTCACAGGCACGACTAGGTCGCCCTTTTGCCCCCAAAAGGTGCGACTTCACTCAGAAAGGCAGACCGCTTCTGTATATGAAATATGTGCGACCCCCTCACCCGTTTCTAGAAATTTTTTGTGATCCCCAAGCCATATTTAACCTGAAACGTGTGGTCTATCAAATAGAGGTTAATTTTCAGTTTATTAGGGTCTTTCAGTGTGGCTCAGCCACCTCTATCCAGCATAGTAGTTCTATTTCTGTTTTTGTTTTAGTTTACTACATTTTCTATGTACAAACAAATTGTAAATTTAAAAAGAAATTTTTTTAATGGCTTAATGAATGTAGCTTAACTAAAATTGACATAAAATTAACAATCTTGCTTACCCTTCCTCCTCTACCACGTCATCACCCTTTGGGGTATTCTAGGATACGACGAAGGGAACAACTCGTATAGTAATAGGCCCTTCACTAAATATTGTTCAAAGATGTTAAAAATGAATGACCTGGAAGGTAGAGGGGGTAGAGAAGCAAGGCTTCTCATGACGCTAAGAGTCCTCCCTGTTGACCAACCTTGCATCTGAGAGGTGACCCGTGGATCTACGAATGGGCTTAGTCCCATTGTGTTGAGAGCCCAACACCTTCTCTCGGTTGAAGAAGAATATAGGTGTAAGGTAGTCACCTAGTTAGGCCATCAACATTCAGGGTAAAAACAATTGTATCTGTTTACAAATTTCTGTTTATTTACTGCTTGTACACACAATGATATGAACTCTACGACATATTCATAAACCACTTGCAGCCACCTGATAATAGAAAAATAGAAATACATATACACCATACCACTTAAATCAACCCAACTCAGTTCATGATGCTGAGAGAACCCTTAAAATTTATCAATTTACACTAATCTCAAAAAAATGCAGTCTTTGAGGACATAAGTCCCTAACTGCCTTAACCGTGGGAAGTAGTTGGGCTTAGCCCAGAAACTCATTGTGAGGAGTACCATGGGAACCCCAAAGTAGTTGGCCGTTGAGAGGAATTGCCAAGCGAAATAGGCAACGAACCCCACCCATTGAGTAGAAATGCCTGTGAGGAAAAATTGAAGCGCTGTCTTCTGGCAGTCTTGGTGGTCGAGTGACCACTCACAGCTAATAGGAAGCCATTGAAACCGGGGTCCAAACATCATTCCCACCAATTTGATACAATCTAACACAATTTATCCCCCATGCTCTTCCTCATGCCTAAGAGGTGAACCGCCACCATTCGGGACATTAAACTGACACTGTCGAAACTGTTCTCAATGACCTCTCACACCATCAGAAGGCCACACAGCCTCTGATTTAGATTCAAACCCATATCAGTCTGAACTAGACCTCCATATTGCACTATCAAGCCCCATGGATGGTGCAAACCTGGATCCATTTTTCGGCATATCCATAGCTAGTGGACCCATGTCCACACCACAAGTTGTCACTAACAACCCTGCAGGTGGCCCCAACATGATCATGCAAACTATCATCAGTCAACTAAGACCACCCATAGTAACCACTCTGGTTGTCACACCTGCAACACTTGTGGGAAGTGGACCTTCCACATACACTACCCCTCCTGTCACACAGGGGGGTAGTGCCCTATCCACATACACTGTCCCTCCTGTTACACATGGGGGAAGTGTCCCTTCCATCCACACTATCCCTCACACCACACTTGCAGGCATTGGCCCATCTACAATGGTGCCACCACAACTGCCCCCAGCCATGCAGGTGCACTATGCACCTGCAAACCCTACCACCATCCCTTCCCCATCCCACATCAACTTGGGGTTGAACCTGCCTTTCATGGCTCATCTTAAGCTGCCTGATTTGGATTGTTTAACAAAGGAACCCATATGCCACCAAGCTTTCTGGACAACCATGCCAACCAAGCTGCCATCAGACATTCCCAAGTTTGAAGACAAGTCAGGGGAATATCCCCAAAACCATATCATGACATTCCATCTATGGTTCTCGTCAAACAGCATCATAGATGACTCAATCAGGCTAAGACTATTCCAACACACCCTCATAGGTGCGGTAGCCAAATGGTACATTGAGCTACCTCAAGCCAAGTACCCAGATTTCAACTCCTTAGCTTTCATGTTCCTGCAGTATTTCCAACTCCCCGTCAGATATGACAAAGGGGTGGAGATCCTGTTATCCCGCTGCCAGAGCACTGCGACACATATAACTGACCACATCCATGAGTGGTGGCAATGTCGTAGTTTATGTAAAATCCAACTTGACGACATGATCTTCTTGGATTGGTTTCTAAAAACCTTACTCCCACCCATAGCAAAGGATGCTGCATCTGAATGTCCCCAATTCAAGAAAGAGGCCATACTAAAAACCCAATAGTTTAACCTGATCTACGCTCAGTCTGGATACCTTTACACCGTCATTCTAGATGCTCCCCATCTGGGTACCTCCTACCAGGATGCACCAAGGGCATCCTATGCTGTAGATGGCATCATAGGCTCAGTCTCCCAACAGCCACAACACCATCCGACACCACCTGTAGCTCCACAATAACCAAGCAATACTGCTAGTTTTGCTTACTAGAACCAAACTCTGGACTATGCCATAATTACGTCCCAGTCCGAAGCAACAACTTCCTACACATAACCTGTGCCACCACAGTAGGCTTAGGCCATGGCTTGGCCAACACAGCAGTATGCGGGGCAAATGCCCACATTTGTGGCTCTTCCACCCCCACAAATTTATTATGCACCACCAGTGCAAGCAGTTCAAGTCCCTGCCCCTGCTCAACCCGCTCCGTTGGGAGAAGTATTTGCACAACAAAATGTCCCAACCAGCCTGCCCCCAACAATCAATAAGGGAAATTTAGAAATAATCAGCCCCGAAACCAAGGCAATAACCAACCACATGGAGGCGGTCAACAACCAAACCCTCCCAACAATGCCGCAACAAACTGACCTGCCTAAAACCCCCCAAGACAAAATGCACCAAGACGCAATGCCTTCTTGCACACAAACAACCATGCACATTCTATGAGGTCTATGGGCACTACACATTCGAGTGTCCCCTCATGGGTCGAGCTAAGCAGGCCATTTAGAATGAGGCCCAACAGGCCGCCAATGCTAGAAACCAAGCCCAACCCAACTCGACACCACAAGGACCTCCCCCCATGGTGCTTCAAAACCCACTACTAGTCCAAGGATTGGTGGCAACTGTACCCCCTCCCCAAGCCAATCCCAATGCTTCAAGGGCACCTCCCATGGCAGAAACAGGTGTTCACCACCTACTAGCTATGATGACTAAAGAGGTCAACCTAAAGACCAGATGGAATTAGTACGGAACCAATACCAAACCGCTGACACATCAACGGCATCAACATCTAAAATATTCAACCTACTTCTTTAGTTACCCCCATTCCCCCGCCCCCCCATACGTCAAGTGGCCAACAATTCCACAACTAGAGCTGCTATCAACTTAAGCATTGTGGATGATTTGGCCTAAACACCAACGGCCATGTCCGTTCTAGAGGTACTCAAAACATGCCCAATGTAGCTGAAAGCCTTACTAGCTGTCCTTGGGGCCGTAGACCCCTCCAACTCCAAGTTGATCATATTTGAGACGGAGAATTGAGAACCATGCATGCCATCCACCATCGCCTTCCAAATCTCGGTCTCTATCTGGAACTTGGTTGTGCACCAATGCATAGTAGATGAGGGGGCATCTACATGCGTTATGTCTACCCTAGTCTGGAAGAAACTTGGATCACCAATTCTGCAACCATCCTCCACAACTCTGCGGGCTTATGATGGCCATCCCACTAAATCTCAAGGAATCCTCCCCCATATCCCCATCACATTAGCTGGGAGGACAGTGCTGATCAACATATAGGTTGTCAATGCTCAACTGGACTATAACCTCCTCCTCGAAAGAAGTTATATGTACGCCATGAGAGCGGTCGCATCAACTGTCGTCTGTCTCATGATGTTCCCCCACAAAGGAAAGATTGTGACTGTTGATAAACTCACTTATCATGATCCACAAGGGTTAACGACACCTGCCAATGTTATCGCTACCATCACCACCATTGAGCCAAAAGGGACGACCACACACTCAAACGTCATCCTTGCAATCAACACCATGGTTGACAACACACGAGCCTCCCCATTGTTGAACGTGGGTCCTGGGTTGTTTGTTGATACCACCATGATGATTCATTTACCCTTAATGTCATCACCACTGACACAAAATGAGACTGCGAACTTGTGCATGGTCTCATCCAGCGCAGCCGTAGACCCAACCCCAACCCCAACAACAATCGTAGCCACAACACAAATAGTAGCTACAACATCATTCGCAGTAGCAATGTTTCGTGTAGCTGCAACCAAAACCACATCCCCACACTCAACTAATAGGGATTTATCTGGGCTCATCACTAGTCCATGCAATTTCCTTCCTCTTTTCGGCACGTGGGGTCATGAGAAAGCCGGTAATGGCCACCTTAAGCCTACCTAACTTCACATTGGGAATTTTGGTATGGTATCTTGATCCACCAGCTCAACCACCAGTGCCCCAGGTTGTTTTAACCTTGGTTCAACCCATTGCGATCAAGTCTCACCCTCCACCCAGCCCACAAAAGCCAACCGCCACACCCACACCCACACCGCTCTAACCAAAAAGGGCCAGGGGCAATAATGTGAAACCTATCGCAGAGCTGCAAAAATTCCTGCCTTGCACCATCTGTGAGCAACGGGGCTGCCTAACTTAGAATTTTCCTAAAATCCCAATAATCTGTCCAACCAATTGAGATGATGTTGCACCTACCTCCAGGTCCATCAAAGACTCCTCCCATCTCCAGGCCTGCCCCTCTTCCTCCAATAGAGGCTAGGGGAAAGGTATCCAAAGCCACAACCAATACCATTTACATGATCGCTAGCACCAGTTTCCCTTCTGTGTGGAAGATCCACCTGATCTATCCTGACACCAATTATGCAATGACAGAGATATATGTATGACCACCTTTGGTTTTACCCCATTCCCTTTAAACCATAGTGTGGAATCGGTTCTTCCCATAAAAGATCAGATTCTGTCACCCCACCTTACCAATGACCTTCGTCTCAGCAAGGGGGCATATCTCTTCACTGACTTAGATGGTCGCCTCTTGAAGAAGCCATGTAATGGGCTCTACCTCAAGAGAGTCTATGCCTGATACCACCACTATGAGTCCCTTATAGCGTAGTTTTCTCCCTTTTTGTTTTTCAACATTTTTTACCACAAGTCAGGGGCAACACCATTAGCTTCTAATCCAAAGTCACCCAGAACCGTTTTGAGACACCTCTCACACCTCTGGGCTCAAATTTCCATTTCCTTATGAGACCATTGTCTCATGTTTAACAAATAAATTTTGGGACCGCTTCCCAGAAGTCACCTTGATTTATGAGCCATAGCATGGAGATGCAAGTGTTTACAGACCTGTACTTGCATCACTCTTTCCTACCGCTACTCATGTGGGTTTTCGAGACACCACCCATTAAGGGTTACCATTTTCTTCTTGTTTTGTATTTTAACATATAATTGTCTACTTCATCCACTGCACCTTACGTGGATCTCTGGACCTTTTTCAAGAAAACGATTTATTTCTCTTGCACGTATTTGGCATATAACTACCGCTGGACTTGCACTCACATCACATGTAGTCAATTTCATCCACCACAACTCACACACAGCTCTCCTGACCTTTGTCCGAGAGCCACCTTGGTTTGCATGCCTTTGTCGCACCGACTTGTGAGCCTCTGCCGCAATCTATCCCACGCATGTATTGGTACGTTTGAGAGCCTTCTTCTCCGTCCATACTATGCGGATGACCTTTGGACCACTTTCCACCGTCTCGACATGGGGCACTGCCTATGCCACTGCAATTGGTTGACCATACTAGAGTTTTGTTCAAGCTCATTTCTAAATCCTAAAAACAATGAAAAGATAGCTGAGCGTAGCTACTTCCTTTCTCGCTCACTAAAGTATAGGAAAGTGCGTCTACATCGTCTCGTTTACCTCATTTTGTGGACTATATATACCATCAAATGAAAAGGACCACCTTGGCATATTCAAGACAAGATCGTTCCCCTCTGCATACTTTTATGCTTTCTTGGGTAGAGGGGCCGCAATTTACGAAAAATCTCACAACGAGTTGTTGTTAAGCTCTTTTCCAGCCTTCTCATCAAGAAAATATTGTCGAGCAAACTTCGTTTTGTTCATGCTCATAAAAGTATCTGAATGACCATCCAATCAGTATAGGTTTAACCTTTTCCGACCTGATTGGACTACCAACGGTAAGATGTCTCTCATCCCCTACAGGATGGGCGAGCTCTCCTATGTATACTTTTATCCTTTTTCGGGCTCAGGAGACTACCAACGAAAAAGAGCCCCCACTGGAGTCTTTCTCACGTGCTTGACTTCAACTACATCATCGCACCGTTGAGATTCATACAGGGTTTGGTCCGTGTAGTATTTGGTCGAAGACCTCGGATGTCACTTGACTCTAGCACATTGATGAGTCTATTCGAGGGACCTAAATAGGTTATGTCCCATGTGATTTCTGGGTTACGTTGGAGATAGCGTTCAGAAGTCCCAACAGTGCTTCTATATAGATTTATGATTGATGTAGCATAGTTGTACCACAGAGAATCTGATTCTCAATCAGCGAGTCCATACAGCTATGTATTGTCCTAGATCCAGTAGGCCATCAATCATGAAGATATAGCATTCCATGAGAATGCCATGGGTCCAATGTACCAGATCATTATTGTATTCAGCCTCACATTGAGGCAACCATTATTGTATCATCAGTTGTATATGATCAACTCTTGTATTGTAGAGCAAAGATCAAATTATTCATTTGACATTATCATGAGTATGGGGATGCCTACCTCATCCATATACATGTCACACATTATTTGTATCTCACCCATTGATGGGAACCATATTAACACAAAAAACAAAAGCCACCATGCCCCAGCCCCAGAAACACCACCTCTACGCAGCAAATCCTATGATGTACGTCAGCCATACAATGAGCTCCTGCTCTCACACATCAGGGGGCAATATTTTAACCCAAAAAATCCCTCACTAAGCTCTACATGACCTACACCTCCCAAGGACACCCATACACAACCTTTGTAACACCCCATTAGACCCCCACACCCTAAAAAAGGCTTAAAAATGAATAAAAGGGCTTACAAATCCCAAAAAGGAGCCTAAATAACTCTCCTAGGGGCTAAAGCCTCTAAAAAGGGGCTAAAACCCCTGAAAGGAGCCTAAATAACTCTCCTAGGGGCTAAAGCCTCCAAAAAGGGGCTAAAACCCCTCAAAGGAGCCTAAAACCCTAAAAGGAGCTAAAGTTAGGGCGGAAGGGGCTAAAAGCCCAAAAAAGGGTCTAAAGCCCTAACCAAGGGCTTAAAACCCTAAAAATCCCCAAAATATATATATAAAAGGAGGGGTGGGGGTCACTCTTAAACAACTCCTCTCTTGCATATTGCTATGCTACCCGTGGATGCCTTGAGACCTCTTTTCCTCTCAAGCATCCCACATCCCCCTCTCTTCCACTCATCTTCCGCATTGAGCCATAGCTCCTCCATTACTCAATGAGATAGGGAGGTGCTTCTTCCATCCAGGGCATGGTGGCCCATTTCACCAAAGAAGAGGTATAATCTAGTTTTGTTTATGTGTTTTCTTTGTTAGTTTAGTTGTTTTCTGACCATTATTTGTTTGCAGGTTTGATCTCTGACATGTTTTTGTAGGTTTATTATTTCTAATAGTTGTTTGCAGGTAGCCAAGGTGAAGCCCTAACCTTGTTTGCAGAGGGGCTCACGACCATTTTCTTTTTGTTGTTTGCTTTCCTTTCTATCCAATTTCTTTCATGCATTTTCCACATGCAGGAACCTACCCTTCCATCCTATAGATGGAAGGGAGTGATTCCTCCCTTTGTAGCAAGGAGAAATCCCTGCTACAGAACTGGCGACCCTACCAGGTCGATCCCGCAGGATCCCTGGTTCAGTTTTTTAAATTTCAAAGTTTTTCAGTTTATGCCCTAGTTTTAAAAAAATTCTTTTCAAAACTAGCTTAGATCTAGTTTATTTTCAGTTTTTATGGTTGCCAAAGCCTCTGCAAGGCAAATTGGAGTCCGTTTGGCCACAGTATAGGTTACTGTTGGCTGAATCTGACTCAGGATCAGAAAAACTGCAATCTGGAGTAGGTCGCACCTATCGGGCCTGAATAGGGGATAAGTTCACTCTTATAGGCCTCACAGGCGCGACTAGGTCACCGTTTTTCCCCTGAAAGGTGCAACTTCACTCAGAAAGGCAGACCGCTTCTGTCTGTGAAATCTGTATGACCCCCTCGCCTGTTTCTAGAAAATTTTTGCGACCCCCTTGCCAAATTTGACTCGAAATGTGTGGTTTGTCAATCAGAGGTTAATTTTTAGTTTATTATGGATTGTCAGTGTGGTTCATCCACCTCTGTCCAGCATAGTAGTTCTATTTCTGTTTCTGTTTCATTTTACTACATTTTCTATGTACAAACAAAGTGTAAATTTAAAAAGAAATTTTTTTAATGGCTTAATGAATGTAGCTTAACTAAAATTGACATAAAATTAACAGTCTTGCTTACCCTTCCTCCTCTACCTATTCATCACCCTTTGGGGTATTCTAGGATACGACGAAGGGCACAACTCGTATACTAATAGGCCCTTCACTGAATATAGTTCAAAGCTGTTAAAAACAGATGACCTGGAAGGTAGAGGGGGTAGAGAAGGAGGGCTTCTCATGGCGCTAAGCGTCCTCCCTATTGACCAACCTTGCATCCGGGAGGTGACATATGTATCTACGGATGGGCTTAGTCCCATTGTGTTTATATCCCAACACCTTATCTCGGTTGAAGAAGAATATGGTTATAAGGTAGTCACCTAGTTAGGCCATCAACATTCCGGGTAAAAACAATTGTATATGTTTACAAATTTCGATTTATTTACTACTTGTACACACGATGATATGAACTCTACAACATATTCATAAACCGCTTGCAGCCACCTGATGACAGAAAAAAAGAAAGACATATACACCATACCACTTAAATCAACCCAACTCAGTTCATGACGCTAAGAGAGCTCTTAAAATTTATCAATTTACACTAAGCTCAAAAAATATGCAGTCTTTGAGGACATAAGTCCCTGATTGCGTTAACCATGGGAATTACTTGGGCTCAACCCAGAAACTCATTGTGAGGAGTACCATGGGAACCCCAAAGTAGCTGGCCGCTGATAGGAATTGCTAAGCGAAATGGGCAACGACCCCCGCCGATTGAGTAGAAATGCCCATGAGGAAAAATCCTAGCGCTTTCTTCTGGCAGTCTTGGTGGCTAAGTGACCACCTATAGCCAATAGGAAGCCATTGAAACTGGGGTCCAAACATCATTCCCACCAGTTTGATACAATCTAACACAATTGATCCCCCACGCTCTTCCTCATGCCTAAGAGGCGAACCACCACCATTCAAGAAATTAAACCAATAGCATCGAAACCATTCTCAATGACCTCTCACACCATCAGTAGGCCACACAACCTTTGATTTAGAGTCAGTCCCATATCAGTCTAAACCAGACATCCATACTGCACCATCAAGCCCCATGTCTGGTGCAAACCTGGATCCATTTTCTGTCATAGCCATAGCTAGTAGACCCATGTCCACACCACAAGTTGTCACTAACAATCCTATAGGTGGCCCCAGCATGGTCATGCAAACTGTCATCAGTCAACTACCACCACCCATAGTAACCACTCAGGTTGTCCCACCTATGACACTTGTGGGCAGTGGGCCTTCCACAAACACTGCCCCTCCTGTCACACAGGGGTGCAGTGCCCTATCAACATACACTGTCCCTCCTGTCACACATGGGTGCAGTGTCTCTTCCATCCACATTGTCCCTCACACCACACTTGCAGACATTGGCCAATCTACAATGGTGCCACCACAAGTGCCCCCTGCCATGTAGGTGCACTATGCACCTGCAAAACCCACCACCATCCCTTCCCCATCCCACATCAACCTAGGGTCGAACTTGCCTTTCATGGATCATCTTAACCTACCTGGTTTGGCTCATTTAAGAAACGACCCCATTTGCCACCAAGATTTCTGGCCACCCATGCCAACCAAGCTGCCATCATACATTCCCAAGTTTGAAGGCAAGTCAGGGGAATGTCCCCAAAACCATATCATGACATTCCATCTATGGTGCTCATCAAACAACATCGTAGACAACTCGATCAGGCTAAGACTATTCCAACACACCCTCATAGGTGCGGCAGCCAAATGGTACATTGAGCTACCATAAGCCAAGTACCCAGATTTCAACTCCTTAGCTTTCATGTTCCTGCAGTATTTCCAACTCCCTGTCAGATATGACGAAGGGGTGGAGATCCTGTTATCCTGCTGCCAGAGCACTGTGACACATATAACCGACCACATCCATGAGTGGTGGCGATGTCGTAGTTTATGTAAAATCCAACTTGACGACAAGATATTCTTGGATTGGTTTCTAAAAAACTTACTCCCATCCATAGCAAAGGACATCGCATTCGAACATCCCCAATCCGAGGAAGAGGCCATATTGAAAGCCCAATAGTTTGACCTAATCTACGCTCAGTCTGGATACCTTTACACTATCATTCTAGATGCTCCTCGTCCGGGTACCTCTTACTGAAATGCACTGGGGGCATCCCATGCTGTAGATGGCATCATAAGCTCAATCTCCCAACAGCCACAGCACTATCTGACACCACCTGTAGGTCCCCCACAACTAAGCAATACTACTAGTGTTTCTTACTAGAGCCAAACTCCGGACTATACTAGAATGATGTCCCAGTCTAGAGCAACAACTTCCTATGCACAACCTGTGCCACCGCAGTAAGCTCAGGCCATGGCTTGGCCAACATAGTAGTACGTGGGGCAAATGGTCACATTTGTAGCACCACCACCCCCAAAAATTTATTATGCACCACCAGTGAAAGGATTTCAAGACCCTGCCGCTGCTTAACCCGCTCGGTTGGGACAAGTATTTGGACAACAAAACCGTCCCAACCAGCCTGCCCCGAACATTCAACAAGGGAAAGCTAGAAATAATTGGCCCTAGAACCAAGCCAATAACCAACCACAACGGTCAACAACCAAAACCTCCCAACAATGCCACAATAAACCGACTGGCCCAAAACCCCCCACGACAAAATGCACCAAGCCGCAACGCCCCATTGCGCACAAACCAACCATGCACACTCTATGAGGTCTATGGGAACTGCACATTTGAGTGTCCCCTCATGGGTCGAGCTAAGCAGGCCATTCAGAATGAGGCCCAATAGGCTGCCAATGATACAAACCAAGCCCAAACCAACTCGGCACCACAAGGACCTCCCCCCATGGTGCTTCAAAACCCACTACCAGTCCAAGGATTGGTGGCAACTGTACCCCCTCCCCAGGCCAATCCCAATGCTCCAGGGGCACCTCCCACAGCAAAAATAGGTGTTCACCACCTACTAGCTATTATGACTGAAGAGGTCAACCTACAGACCATACGAAATCCGTATGGCACCAATACCGAACCCGCTGACACATCAATGACATCAACATCTAAAATAGTCAACTTACCTCTTTAGTTACACCCATTCTCCCGGCCCCCCATACGTCGAGTGGCCAACAACGCCACAGCTAGAGTTGCTGTCAGCTATAGCATTGTGGATGATTTGGCCCAAACACCAATGGCCATGTCTGCTCTGGAGGTACTCAAAACATGCCCAATTCAATGAAAAGAATTACTAGCCGCCCTTGGGGCCATAGACCCCTCTGACTCTAAGTTGATCACATTAGACATAGATAATGGAGAACCATGCATGCCATCCACCATCGCCTTCCAAATCCCGGTCTCTATCCGAAACCTGGTTGTGTATTGGTGCATAGTAGATGAGGGAACATCTACATGTGTTATGTCTACCCTAGTATGGCAAAAACTTGGATCACCAATTCTGCAACCATCCTCCACAACTTTGTGGGCTTATGATGGCCATCCCACTGAAGCTCAGGAATCCTCCCCCATGTCCCCATCACATTAGCTGAGAAGATAGTGTTGATCGACATATGGGTCATCAACGCTCAACTAGACTATAACATCCTCCTTGGAAGAAGTTATATGTACACCATGAGAGTGGTCGCATCAACTGTCTTCCATATCATGATGTTCCCCCATGAAGGGAAGATCGTGATGGTTTATCAACTCACTTATCATGATCCACAAGGGTTAACGACAACCACCAATGTTATCCCTACCATCACCACCATTGACCCAAAAGGGACAACCACATAGTCAAATGTCATCCCTGCAATCAACACCATGGTTGACAACACACCAGCCTCCCAATTGTTGAATGTGGGTCCTGGGTTGTTTGCCGATACCACCATGATGGATCATTTCCCCTTAGTCTCACTGACACCAATACAAAATGAGACTGTAAACTTGTGCATGGTCTCATCTAGTACCGCTGCACCCAAACAACAAGCGTAGTCGTAGCCCCAACCCCAACCCAAACACCATTCATATCCGCAACACCAACAACAGCTGCAACATGATCCGCAGTAGCAATGTTTTGTGCAGCCGTAACACCAACAGTAGCCGCAACATCATCCGCAGCAACAATGTTTCACGTAGTCGCAACCACAACCGCATCCCGACATGCAACCAACAGGGAGTTATCTGGGCTCATCACCAGTCCATATGATTCCCTTCCTCTTTCCCCCACCTGGGGTCATGAGCAAGCCGATAATGGCCACCTTAAGCCTACCTAACTTCACATTTGTAATTCTGGTATGGTATCTCGATCCACTAGCTAAACTACCAGTGACCTAGGTTGTTTTAACCCCACTGCAACCCATTGCAGTCAAGTCTCACCATCCACCCGGCCCACAAAATCCAACTGTCACACCCGCACCCACATCGCCCCACCCAAAAAGGGCCAGGGGCAAGAATGCGAAACCTATCGTAGAGCTACAACAAGTCACGCCTTGCGTTGTCAGTGAGCAATAGGGCCACCCAACTCAGAATTGCCCTAAAATCCCAATAATCCATGCGCATTTGGATGCCATGGATACAAACAAAAACATCCCCATGGTTGAACTCCCAACCACACCAATAGTCAGAAATAAGGATTTGAGAAGAAACCATGCTTGCTCCCTTTTTGGGTTTGTATGGACATTACTCTCACTATTGTCAAGAATTTCCCAAATCCTGAATCGCTTTAGCCGACCTCCGTCAACATTCCCTTGAATCTGAGATCACCCTGATCGAAGAAGTTCACCCCCCACCTCCTTCTTCAGACACCATGTCCATTTACATGATGTCCACTTCTATAGACCCTCTTATCTCCACCATCACCAACGATCCATCATACCCGTCTCTTTCGTTGTTTCTGCAACCGTAGCTCCTCCTGCAGCTGTAACCTTAGTCGCAACCTCAACCTCAGTTACCAGGGAAACAGTGGGGTTCATTCCCAATCAACATGATCCTTTTCCTTTTCCTACCGTCCAGGATCGTGAGTAAGTCTATCTTGGAAATCCGTAATCAATAGGATTTCACACTCGGAGATCCTATGTGGTACCTTGAACCACCTACCATACCTCTGAGGCCCCAAGATGTGTTGACTGATTTCTAGCCAATTGAGATGATGTTGCACCTACCTCTAGGTCCATCAAAGACTCCTCCCGTCTCCAGGCCTGCCCCTCTTCCTCCAATAGAGACTGGGGGCAAGACAACCAAAGCCATAACCAATACCATTTACATGATCACTAGCACCAGTTTCCCTTCTGTCTCATCGGCTGTGGAAGATCCACCTGATCTATCCTGACACCACTTATGTGATGAAGGAGATATATTAAGATTGCCTTCGGTTTTACCCCATTCCCTTTAAACCATAGTGTGGAATCATTTCTTCCCATAAAAGATTAGATTCCGTCATCCCACCTTGCCAATGACCTTCGTCTCGGCAAGGGGGCATACCTCTTCGCTGACTCAGATGGTCACCTCTTGAAGAAGCCATGTAATGGTCTCTACCTCAAAAGAGTCTGTGCCTGATACCACCACTATGAGTCCCTTATAGCGTAGTTTTCTCCCTTTTTGTTTTTCAACATTTTTAACCACAAGTCAAGAGCAACACCATCAGCTGCTAATCCAAAGTCACCTGGAACTGGTTCGAGACACCTCTCACACCTCCAGGCTCAATTTTCCATTTCCTTATGAGACCATCGTCTCATGTTTAACAAAAAAAATTTGGGACCACTTCTCTGAAGTCACCTTGATTTATGAGCCATAGCATGGAGATGCAAGTGTCCGTGGACCTATGCTTGCATCACTCTTTCCTATTGCTACTCATGTGGGTTTTTGGGCCATCGCCCATTAAAGGTTACCATTTTTCTTCTTGTTTTGTATTTTAATACAGAATTGTCTACTTCATCCACCGCACCTTACGCGGATCTCTGGACCTTTGTCCAAAAAATGATTTATTTCTCTTGCACGTATTTGGCATATAACTGCCCCTGGACTTGCACTCACATCACATGTAGTCAATTTCATCCACCACAACTCACACAAAGCTCTCCTGACCTCTGTCCGAGATCCATCTTGGTTTACGTGCCTTTGTCGCATCGACTCACGAGCCTCTACCGCGATCTATCTCGTGCATGTATTGGTACATTTGAGAGCCTTGTGCTTCATCCATACTGTGCGAATGACCTTTGGACCACTATCCACCATCCTGACATGGGGAACTTCCTATGCCACCGCAATCGGTTGACCATACTG
The DNA here is from genome assembly GCA_001517045.1 of Pseudotsuga menziesii. NCBI lineage: Eukaryota > Viridiplantae > Streptophyta > Pinopsida > Pinales > Pinaceae > Pseudotsuga > Pseudotsuga menziesii. The sequence continues at coordinate 295,972 of LPNX010016861.1, forward strand.
GAGTTTTGTTTAAGCTCTTTTCTGACTCCTAAAAACAATGAAAAGATAGCTGAGCGCAACTCCTTCCTTTCCCGCTCGCTAAAGTATAGGAAAGGGCATCTACATCGTCTCATTTACCTCCTTTTGTAGACTATATAGACCATCAAATGTAAAGGACTACCTTGGCGTATTCAAGCCAAGATCGTTCCCCGCTGCATACTTTTATGCTTTCTCAGGAAAAGGGGTCACACTTTATGAAAAAACTCACAACGGGTTGTCGTTAAGCTCTTTTCCAGCCTTCTCATCAAGAAGAGATTACCGAGAAAACTTGGTTTCATTCATGCTCGTAAAATTATCTAAATGACCATCCAGTCAATATAGGTTTAACTTTTTCCAGCCTGATTGGACTACCAACGGTAAAGAAGTCCCTCATCCCCTAGAGGATGGGCGAGCTCTCCTATGTATACTTTTATCCTTTTTTGGGCACATGAGACTACCAATGAAAAAGAGCCCCCACTGGAGTCTTCTTCGTTCTTTTAGACTCTCTAAAACTAAAAGCACCATCAAGCATTTACTTTCTTGAGCTTGCCAAAAATCCACGAGATTGTACCATAACGATTTCCCTAGACACCACCCCACAGAAAACAGTTTGGAAGCATTCCCCCTTTGGGTTGCCTTTGTTCAGAGTACTTTGCAATGTGTCTTCCTTGGATCCCATCAATATCAAAAGTGTCCACCTCCTCCAAGTATTTTCCATATGTAGTAACATTCCTGGTATTACAGCTATGATCCCATTCCCATGAGTCAGTTTCATTTTCTTCTTGGTCTGCCCTGCCGTCATACTCTGAACAAAGGAAGTTTGAGTCTACCACACTCCCCCTACCCCTATTCAATTCTTTCCCTCCCCCCCCCCCCCCCCCACCATTTAGTGGGTCAATCTGCAGATTGTCTCACACCTTTTAGCTATTTCCCTTGCACTTTTGGTTAAGGAAACATAATTTCCCTGACTAGGGGTAGGTCTCCCTCTGTCGATGACAACACACATATTCTAGAGGATAGACCTAGAGGTCCCTTTACCTTGGTTTCATTAACATCATTGATGAGCTCCTTGGACCACTTGAGATGCATCCTTAGTGCCTCACGGGATGATTGTTTCTCACGTGCTCGATTTCAACTACATCATCGCACCATTGAGATTCGTACAGGGTTTGGTCCGTGTAGTATTTGGTCGAAGACCCCGGATGTCACCTAACTCTAGCACATTGATGAGTCTATTCGAGGGACCTAAACAGGTTATGTCCCGTGTGATTTTTGGGTTGCATTGGAGACAGCGTTCAGAAGTCCCAACCGTGCTTCTATATAGATTTATGATTGATGCGGCATACTTGTACCACAGAGACTTTGATTCTCAATCAGCGAGTCCATATAGCTATGTACCGTCCCAGATCTAGCAGGCCATCAATCATGAAGATATAGCATTCCATGAGAATGTCATGGGTCCAATGTACCAGATCAGTATTGTATTCAGCTTCACATTGAGGCAACCATTATTGTATCATTAGTTGTATATGATCAACTCTTGTATTGTAGAGAACAGATCAAATTATTCTTTTGACATTGTCACGAGTATGGGGATGCCCACCTCATCCATATACATGTCACACATTATTTGTATCTCACCCATTGATGGGAACCATATTAATAAAAAAAACAAAAGCCGCCATGCCCCAGCCCCAAAAGCACCACCTCTACACAACAAATCCTATGATGTCCATTGGCCATACAATGAGCTCCTGCCCTCACACATCAGGGGGCAATCTGTTAATACAAAAAATCCCTACCTCAGCTCTACATGGCCTACACCACCCAAGGACACCCATACACGACCTTCGTAACACCCCATTAGACCCCACACCCTAAAAAAGGCTTGAAATGAGTAAAAGGGCTTAAAACCCCCAAAAAGAGCCTGAATAACTCTCCTAAGGGATAAATCCTCTAAAAAGGGGCTAAAACCCCTCTAAGGAGCCTAAATAACTCTCCTAGGGGCTAAAGCCTCTAAAAAGGGGCTAAAACCCCTCAAATAAGCCTAAATAATTCTCATAGGGGCTAAACCCTCCAAAAAGGGGCTAAAACCCCTCAAAGGAGCCTAAAACCCTAAAAGGAGCTAAAGTTAGGGAGGAAGGGGCTAAAATCCCAAAAAGGGGGCTAAAGCCTTGACTAAGGGCTTAAAATCCTAAAAATCCCCAAAAAAGCTATAAAAGGAGTGGTGGGGGTCACTCTCAAACAACTCCTCTCTTGCATACTGTTATGTTGCCCATGGATGCCATGAGACCTCTTTGCCTCTCAAGCCACCCACATCCCCCTCTCTTCTGCTCATCTTCCCCATTGAGCCATAGCTCCTCCAGTGCTGAGTGAGATAGGGAGGTGCTTCTTCCAACCAGGGCATGGTGGCCCATTTCACCAAAGAAGAGGTATAATTTAGTTTTGTTTATGTGTTTTCTTTGTTAGTTTAGTTGTTTTCTGACCATTATTTGTTTGGAGGTTTGATCTCTAACATGTTTTTGTAGGTTTATTATTTCTAATAGTTGTTTGCAAGTAGCCAAGGCGAAGCCCTAACCTTGTTTGCAGAGGGGCTCACGGCCATTTTCTTTCTGTCATTTGCTTTCCTTTTTGTCCAATTTCTTTCATGCATTTTCCACATGCAAGAACCTACCCTTTCGTCCTATAGACGGAAGGGAGCCATTCCTCCCCCTGTAGCAAGGAGAAATCCCTGGCACAAAAACTCCCTCCGATATGCTTCTTCAATATTCCATTGAATCTCCCTTCCATAGTAGATGAATCTTTTGTAGAGACTTTCATTAATATCATCTTGAGTCAAATTATTCCTTGGATAAGTTTTTATTATTACACATGACCCAAGCTTGTCTCCTTCTGAGTATGGTCCCATGGGATGCACAACTTATTCTTATTCAACAATGGGATGGTTATCAAATCTAATGTTGTTCCTTCTTCCAAAGCATCATCCTCAATAAAAAATGATGAAGAAAAATTTAGGGAGGCATACATGGGTAAACACATCACCACTTCCTTCCTTCCTTTGGGAACCTTTCCTGAGTTCTCACCCAATAAGAAACTCCTCTCCTAACTTGAACATCAATATTTTCCATCAAATGGAGAGATACTCTACAAAGTGCATCACACCCAATGCATTTACTAATTTTGGTCATAACTTGGGAAAAGCCCTAAACACAGGAAAGAAAATACCTCTTTATGTTGGAACTTACCATATCTAGTTTAAACAGAAGATCAAGCTTTCAAACTTTACATTCAAGCAAACTATCAAACAATGATTGTTCTACCCCAGAGTGCACTGCAGCTCCCAAATTGAGACATTGACTCTCCAACATACTAAAATTTATAATAGTTCTACCAAAAGAAGAAAAATTAAAACTCATGAAATTGATTGGTGTATTCTCTTCTCATGAAAGAGGGTGAAACCATCGGTGCGCTAAATAGGCCAAAGGCCATGCAAGGTGGTTACCCATGGTATTATTTTGACCCATGGTGTTTTTCTTTGGTTTTTTTACCTTATCTCCTTTTTAGGGTTTTGGAACCCTTATTATGGTTTTCGGCCCTTTTTAGGGTTTTATGAACCTTTTCGGGAGAGAGTGAAAGAAAACCATAGTAAATAATGATTTTTTGGACCTTTTTTGGTGGAAATATAATTGTGAAGGTGAAAAGTAAGGGAAATATAGTAGAAACATGATGTATGTAAATGGTTTATACCATGTAGAGATAGGTGAACACTTTTTAGTCTTAACAAGGACACATTGAAAGTTGGAAGGTCTGCTCATATAATTGGCTGTATCTTCATAGGAGAACTCTATTGGATATCAACTGAGTAAATATGTTGTAACATACCCACCTTCAAATTCTTCAGCTAAAAATTATGAAGATAGCCTGATCACTAGCTCTGGCCAAATCCCTAGTCAATATCATGTTTGAGGGAAAGAAAAAATTCAAATCAAATAAAAGAAAAGAAAACAAAGAAACATACCTATATACATATAAGAAAATGCTTACCTCAAGCAAAGTATTTCTTAAGGAGTTGGATTTTCACTGGATAGTCTTTAGGGAAACCTTCCAGTGTCTACAATCGAACAGTAACAGGGCCAATATTTTTTGTAATAGTGAATTGCCCTAACAACAAGTGTTGAAATTTTATATAATAATTTTTTTCCTTGTAGGGATTGTCCCATTTCAGCACCAAATCCCCAACCTGAAAATCTCATTCAGTCGAATACTTCTCATCAGACCATCTCTTAATTAGTTGCTAATGTTGGTACAATTTGTTTCTGGATTTGTCTCTCTCCTCTTCTAATTTAAGCAATGTGTCAATTCTATTTTGAAGAGGGGAGGAGACATCTTGTAGAAAGTATTGGGCTAATTACAATGATGGAAGTAGGAGGTTTGATGGTAGGAAAACTTCCTTTCCATAAAAAAGGCAGTAAGGAGAGTTCCCATTGGAATATTTAGGAGTTAAACGATCTACCCATAGGGAATTAAAGAGTTTGGTGTGCCAGTTCTTATGATGTGTGGCCACAATTTTCTTTAAAATATTGATCAAATTTTTGTTGGAGGACTCTGCTAATCCATTTCCTTTTGGATAATAGTTAGCAGAGTACTTGACTTTTATCCCCTTTTTAAGGGAATTCTGATTAATATCAATAGAATTAAAATAAGATGCATTTTCAAACACCAAATATTACGGGACTCCAAACCTGGTGACAATATTTATTTCCAAAAAGGATATTACTGAGTTAGTATCACCAACCCTTAGAGGAATTGCTTCTACCCACCTAGTAAAATAGTATGTTGCAGTAAGGATATGCTTGTCCTACAAGGAAAAGGGTGGAGTAATAGGGCCAAAAAACTCCAATCCCCATTGTTTAAATGGAAACTAAACAGTGACAGGATGGAGGGGAAAGGCAGGTTTCGTTTCCTTACCAACACATCTCTAGCTGGATTCACATATTTGGACAAAGGAATATGCATCTTTAAATAGTGTTGGCCAATAATATCCAACACTTAGGACCTTGTGGGGACTTGTTTCTCCTGAAAAGTGTTCTCCTACAAGCCCTGCATGCAATTCAAACAAGACATTGTTAGCTTCTGTCTTTTCCAAACATCTAAGGAAAACACCATCATAGTTTCTTCTGAAAAGCACATTATCAATGAATTGGTAAGGTGTTGATTTTAGTCTTAAATATCTATGCTTCTTGAAGTGTAAGGTTGGATAGGAATACCCATTTAGAAGATGGAGTAGAAATAACATTAAATGTATCTAGAGATATGTCTTCCTCATGTTTCCATTGTTGTTCATGCTATGGATCATTTGATTGGAAAGCTAGAAATCACAAGCCTTTCCCTTTGACGATTCTGGATGGCTTGATCTCCAAGTCATATTATTGAAGCACATTCATCCAATGATAATGCTTCTCTTGGAAGGATCAGAACATTCCTTATGGATGCATAAGGGACAATCACCTTCGTTTTAGATTTCAACAAATAAGGCCTAAAATGTTTAACAGATTTATAAACCATGTAATCTTGTTTATCCATCTGTGTATAATTTAACTTGACCCCTTTTAACATGGATCTCATAAACGATATGGGTATTTCTACGTCCTCTTCTTGCTTATGTGTCAAAACAACAACATAAGAAAATTTCATGGAAAAAGTGTACAAATTGAAATCCTTATCAAAATTTGGGGACATTAATGCCAGAGCATCATCAATAGATTTCATAATCTTGATAAATGCATCCTTTTGAATTTCAAACCATTTAAATTATACATATTTATTAATTAAATCTTTTAATCGTCTAACAAGATGCACAAAATTTGGCATAAACCTTCTGACAAAATTAATCTTACTGAGGAAAGATTGCATGGCCTTCTTTGAAATTGCTAGCCCAATTTTTTAAATTGGATCCATTCTTTCAATTCAATGATCATGCCATATTTTGAAACAATAAATCCCAAAATCTTACCTTCGGTGACTACAAAAATTGACTTCTTGGGGTTGAGAAAAATTCCATAGTTTCTGCATCTTTCAAAAACCTGTCTAAGAGAAAACAGATGATTATGCCTTTTTTATGAATAAATTGTTATATCATCCAGATATACCACTACAGAATAGTGCATTATACCCCTAAAAGATATATCCATAGCTATTTGGAACATAGCACCTATGTTGATCAATCTGAAGTAAATTCTTCTCTAGGAAAATGTACCCCAAGGTATTCTAAAAGTGGTTTTGAGTTGATCAAAGTATGAAGCCAATTCCTTATTATAACCGGTGAAAAAATCCAACAAAGAAAACGTGTCTGCACCTGCAACATTTTGCAATATTTTCTTCATGGAAGGAACGTGGTAATTATCCTTTTCAGATGCTCTGTTCAAATTATGGAAATCTACACACAATGTTTTTTCCCCATTCTTTTTTCAAAGAGGGACTAAGTTAGAGATCCATTGTGTATGTCTTACTAGAAAAATAATCCTATCTTTTAGTAGTTTCTCAAGTTCTTTATTAACAAATGGTTCAATACTAGTGTGTATCTTTCTAAAATTTTGTTAATAGGGTTTTATATTAGGCTTCATGGGGATGTTGTGTTGCATGATGTTCATGTCAAAAGTCTTCAAGTCACCATATGTCCATGAAAACACATATTTATACTCTTTGCAAAGTTTAATTAAATCCATTTCTTCTTCTGGTGAATAATTAATACCTATGTTGATAAGTTGATGGTTCTGCTCATTTCGAAAATTCAAAGTTTTAAAATTGAGAGAAGAACTATGTGTCTTGAAATTTGTGTTACCTTTGATTTTGTCTTGCAAGTCATAGTAGTTTTCCAAATTGATAACTAAATTAGGAATAATATTGGAAGGGAAATTAGGGCCATACAAAGACTTGTCATGTTCATCCTCATTTATATCCATGTTTTGAAAGGTATATTGGGATGTCAAAAAATCTAGTATTTGTCGGTCATCATAAAAAACACTCCAATTTGTAACATTATCAGGGATAGAAGTCCTATACATTAGTTCAATGGAAAAAGTGTCAGTGGACATACCTTCAGAGGGAATGATCTTGGATGCAATGTTGGCTAACAAATTTGCATCAAAATTTTGTGATCTAGCGATAGATTTAATATTCAAATCCTTAAATGAACCAGTCATGTCCCTAACAAGATTCTGGTAATTGATCAAATGTGGTGAAAAACAATGGATCTTGTTTCTTACCTGCTTCACAAAAATTTCGGAGTCACCATAGCATTCAATAACCTGAGCGCCTAAATCGATTACTTTCTTCAGCCCCTGTACAAGAGCTTAATATTTAGGAATGTTGTTAGTACACTCAAACTCTAGTCTGCAGGAAATCATCATTTTGGTGCCTTTTGGATCTATGAGTACACATCCTGCACCAGCACAATATTTTGATTTAGACCCATCAAAAAATAAAGTCAATGAATTTAAATCTATCCTAAAGTTGGTATTCACATTATATACATTATGAACAATAGTAGCAGTAAATGCAACAACAGTGCAATTATTGATTTCAGACAAATTATCGACATCTTCAACAGTAGAGGAATCTGCAGGAAAATCCCCAAAGAAATAATCAAAGGAATAATGTTCTATTTCTGACCTAAAGAAGACAACGTGTTCACTAGGATCATTGAGATAATTGATTGTCTGTTTCATGCATCTTAATATTGTTAGGTCTTCCATTGTAAGATAGCCATAAATGGGTCCAGTTAGTGGTGAAATATCCTTTGAGACTATCCAACCAACCTCTTCTCAACCACATACCATAGGCCTCAAGAATGTCAGCAATGACAATGTCAATAGTTTGATGAATACTTGGGTCAACGAATAATGTCAAAAGAACATTCTTTAATTCCCCTACCACCCTAACTCTTGATATATCCATTTGGAATATCTGGGATGGATAAGGTTCCCAAGTTGCATTCAATTTATTACAGAAATACAATGGAATGACATTGAATGAAGCTCTTGATTCTATCATACAATTAGGGATGTTCCTATTGAATATTTCAAAAGTAAGTAAGAAAGGAGGGGTCCTTTTCATACTAGACTTCTGACTATCAGGATTTACACAAGTTTCCAAATTATTGTTTTGAACTTCTGTGGATTTATTCAAAATCATGCTCTTGAGAAGATTTTCCCTCATATAAGGTATTTTTAAAAGTTAAAACAAATAAATATTAGCTTTATCCCTTTTTAAATCATCAATTAAATTGTATTCAATCTCAAGAATTACCTTTTCTTTTGGAGTAGCTACTTTACCTGTGTTGGGAGTGGACGTTCATGGTGGAGTTTCCTATTATGTTTGGCCTTTAATCCTGGTATTATAAGAGTTTTGAACATTATATATAGCTTTAGATTCCTGTTCTTCTTCTTCCATTGGAAATTCTGAAAAACAATTGATAGTGTTAAGGCGTTGAGTATGTTCTTCATCTAGAGGTAGGGAATATTTATCTTCTTTAGAACTGTCCCTAATGTAATCATGAATAGTTTGAAATCTAGTTGTTAGGGCCTTGAAAATAGATTAAATATCCTCGTAAGTCAAGGTTTCTTCAGGGTTTGGACGAGGTTGATTTTGAAGAGGTTGGTAAGGTATTTTAAAAGGTGTCCTTTCCAAACCTCTATTATTTTCTTGGTTTTCAATGTTGGTTCTTTTGAGGTCCACCATGTCATTAGAAATATTTTGTAGTAACTTCTTCAAGTTCTCCATCTTGAAAGGGTCTTTAGTTTGGGTTGTGGGTTTGGGAAAATTTTTCAGTCTCCTACGTAATGTAGAGGATGATCAAATTGAGCATCAAGGTTATCGTTTAATCAAAACATGTCTTTCTCCACAAGGATGGCTTCGACAAACGCTTTCTTGAGAGTTGTCTTGTGTTGTCTTTTTACACACATAGAAAGGGGAGTAGGTAAGCCCTTATTGTAGTAAGAAACCAATAATTCTTCCACAGGAAGAAAATTGGTGGGTATCCTATTCTTCAAGCAACAGAACCTCTAATTGAAGTCCTTCACCCTCTTCTTTCCCTTGATCCTCAGATAGGACAGATCCATAATTAAATCTGTGGGAGTGTTGTCATCTCCAAACTTCTAAATAAACGGTTTTTCAACTTTGTCCAAAAAGTTGATTGTACAAGACTCTAGGGAAAAGTACCATGTGGAATCTTTTCCTTCAAAGGAATAGGGGAACAAACTACACACTACGTATTCATGTACTACATTTGTCAATCTAATGGCTTTCATAAAAGTCCTAATATGATCCTGACCAAGTGATATTTCCTCAGTATTAAACCTAGGGATCCATATCTCAGGATTTTTAGGTAGGATATGTTGTTCGCATGGGATGAACACTGCATTTTGATCCAACTAGGGTCTATTGATTTATTTATCCATTGGTGTTTCTTTATATGAAGAAGGGTTTTAGGATGTTTTACTAAGGACTCCTCAAATGGTCATGAATATGAGGAAGTTGGAGTAGGTGGTGGTACACCAGATTGTACGTTGGGGTGGGAACTACTTGCGATATGATCTGTCACTTCAAATAATGGATTATCTTGGAGTTCAGGAAGTGATTCCTGTTTGGGGTCTATTTTTGTCATTTGGGGTACTAACGGGTGAATTATCAGTGGAAAGGGATAGGGATATGATGTTCCTAAGGTTCTTAGTTACCTTAGTCCTTTTCAATACCCTAGCAGTGATCTACTGAGTAATTTTACTCAATTGTTCGAGAGTTAAAGGCTCTCTACTAGGTGAGAAAAAGATAATCTTAGGTCTTCTGTTAACTTGTTCTAAGAAAGGGTTAGTTGGGACTGTGGTTTTGTTCTCTGCTGGTTGTACAACTGATGTAGATGATTTCTTTTGGATCCTTGTAGCAACTAGTGATCTAGGTGGAGGAGGTTTACTAGTACTTTTTTTAGGCACGAATAATTATGTCCCTCCTTATAGTGCCATTTGTTGATGGATTAGGGTTATAGTTTTTGGGAAACTATAAGGAAATCATTAAGAGGAGAAACTCCAACCTGAATGGATTCAAGAAATACCATGCAGAGATGGTTTTATCCCCAAGTTGTTTGGGATAACTGACTCCTATGGATATAAGGCCTACAATAGCACAAGGTGATTAGATCCAAGTGGATCTATACTTCAACTTTGGAAGATGTAGAAAGGTTTTAAGGTAGCAATGAACTGAGCTGTCTAAGTAAATTGAAACAGTATTTGTAGATGATTTTAAATAGAAAAATTAGATCTATGATTTATGACAAAAATTAATCCAAAGTATAGAAATATAAATCATGTTTGTTTCCTGTCAACTTCAAATAGAACTGAAAAAATTAAAATTGATATGTTGTATTCGAAGGAAATAAGTACATAACTATTCTAGCAGAGTAATACTAATTAAAAAATCATCATTTGTAGGGGTGATTGTTCATTAGTTGCAATTTGATAGTATATGGATCAAATAAAGAAATTTACTTAATGAATAAATAACACAATAACTTTGTAATGAGAAAACAATGCAATAATTAACGTGTTTAATAATAAAGAAACATGTAATCAAGATATTAGATAAATAAAATAATAAACAAAATCCATTAAATACATTGAATGAATAGCCAAAAGATGACAGAAGAGACTATGTGAATTTTATTGAAAATGTAAGAAATTACAATCCTGCAAAATTTACAGAGTATCTTTGGTATGTCCTTGTGGTTATTTCACCTATAGTCCTCTAAGGTCACTCTCGCAAGCTATGTCTTCCCCCACTATGAGATATCCCATCTTTTTAAATAATTATTATAGAATTTTACAAAGAAAACAAATCCTCCCAAGATATGGGGATCACATGCTATCAGTTTTAATATTTTCCAAGGGAATATTGCCACTTTGAAAGGAATCTAATAGATCTGCTATATCCCTATACTCAACAAATTCAAGTTGTAATTGATCCTTGAAAACCAGGGATTCGATCTTACTTTTCTTAACTTTATCCCATTCTCGTAGAAAGAGATTGATTTTCATCTGCAAATTTAAAGGAGACTCAATCCACTCATTGATCTTTTCCAAGTGAAGGTGATCAACCTTATGGATTCTCTCCTTGGTTTCCAAAAAATCCCTTTCACGACTGGATCCCTTTCAGCTTCGGAGGAATAACATCCACGACTGGATCCATTAGTGGTAGGTTGAGAAAACCTAGCAAATTTTATGAGGTGAACCACCTTTTCTTACACACTATCTATGCATCCTGATGGTAGACTCTATTGATTCACATAAATTTTCCCAACACTCTAGGGAAATATTGATCCTTCTCAGTTTAATTTTGTAAAGGAATGTCACGTATTTAGATCTATCTTTGGTGTATCTCTTCCAGTCCACCAAGGTGTCATAGGATTTTTTTCCTTCCTCCTTTGATTGTGATCATACAAGAGGTCAGATTAGCATTTAAATTCATTATAGGTTTCGTGTATACCATTCAGTGCTTCGGACAGATCAACCATATCCTGGTGAAGGTCATTTTGAATTCGGGAATCCAATTTTCTAAACTCTTCCTCTGTGAACTTCGAAAAAAAAGAATCAACAAATACAAATTCAAAAATCCTTTAACTTTTACTCAAGGTATAAGATATTATCCACATGTTTGGAATTCATCCCTTGTGATTCTTTAATCTTTCGGTCGAGGATATTTTTCTACTCCTGCAATTGCTTGATTTGGTCTTCATATCCATCCCTCAATTCTTTCACCTCAATCTAATGCTATGTAATTTGTTGCATTTGTTCTTGTTTGATCCTCTTCAATTCTGTTCTTTCATCTCAATTTCCTTGTTAAGTGAGGAAATAGAGTCATAGTTGGCAATTGTAAAGGCTCCCATAGCAACTGCAAAATCTAAGGCCTCATGTTTAATGTTTGTGGAAGATCTCTTTCATATGATCTGATTAGGAGCTGATCTATGCATGAAAGTTCCTTCCCTCGATCTTTTGGATCCTTTATGCACGACAGCCTTTTCTGCCATGCTCTAGAAGTATTATTCGAGGGACACTACTGAATCATCACCAAAATATACCATTTCCTCATCTATGGAAATGGATCCTTTAGAGACTATGACTAAAGGGGAAGGTTGGGCAATGTAAGAGGTAGAGATTGGCATACTGATTTGCAGAACGGTAATGGAAGGTGTAGAAGTGTGAGAAGTGGAGGGAAAAGGAATGGAAATGGGAAGAGAAATAATGGGTTGTGAATAAGTGGTAGGAGAAAATGAGATACCAAGTTTTGAAAATGATGAAGGGAGATTGTGGAGATATCAATTGGGTGGAAACAACAGGTAGTTCAAATGCTGTTGAAAAAATTGGTAATGTTGAAAAATGAATAGCAATAGGGATGGGTGAGGATACAATAGATGTACCATTACTTGGATTAAGAATCTGGGAGATGTAAACCTCAAAAAAAGAATGGTCATGAATCAAAATGTTAAAAGGATTCCCAGCTTCTTGGGTTGCTGAAACAATAGATGGAAAATGGTGGGAACTGTGATTGGGAATGAATAATTCGAAGGGAAGGTTTCTTCTTCTAGATCACTTTTAATTTCATGGACATAAATATTCATTGTTGGTGGCTTAGGTTGCAAAGGTGGATGGACTTGTGGAGGTGGATTGATTTTTGGAGGTGATTGCTCAGTATGTTGCTTCTTTGTTTGAGGTTCAGACATTGATGCGTGTTCCTCTACCAAAAAAATCATTAGTTCCAAGTTCCTCTTAATCTCTACAAACATTATAAAAGCCTCAAAAGTGGATGAGGTTTTTGGATGTTTAGGGTATTCAATGACAACCTTTCCATGGTTATTATTCTTCTCACCTAGCCCCGAAGAAGAACCAACCTGTAACTTTTGGGATTGTTTCTCAACCAGTTGTTTCTGTGCTTTATCTTCTGTTGTCAGTTCTAGTTTCCAATATAGTGAATGACCTTGGTCTTTAATTCATGTTGGTATTGGATAATAAAATTGTTTTCATTAGTAATGATGATCATGGTTAACACTTGTGAAAAGTATTTGGCTCCTTGATATATGGAGTCATTGGGGTCATTCTGATGTGAGTAACCAGTATTCATGTGCTCCTGGGTAAAATGATTTTCTAGGAAGGACTTTGGGTCATGCATTCTACTGGGGGCGTCCCCACACTTTATATTAACAATCTTCTTCCCCAAAGTTCCTGCATGGGTAGATTTTTTGATCACCAATGGTCTAAGTATGAGGGGAAACATTGACCAGCCTTTCCTCTTTGCTACAATAATCTTAGGAAACACTCCATCAACCACAATTTTAAAAGAAATATCCTCAACCACCATTATTTATGTAACTATCCCATGAAGCAGATGGAAAGTGTTGCTACCCCATATCCTGATGTATGCCAAATATCCCCCGACATAACAATATCCCATGGTGTACATCAATGCTCTGGTTGTATCATAAAAGTTAGGAGCATCACCTTTGAAAATCCTCTGATATACTGACCCAATAAAATGGTCACAAATGTCATATATAAATGGGAAAAATATTTCCTCCCACATTGTTGAACAGTAAATATGGACAAGGGGCAGAACTCTCGTCCAATTCCATCCCATGGATGGGATAGGGAACAATGCACAAAATACATCCATCACATAGGTTGATAGATAAAATGTGGTTTTTTTGGATGTCATAGTTTTCTGGTACTTCTCTATTGATTCCTTCAACACAACTGACAGGATTTGAGCCCAGTTGAAGGAATCCCCTGTGTTAAGGATATGATGTGTGAGGGGCACCCATTATGCCTTAAACACTATGCAATTTGGTAACCTATAGATTCTACATAGCATGGCCACCAATAGGGAAAATCACTCTCTAAACCAGGAGATAGGGTATAATTTAATTGGCTTAGGAAGGAATCCTGTAGGTTTATCCATCCATGATTTTATCATTTCCTCAAAGTTGTATTGTGTAGTAGAGGCTTTAAGGAGTTTATTATTAAGATATCATTAAGGAGAGTTAATGGTGTAGGCTCTTGCAAATACATCTACACAAAAGGAGGCCAGCTAGATATGATCCTAATCATCAGAAGAGTGGTCCTGGGGGTTTGTGTGTTCGACCATCCACTTCACGAGGTCTGTGTATGGAATTACAACAAGTATGGCTGCTATAGAATGGAGTTGGGATTTTCTTATGTTTACGAATGCTGACTGGTGATGTGTAATAGAAGAGAATTCATCATTGTAAAAAATGGCATAAATTCTAGACCAGTCTAGGTGATATGTTTCAGATACCCGTCCACTAGTGTCAGATAAGATTTTGACATTAGGGTATTTGTTCTTATGCTCATTGAGAGAGGTTTTGGACCTTTTTTTTTTGGAAATTGAACCCAAGAGATAGAACAATTACACTCACAAAATTTCTAATCAAACATGCAAAATTCACACCAAAGGAGACTAAAATTGGAGCATAACACTAATCTATATTCAATAAGTGTACAATATCCAACCTTGTGAAGTAATAGGATTTTAAAATATATCATTACATGAGAGAATAGAATGCATAAATATGTCATTCGAAAAATTCAAAAAGTAGGTTTACTAAATCTAGTCAAATCCCCCATAGGTGCATATAGCGGTTTCCAAATATATGAAGATGCTCATGAATTTGCTAAGTCAAGTGGGAAAGATAAAGAGGGATGGAAATACAACTCATACAAGTTTTTTGTTTTAGAAAAGGAGGGAAGATGATGTGGGAAAAAAATAATCCAACTACACCTAGTCTAACTTTTCCTTTTTCTTTAAATCAGAATAAACAAGGAAGCTTTTTAGAAAACGTAGATATGCGCTTTGGAGGATCTGGAATAAATCAGACATACTAAATTGGGTTTCTAGGATTTTTTCCAAGTGATCCATGAATTATTTTTAGGATGTCTTGAATTCTAGGACTTGTAGAAGGAAACGAGCATAGAATGGAATTTAGGAAACTAGGTAATAAGACAAAAATAATTAAATTAATGTCTAAGGAAAGTGACTATGGGTTGATTATTCTAACACCCCCCCTTAAGCCTGAATTTATGAGTAAATATCAGAAAACTATAGGGCCTAGCAACAAGGCTTAATCACCCTTTACATACTACTTGTCCATACAACCAAGGAAAGAGGAAAAAACCCAGTGGGAAAATCCCGCCTTAAACATGCGCAGGAAAAACAAAATTTTGGAAATCTTGTCATCAATTATGCTTCACAGCATGATCATCAATCCCCAGCAGTGATTTGAGATTGCTGAAGGTCTTCTCACAAAAACATTTGGTGAAGATATCTACTACTTGTTCTGAAGATGCACAAAAAGGTAGATCAATGGTGCCATCATGCACAAGTTGTCTGATATAGTGCATATGGATCTCAATGTGCTTGGTTTTCTATCTTTGAATTGGATCAATGCATATTCGAATGGTGCTCTGATTATCATAGTAGATAATATTTGAAAACTATGATTTGAAACCGCACTCTCCAAGTATCCCCTGCAACCACAAACATTGAGTTACTGCATTTACAACTCCTCTATACTTTGCTTCCGTAGATGAGAGTGCTATGGAACTCTGCTTCTTGCTTGACCAGCTGATTGGTCTTTCTGCAAGCATGGACACATATCATGATGTAGAATTTTGATCTATATTGTCACCTACCTAATCACTATTAGTAAAACCAATCAAATCAAGATCATATTTTTCTTTGTAGAAGATCCCATGAGTTCTTGTTCCATGAACAAAGTTTAGGATCCTTTTGGATGCTCTCTAGTGGATCTCATGAGGCTGATCCATGTATCTCGAATCCACACTAACTACATAATATATATCAGGTTGATTGTGTGTAAGATAAAGAAAACATAGAATCAACTGCCTATACAGTGTATTATTTACCATAGAAGAAGAACCTACTTCTTCAAGCTTAACTCCTGAAAGGAAGGGAGTCTTTCTTGGCTTGCAATATTTCATGTTAAACTTGTTCAAAAAATCTAAAGCATACTTGGACTGATGTATGTTACGGAGAAAACTTCCTATGGCTTGGGCTGTACCACAATAAACAGAAACTGCAGAAATCAATCCCTTCCCAATATGCAAGAGAAATAAAACATCTAACACTAAAGGATCTCGACACATACCTTATTTTGGATGGTTGTAATAGATTCTCGTTGAGCATTTTCCAATCCTGCTTGCATTAGAAATTTACTCTCAACAACAGTAAACAAGGCAAGAATTCTATATAATATAGTGTTAGGCCTACTCTAACATATATAATCAATGATACATAAGCAATTAAATGCATCCATGGATTCAATATTCATTTAAATGCACATCATTGGACAGGAAAATATATTTCTATTAAGTAAATCAGAGATTACATAAGTGACAACCTCTGTCGGCACGTCTGCAAACCGGAGAAACTGAGTCGTCCACCTGGACCTCCACCACCTCAATCCTCCATCTCTTGATAGAAAGCTCACAAGAAAAGGCAATCTTGGGAAGAACACAAAGTGCTCCAAGGGACAAAGGGATGCAGACTCAAGTATAAGAAATCTATGGCAATAATGGACTATAGTTTTCTTGCTCTTCAATTCCTCCCCTTCAATGTATCCAAAGGGTTCCTTATATAGTGCTTCAATGGGGTAATGGAAGGTCAAATCCAAGCGATGTCAAGGAATATGGAAGGCCAAAAGACAAGTGACTCAGATCCATATCAAGGAAAACTCCAAAAACATTTGTCCTTCTACACACATCCCAATGTAGGTAGGTTCAAGGGTAACATCCACGTATATATGTGAGAAAGGGATTAAAAGTCACATATAGCTAATAATGAGTGTTTTTAGGGATGATCTTGGAAACATCGAAGGTACAAAAATAGTCCATGGGGTCCAAAGAGTCTGCAGAGGGAAAGGAAAGGCCATAAAAGTGTGATCAACCATGTGTGGTAAAATTAGTTGTAACTGATGCCCCCCAATGTGTGAGGTCAGAGGGGTGACATGATGGATGTAATACATTATAAATCCATCCTAGAAATGGAGTGATGAAGAACTAGGTGGAAGAACCAACCATCCAACAGTATAATACAATAATCAAAATCTTCCCATGACTGCAAATACATATACATTAGAGGAAATTTCAACTCAAAATGGGCCTTTTAACTTTTATTCAAATTCCATGTCATCATGTGTTAGCCAATGAAATTGCTTTAAATTTGAAATACCGTATAGGTCTTAAACACTTTTTAATATAAATTTGGGGATAGGTATCATAAAAAAAACTACTTTTTTTGTTTGTATTTTTGACATATCTCCCTGTGTTTTTACTCAAATTTCGATCGAGAGAGCTCGTTGGATGCGGAATTAAATTCCGCATCCAACGAGTACCCACTCGGCATACTTTTGATGGACCCCTCTACCCCAAAAACAAGAAATACATGAAAAAATGGAATGATGGTGTCATCATTCCATTTTTTCATGTATTTCTTGTTTTTGGGGTATCGAGGTCCATCAAAAGTATGACGAGTGGGTACTCGTTGGATTCGGAATTTAATTCTGCATCCAACGAGCTCTCCCGATCGAAATTTGAGTAAAAACATGAGGAGATATGTCAAAAATACAAACAAAAAAGTAGTTTTTTTCTTTTCTTCCTCCAAAATTAATAAATATTATTTTAATATTTTAACTATTATTTTATTAGTTCATTTTAGGAGGCCCATTTTGAGTTGAAATTTCCTCTAATGGTAGTCCTAGATACATAAGAGTACAATGGCCATGAATAGGCATGATATACAAACTGTGACATGTGTGGTCATCACCACGTACAATATATAATAAATCAGATTCTCAATGATGAAGATATACAAAGGACCAAGATCTCCATGAAAGTTGAAGATATACCATGGATCAAGATCTCCATAATGGTTGAAGATATCTGACATACACTGGAATCAAGTCACGAGAACTGAAATCTCATGAACACTAGCACGATCAAGGAGTTAGCATAAATGAAATGCCACCAATATGGAAAGTCTTCTACACAAACCACTATGAGTACATGTCCTACTATATGAATAGAGGTGTCGAGGTTGAACATAGTAGTCCATCGTCTGATTACTGGTCATTGATGTATACCGTTAACAGACGCAAGATCACCCACCGATAATGAAAATGGGAATCAAGGTATTAGAGTGCAATCTAACAAGTGGGAATAAATGTGTTGAGGTCAAAATATTGGAAGAATCCATAGATTAGGGGACATTGATGTATTCCCAAAACTGTCGATGGCAAGAGAACCTACCATTGATGAATGTAAGTCTCAAGGCACTCACATGACTCTAGACTCCTATCCCATAATAAATGATCTGAAGTCGATGGGATGAAAGCTGCTAGAAGGAGGGAATTAAGGCATCCTCCATCAACCAACACAAGGTACTAAACAATGTTGTATAATGTGGAAGGACTCAAACAAGATGTACACGAACTAGTGATAGTACCAGGAATGGCCGACATGCAAAGTCAATACAACTGAGGAATGGCCGACTCGGGCTTCAAATTCCTTCGAACAAGAGCATAAAGGTGAATGGTGACTGAATGTAGGCAGCATAGAATCAATATAAAAAATTGGGACATCTTTGCGACACATGAGGCATCAATAGAGGCTCCATAGGGATTAGAAGCTTAACCAATCGGTGGAGGTAAGCTCAGATATACAAGTACAACTCCTAAAGTCAAACTACTAACCCAACCAATGGATGTGATATATAGTACTCTGTTCAAAGGTGACATGACTCGACTACTGCCAAAGATAACATATTTTCATGTTCGTATTTTTGGTTCTTTTATTTTGTTTGGACTTTTTCAGATATTTTGAAAAGCTTGAAAAAGAATAAAAGTGCTTTATAGTTACAAATATAGGAGGAGACGAGTGTCATAGGGAAAACAAACTAGTTCCAAGTAGTGGAACATACCTATTCTCAATGCAAGGAAACATGTGTAGGATAATGACAATCGAGGGAAAGTTCCCCTCCTAGTAAAAATGGGGAATAAAGCTGCAAAAGATATATAAAATGGATCTGCTTGGCTAGACATGAGACAAGTTCAGGCTATATGGCTGATGATGAAAGTTAGGGAAGCTAGAATAAGGCTCAATAAGGTAAGCAAAACTCATGATAATGTAATTACAAATTGACATATACAAGGGAGTCCCGAGGGAATGGCCAACATAAAGTTCAAGAGGAGTATGAAGCTCTTGCTCAAAGTCATGGAGGTACTATACAAAGGATTCCCACACCCTAAAGGAGAAATGTCGACATGGGCACCAAATGCAATACAGGATCTAACTAGGGTACCCATGTATGATAAAGCTCTACCTTTCACAACATGTCACTTCTATAAGCATCAAGAAGGTTTCGTGACAAGATGGAATCGGTTCGTACCTAAGGTTAAAATGAAACGGTCATAAGGTTATGCAAAATGCAAATGGATGTGAAACCTAACCTATACTCCAGTTTAGACATAATACTTGTAGTAGGCATGAATGTATCAAAGACAAGGTCAAACCACACTCAAAATGGACTCCTACATCATCAAATTAGTTCAAACGGTCCAAACTGGTCAAAAACTATAGAAAGTGGGTAAAAATTTTGAAAATTTTCTATAAATAGTAAAAAATTTAACAATTTTCATATCATTGAAATTTTTACCCAACATAGTGTATTGAGCTCAGAACTTCGGAAGCGAATTCTGGGAGCATAGTCCAGTGGAATCTCTCCTCGTTTGATCTAGGTATATCCTCATGCCCTCCTCTTCCATTTTCATGCAAATTTTTTGAATTTTCATGGTCCATTTTATTTTTAAGCCATCCATACATGTGCATTTTGGCCCACGCGAAAATCAGGATTTTTTCTGCATATAGGGCTTGCCATACACAGAAAAAACACCGAAACCCACGTACATACATGGTTGTTTTGAGAATAGTCGCTTATAGGGCCTCAAACAAGGTTTTCCAAGCCAAAAAATGATCAAAACTTTAATTTTTTGTGCAGGATGGTGTTACAGTGGAGGGAAAGAGAGCATGGTGATGTGGAGGAGGTTCTGCAAGGTGATATTATGGTGTAAAAATCATTACGAGCATGTGCCTTATACAAGTTTTGGTGTCTTGGCAGCCCGAGGGCCAAACGAAGACTACTCCAGCTACTGGTGGATTACTGGGATCTAGAGTTTGAGACATTTCAGATAGATGGGATGTCACTCAACATTGAGGTTGAGGACATATACTTTATCAGTGGTTTGTCCTGACGAGGAGAGATGGTGAACCTCTGATCTCGTGGGCCAGGAGGTGGGATGACTATCGAAGAGTACATAGCTATGTACTACTTTTCGAAGACGAAAAAGGTTGGGAGTCAAATACCGATAAAATCCATCCAGATTCTAGGGTTGAAGGCCATAATTTTGGCATTAGGTAGGATTATAGGGTTGGCTTCTCTCCACCAGGACTCGTGAACAATTATGTTCAATGCAATAGAGTGTATGCGACCTACAGTGTATGAATGGAGTACGACGCTATTGAGCAACATGGAACATCAGCTCAATGACTTCAAGATGGGAAGGGTGCGGAACTTTAGATTCGATAGTATACTGAGCATGTTTTTATTTGAGTGGGTTCCAGGGCTAAGAACTAGGGTGGAAATTGCTCCACATGGAGTTCGGGATCCAGCCTAACGACACTGGGAAAATGTCATGCGTAGACTTGGTGGAGGTAGGGTGGCTAACCCCTACCCAGTAGACTTCTTTCCATGGTGGTAGAGATAGATCGTTGCCATAGATGACTACCCCTATGTAGGGATAGACTTCTATATAGATCCAGATATGCCGCTACCAGCAAGATCATCTTATGGCGACATAGGTAAAGAATCCCAAACCCACTTTTTAATTTTTAAATTATTAATTTTTTTTGTGTTTTTTGATATATTGACTCAAAAGACATATTTTTGGTGGGATGACACATAGTTCAAAATCTATCATATCTATGTATATGTAGGATCACGACGGCCAGAAGGCATCCCTCATCATTGATGGAGAGGAAGAGGAGACATATTTTTGGTGGGATGACACATAGTGCAAAATCTATCATATTTTTGGTGGGATGACACATAGTGAAATCTATCATATCTATGTAGATGTAGGACCACGACGGCCAGAAGGCTTCCCTCATCATTGATGGAGAGGAAGAGGAGACGATATCATGGGTGCAGATGTTGAGCGGACGCTCCAAAGCATCCACATGAACTTCATTCGTTTGATACACAGGGTACCCATGGTGCAAGTCGAGGACTTTCTTGAGTCCATGCAACATCAGGTGGTTGGTGTACCACGAGCATGGGTTCGACTCTTTCAATGGCTAGCTAGATTTGTAGTGCTATATCATGATCAAAACCCCCCTCCTCCTCAGGCTTAGAGACCTTAGTGTATTCATTTTTGTATGAGCATGTATTATATGTTGGTGGCTTGGAAGCCCCAATTTTGTATATGACACTTATGTGTTATGACGTCAGTTTTTGGATATTAATGAAAAACTTGATTTTATTTATATTTACATGTGTTTAAAATATATTTTTGTGATGTGCTTACAGTCTATGAAACAAATTCCAACCTAACACATTGTTAGCATATGAGTCAGCAACTTGATTAAAAACTCTTGGAACATGAATGTATGTTATATTCTCAAATTTCTGTTCTAGAAATCTCACACGTAATAATATTTGTAATAATGTCGGATCCCTAATATGATACAAGCCATCAGCTATGAAAACACTAACTACGAATCAAGACGTACCTCAAGAGAATGAACACCATGTGAAATGGCATCACGCAATAACTCAGTGACGACACTATATTCAACAACATTGTTTGAAGAAGGTCGTAAACACATGCCTCCTAAAGACAATACTTGATACGTAGGAGTATAAATCACCCAAGCAGCCAAAGATAAGTTTTGAGTGTGGCGGCTAGCACCATCTGTGAATCCTATGCAAATGGAAGACTCCATCAACATCTATTATAAGAAACGAAAGCTAATCAACGAACCTGATCACCACAAGAAAATCTAACTATGCAATGAAAAACTATACACTAATATACAACAATCAGCCTTGGATGAAGACCATGCATAGTATTTTTTGAGATAGAGCCCATTTTTATGCTTTGCTAAGGCTATCCCTTCATAATCAACCAGCTCATAAGCACCTTTCTCTAAGACTCATTTAACCACGTAAGGACCATGCTGTTAACCCGAAAATCCTCCACATAGCTCTCAATGGCCTACAACACCATCTTACAACACTCATATCACTACATTAGACCTTCCATTAGACCTCCACACCTCCAAAATAGCCTAAGGATGAAGAAAAAGGGCTAAAAACCCCAAAAAAGAGCCCAAAATAGCCTCCTAGGAGCTAAATCCCTCAAAAAGGGGCTGAAGTTAGGGTGAAAGGGGCTAAAACTCTGACCAAGGGCTTAAACCCTAAAACACCTTGGAAAGGCTATAAAAGGAGGGTGGGGGGTCACTCTCAAAACACTTCTCCCATTACCTATTGTTACACTGCCCGTGGATGCTTTGAGACCTTTGCCTCTCAAACCACCCTCACTCCCTCTCCTCCACCTCCATCCGTGTTGAGCCATTGATCCCCAACCAAGAGAGGTGCTTCCACAAGCTTGGGCATGGTGGCCCATTTCCACCAGAGAAGGTATACCATGTTTTATTTATATTTCTTAGTTGTTTAATATGCTTTTCTTTCTAACCCTTGTGCCGATTTGCAGAGAATGTATACCATGTTTTATTTATATTTATTAGTTGTTTAATATGCTTTTCTTTCTAACCCTTGTGCCAATTTGTAGGTTTTGTTTTATTTCTTTAATATTGTTTTGTAGGTTTTATCATAGCTTAGGATTTGTTTGCAGGTTTTGAAGGCGGAACCCTAACCCGTGTTTGCAGAGGGGTTCGTCAACATTGCTTCTATTTATTTCTGTCATTAGCTTAGCCTTAGTTTAGTTT
The DNA here is from genome assembly GCA_001517045.1 of Pseudotsuga menziesii. Taxonomy (NCBI): domain Eukaryota; kingdom Viridiplantae; phylum Streptophyta; class Pinopsida; order Pinales; family Pinaceae; genus Pseudotsuga; species Pseudotsuga menziesii. The sequence goes on from LPNX010016861.1 coordinate 319,128, forward strand.
ACTATTCTGTCATTTCTGTTTCTGTTTTATTTTCTGCATTTCCACCCACGCAGGAACCTATCCTTCTGTCCTATAGATAGAAGGAAGCCATTCCTACCCCTGTAGCAGGGAGAAATCCTTACAACACATGCCACATGGGATTAAATTTCCTTGCCCCCAAGGGTTCCTTATCTTGATCCCACAAGAGGACCAAGTCACCTTCATTAAACATCCTTGGATGCACAAACCTATCATATTGGACCTTGACGTGATGCTTTTTAACCTCTAGAGCCACTAAGGCATCTCGACGTTGCTCATCAAGCTGCTCTAAGTGGACCAAACACTCTTCCAATGCGGAAGTGTTAGGTAAAAGCTCCACAGCTAGCTTCAGAGAAGGGATTTTGCATTCAACTATTAAAACTAACTCCACCCCATGTACAAGCTGATATGGAGAGAAACTAGTAGCAGTCTTAACCACAGTGCTATATGCCCACAAAGCAGGATACAACATAATATTCCAATTGGTCTTGCTTCATGTGATGGTTCATTGGAGAATAGACTTAAGTGATTTGTTCACTACTTCAACCTGTCTATTTTGCTAAGGGTAATAAGAAGATGAATGTTCTTGCTTATACCCTAACTTGGAAGCCAACTCTTTCTTCATTTTATTCTGAAAGTGCCTACCCTGGTCAGTGGCAAGCTCTTTCGAAATGGAAAACCGGGTGATAATCTGGTTGAAAATGAAATGCGTGGCTATTTCACTGTTGGATTTAATTGTGGGCATAGCCTCTACCATTTCGTGAAGTAATCGTCATCCACAATAATGTGATGATGCCCCCTAACTGAAGCTAGGTTGTAATCCATAAAGTCAAGCCCCCACTTGGTGAAGGGACTGGTGGTGACAATAGGATGTAACGGGATTGGATGCGAGTGCATATTGCGTGCAAACACCTGGCAAGGGTGGCACTTCTTGACCACATTAACGTAATATTTGAATATGGACGACCAAAAATATCCTTCTCTCAAGATTGTTTGGGCTGCAGACAGCCCAAATAAATGACCACCACACACCCCTCTGTGGAAATCATTCAGCAGAACCTCAGCCTCATCATGGGTTAAACAATGACACAAAATGGAATCTACACCATGGTGGTACAAAGTGTTATCCCCTATAAGGTATTTCTTAGCTACATGATGTAATCATCATCGCTCATCCTGTGAAAGGTGAGTAGGGACCTTTAATGTTTGCAAATATACAATGATATCCCCGTACCAAGGGTCCAAAGTTGAGATAAGGAAAATATGCTCATCGAAAAATGTATCCTCATAAAATTCCTCCTTCTCCAAACTTGGAAAATTAGATATAAGCTTTGCAAAGAATAATGATTTCTTTGATTTCACCGAAACAAACTCGAGATCAAACTCTTGCAAAATTACAATCCATTTGTTGTACTTTCCCCCAATCATCCTTCTAGTGAGGATGAACTAAAATGGATTGATATGAGCTACAACCAAGGTTTGTCAAAGGAGAATGTAATGTCTCAATCACTGAACCACATGAACGGTAGCCAAGGCTAGCTTCTCTACATGGGAATAGAAAAGTTCTGCATCTATAAGGTTTCGGCTCAAATAATATATGACATTCTCATGGAGCTCCTCATCCACCTAAACCAAAACCATACCAATCATCTCCATGGATGCAGCCACATAAATCAATAAATCATGGCTATAGTTAGGTGGACTAAGCACGGGGATCATTGCAAAGGCTCGCTTAAGAGCATCAAAGGACTCCTAGGCTCACTCATCCCAGTAAAAAGGGGTGTCCCTTTTCAAAAGACACATAAATCCTTTAGTCAAATTGGCAAAATTAACCATGAATCTTTGCAAGAAGTCCGCCATGCCTTGAAAACACTAAAGATGTCTAATATTACGTGGGGCAAACAATTGAAGTATTACCTAAACCTTTAAGGGATTGACTCTTATACCCTCCTTGGATACGATGAATCCTAGCAAGTGACCAACAGTCATGCAAAAGATGCACTTATGAGGATTTAAATGAACCTACCAAATGATGGCACCTTTCGAATACTAATCTCAAATGAAATGGATGACTCACTCTCAAATGAGAGTGAGCAACGAGATCATCCAAATATGCTTCGATAATTGTTTTGAGATCATGAAAAATTAAGGTAATGGCCTGCTGAAATGTATCTTCGACATTTTTAAGGCCAAAAGACATCTTTCGATATGAAAAAGTAACCCAAAGACAAATAAATGCAGTCTTATGTTGATCCTCAAGATTAATTTGAATTTGATTATATCCAAAAAAGCCATCCATAAAGGAAAATAGAGTCACTCCCAGCACACTCATCCAAAATCTGGACAATAAAAGGTGTGGGGAAATTATCCTTAGGACATGCGTGATTTAGGTCACAGAAATCAGTGCATATACGGATCGCTCCCTGCTTCTTATCCATCGGAATGGGGTTTGAAACCCACTCTATCAAGGGAAAGGGATAGATAAAACCAACTTTCAATATTTTCTCTATCTTAGCCTTAATGGCGGGTGCTTTTCTAGGATTTACTACATGCAAACGTTGTCATACCGGCTCTGCATCTGGATAGGTTTTGATTTCATGTTCGACAATATGAGGGTCAATAACTGGAATCTCATCATATGATGAAGAAATGATGTCACGAAACTCTTTAAACAGCCTGGTATACTCCTTGATGGGCGCTCGCACAAAGTTGGTTCCACTTTTTGGTGCCGCTTAGGAAATCAGAAACGCACTTCCGAAGTGCAAATCAAGAATGCATATGCGTTATTGATGGTACGTTCGGAATAACCCAAGCCCAAACACAAGGCTAAGGTTCATGAAAATGTATCGCATATGTGATATGTCGCATATGCATTTTGTAATGTTAAATATCGCATATGGGATATATCGCATATGCGATATGCAACATTTAGAAAATGCATATGCGATATATCGCATATGCATTTTGTAAATGTTGCATATCACATATGGTGGTACGAGGAACCAAAAAAAAAATTAATTAATAAAGGATACAACTTTGGTGGTTTTCTCCCTCTTTGGATTTCCATGTAAAATCATTATTTATTGTGCATTTCTATTGAATGGTTGTTGAATTTTTTATTAATGTGTGATTATTATTTGAAGTGATGAAGTTAAAATTAGTAGAAGTGTCTAATACTGATTCACCCCCCCATCTCAACATCTATAAATATTCAAACAATTGGTGTCAAAGCATGTTTTATTCACATAGTTTGACAATTAGAAGACATATCCCATAGATTACTCATGGATTTTCAATTAGTATATCCTAAAAAAGTTCCCTTTTTAAATGGAATAGATTATGTACCATGGAGCATAAGAATAGAGGAATATATGCAAGTTGTTGAGGTTGACATTTGGAGTGTAGTTCATAATGGATACACAAATCCAAAGAATCAACCAAAAGGTTCAATAACAAATAATCTTCACAAAGACAATCCAAAGAAAATGAATGCAATTTTGAATGGCATATCATATTGTGAGAAGAACAAAATGGGACAATGGAATTAAACTACATAGCTCTAGGAGAATATATACTATCTTTATTCAAAAGAAACTCTCTCAATAAAATGAGGTACAACCCAAAACAAATGATGAAGCCATTGAGAGAAAAAGTAAAGTCTCCAAAGATAAAGAAGACTTTGAAACCAAAGAATAAGTATATCTAGAGGAAGAACTTATTAGTTCTCTATGTGAACTAAGGAAAGATGAAAGAGAAAACTAATCATTAATGGAACAATTGCAAAAGTATCAAGATGAATATTATATTTCAAAAGAAGGGACTAAAAGATTAGTTTTGGTTGTTATGCAACCAATTCCCATAAATAACACACAAATAGTAGAAACATGATAAAAGAGAGTAATCCATGCCTGAATAATGAAGAACACAGATAAATAACAATCCTCTTTGAGGGAGGAACCTCCTTACACAATGTAATTATGTACCCAAGACAAGACAATATGCAATGCTTACTAATATGAGAATATCCCCTTACTATATATAGGAGACATATGTGTACAATAAAAACTAATAGACCCAAGCCTACATCAATAATATGTAATACACTACCATATAGGAGGTAAACTGTGCCACACTATAGGGGGAACTATGCCCAATAGGGGGAAATGTTCCCAACATTTAGGTCTTAACATTGGATTGAAAGAAAAAAAATGAAAAGACACAACAAACCCTGACAAATAAACTAGAGGAGAAGGAAAAAAATTGCAAGCAAGAAGATGAAATTATCTCCCTAATAAAGGAACTGAAACAAATACATAAGAACCATGAATAATTTGAAAATACCATTGTTGGTGTAAGAAAAGTCAAATAATAGATGCCAAGAAAATTGATGAAGACCTAACAAGTTAACTTCAAGAGAATAAATAACTTTTTCAAAGGAAAGAGTTTGAGATCCTTTCTATAGAAGAAGATTTGGATAAGATAGTTTCCCAGTTGGAGACAAATTCAAAAGTTGAGAAAAGCACCATGATTTGAGATAAAATATTTGGTTGTTAAATATCTCCACATGAAAAGCGTAGTCTTTGTTTTGACAACAATCATAACACCATTGAAGAAATATTCAAGTCAATTGAGGAGAAGACTAAAATCAACACAAATGCCTTTAAAACCCCTAATTGAAATGAATATACCAACATTGAATGGAAGCATAATCATCCAAGGTATGATAGAAGCAAGCACAAGATGGATGCACTTCCCATGAGACAACATACACTTAGTGAAAAAAAATCCTTAGTTCCTTACTTTTCAATATCGCAAGCGCGATATATCACATATGCGATATTGAAAAGAAAAAAATAAAATAAAACAGAGGCCGCAGGCCCCTCAAATCTCATTTTCACAAGATCGGGACAATGAAAAACCACAAGGGTGAAAAAGCGCAAGTGCGATTTGTGTTTTAGCTTTTCGAGGTCGAGGTCGAGTTTGAGGTGGATTACTCCAATGGCAGGTAAATGCTAGATTATCCTTTTCACTTATTCTTCCATTCTTTAATTTTTTCCATAATTTCATTGTTTTTATAATTATTTTGAACAAATTTAAAAAAATAATTGAATGTTCAATCAAATAATGATTATAAGTAAAATAACTTGTAGTTTTTTGTTTAAATATTAACAGACAATACAAATGAAAAACACAATGTGGAAAACCCACCCTCTAATAACCCACAACAACCTAACCCACAACCAAACCCAAAACCAGAGGGGGAACAAGATAGAAATGCACATATTATTGCGTGCTTGGCATCATTGAGGTGCCTTAGCTCATCTATTAGAGAGGGGGGTCATTTGAGAGATTCTTTAGCTGATGCCTTGGACACAATAAAAAACACAATTTTCGATGCCCAACGAACTCTGTACAACATTACCTCATACAGAGAATCCAGGAGGAAATACTACTCCGATGGATTGACTCATAAAGACATCAAAGCCCTTAAAATTACAAAAGACCAGTTATTTTCATTATTCTGGGACCCTAGCACTAGATTGGTTCCACCCACCAGTCGAGCACACATTTCCATAGACTAGTGCATTGAACCAAATATAAAGGCCAATTGGATGGATCATTGGTATATGGTCTTCGATGAAGACCCCCATGGGAATAGGGACATCCCATTTTATTTCCTTAGGAAGTTGTATGCAGAATTCATCCTAGGGAAACATGTTAACTACTTCAATCTTTTAGGCAACTAGGGTGTTGGTCATGGGATTCCCCAAGATAGAAAAGGTGCCAAGACAGATCCTAACCATGTGCCACGCCCACCATGCACACCAAAACCCCCTTGGGTATATCCTCCTGCAGGTCCTGTGATTGAGTATACACTGAGGAGGCATTATTTGACATGGCAGATACATTGCTTGAGAATGGGACTAATGTCCAAGGCAATGTAGACCAAGGGGTTGGCACTTCTATGGTGGGCCCATCTACAGATCATAGAGGAGATGTAGAGTCTTCATAGCATCATGTTACTCCACACCCTTGCACATCATGTGGAGGCATATGCTATGGCCCTGCTTCTGACTTTCGAGATGATGGATTACTTCGCTTTGTAAGTAAAACTCATTATTTTAATATTATATTTTGTTTCATGTCAAAATGTTCAATTGTTTCGCAATTTATTTCTATTTAATTATCTAACAAATTATGTGAACAAATATACAGTTGTTGTCCCATGGCACACCACAGTCGCATAGTCCGTCGATCAACGTTGAGAACATTGATACGGCTGTCAATATTGCTTATGGGTTTGGTTCTTCACCAATAGGGGTAAGAACTATATTTGTTAATTTGTCAACTTTATTTACATGTTTATAGTATAGATTGTAACATTCAATATGTATCCTAATTTTGATACAACATGTTTTATGCAAGTTTCCAAGGATGAGTATATTGTATCACAGCCTATTCCCTCTCATGCAGAGGTAGATTCGTAGACACATGTATTATTTGAAATATTCTTTTAATCATGTTTTTCTTTATTTGGAAAAATAATTTTGTAACTTGTATCACTTTGACATATGTTACTTTATGCAGGAACCTATTGTGACAGTGGTGCTTGAAGAGCACCAAAGCAAGGTTGTTGTCAACCCACCTCTTTCCCCCAGACAGACCTATGTATGTTTTGCTTTATTTGGTAGTTAATCATTTTCCTTCCAGGTAGTATATATGTCTCCCATTCACTATTTTATATGAAATTGACATATATATGTTACTTTATATGCAGGCCCTTAGTGAGTCACTAGTGCGTGAAGAGCACTAAACTGGTGGCCCACCTTTGACGAGCCAGTAGGTATGTTTATGTAGATCGCTTTCTTTCTAAGTTTGTGTACATATCTTGATTGTAACATTCAATATGTATCATAATTTTGATACAACATGTTTTATGCAGGTTTCCTAGGATGAGTATATAGTATCGCAGCCTATTCCCTCTCGTGCAGAGGTAGATTCGCAGACACAGGTATTATTTGAAATATGCTTTTAATTATGTTTCGCTTTGTTTGGAAAAATCATTTTTTAACTTGTATCGCTTTGACATATGTTACTTTATGTAGGAACCTATTGTGATAGTGGTGCTTGAAGAGCACCAAAGTGAGGTTGTTGTCAACCCACCTCTTCCTCCCAAAAAGGTATGTATATTTTTCTTTCTTTGGTAGTTCATCATTTTCCTTCCAGGTAGGATATATGTCTCTGATTCACTATTTTATATGAAATTGACATATATATGCTACTTTATATGCAGGCCCCTAGTGAGGCACCGTTGCGTGAAGAGCACCAAATCGGTGGCCCACCTTTGATGAGCCAGCAGGTATGTTTATGTAGATCTCTTTCTTTTTACGTTTGTGTACATATATTTCTCTGATTTGGTGCTTGAAGAGACCCAAATTGGTGACCCTCTCCCCCCCCAAGGTACATGTATATTTGTTGACATTGGAATATATATATATATATATATATATATATATATATATATATATTATGCAGCCTGATAGTGAGCAAGTGATGCAAGAAGAGCACCCAATCAGGGTCACTGTTAGTGAGGCACAAGGACCCATGATTACTTACTCACGTACAGCAAGTAGAAATGTTATTTTGGTTTTGAAATTTAAACAAATGTACATAGAATTTTTGAAGGTTGGTAAATTAACTTACAAATGTTGGTTTTTCTGCAGTATCCACTGATGAGACCTATCCCTCTTGTTCAGCAATGGGGATCACCAGTGAGTAGTTGTAAAAGAAAGATACACTTCTCCGAAGACTCTGGCAGTGGCAACAAAATGGGGGATAACTAGAAAAAATGTATAGGGGGCATACATAGATGTATCTTTTTGTTCATATGTACACATATATGTACTTTTTGATCCACTATTTTGTATTATGGCCATGTGGCATGGCAATTTTTGTACAACATTATTGCTATACATATATAATATAAAGCAAGGTTCAAATTTATACATATATATGGTTGACTTGATCTTGGAACATGATATCATGGTTGACTTGGTCTTGGAACATGATATGTGTGGTTCACCTATGTGATATAATGATATGTGTGGTTCGTGCATGTGTGCTAACTTAAATGAATTTCCAATACTTAAAGGAAGAATTTAAATGACTCATCAACTTTTTAACATCATACAATTCTAACATACAATAACATACCCTAATTTACACACAGTAACAGACACTATGACATCATACCATACTATGATACAATAACATGCACCATAACATAAAATACTAACAATATGTACCATTTAACACTAATTCATGCATGCATGTGTAATATATACCATATCACACCTTACAATACTCTATGATATTAGTTCATCATACCATACTAACATACATCATGTACCCTACAAACCCTAAATTGGTTGAAGTAAACCATAGTTGGTGCATGCAAATTTGTGTTCATGAAAGCCTAGTTGGTGCATGCAAGTATTGGTGATCATGTGTTTCTAGTTCCCTCTTCTAACTTGCATGATTTCTCACTAAACCCTAGTTCCATCTCATACCTTTGTAACCCTAATTGGAGCATGCAAATTGTTGTTCATGAAATACTAGTTGGTGCATGCAAGTATTTGTGATCATGTGTTTCTAATTCCCTCTCTTAACTTGCAAATTTCTCACCAAACCCTAGTTCCACCACGGGCCTTTAATTCCATCTCATCAAAATACCCCAATAGATAACAACAGACAAAATACTACATGATCTTTGAAAATGTGCCAATTTCAAAAATTGTCCAAAAATTTCTCCCATGTTGGTCCTATATGGGAGAAAAATCTCAGTTTCAAAAATTGTCCAAAAATAATAATAATATTATTATAGAAAATATCCAAAAACACACATAGTCTTATACATCCAAAAAACTGTATGAACCAAAAGATTATCTAACTCAGCCAAAATAGTGAAATATATACATAGATATTACATGTCACCTTTATTTGAATCACAAGGAAGAAACCAAATGGGGCCCTTCAATTATCTCTTATAACTCCATATCTTCCAGAATTTGACTTGCTTAAGGAAGAGAATCAACAATAATTTTTAGTTCCCAAAAACATGCTGAAAATAAATGTACTAAAGAGTAGCAGTATTTGACAATTAGGTCTTGTTTAACATTCAATTTATAGTGAGATCCTAGTCAACAAAAACCTAGAGAGTTTTTACACCACCATTGAAAACACATTTCATCAAGAGCATTGAGGCCATTAATTATCCAAAGTTGTTTGTTCCAATGCTAGTTCCAACTTTATACTTACTGACATGCATATCAACGAAAAATAAGATGCCCCGTGATACTAAAATTCGGATCACTTTGATATGCACCATCAAGGAAACCCATGACTTTGATATGTAAGCTACCATGGGAAAAGAATTAGATGTACACGTGTTTAGTGTACTTTTTGAGACAATCCTTGAATAAGAGATTAATTCTTGAACAAAAGAATGGTTTTTTCCTCAAGTAGAATTAAGAACTAAGTTAATCCCTAGCCAAATCCCCCATATGACCATGTACAAATAATTGCTTTAAACATTTTGAGTTCTCTTTTTCCATACCAATGCCACTAACAATCATAATAAAAACACATCTCATACCTTGTTCCGTCTCATAAAGCACATCTCATAACTTGCATGATTGCACACCAAACCCTAGTTGGACATCTCATACCTTGTCTTGACCCTAATTGGAGCATGCACAACTTGGTTACTCATGAAATCCTAGTTGGTGCATGCAAGTATTGGTGATCATGTGTTTGTAGTTCACTCTCCTAAATTGCATAAATGCTCACCAAACCCTAGTTGGACATCTCATACCTTGTCTTGACCCTAGTTGGAGCATGCAACTTGGTGACTCATGAAAGCCTAGTTGGTGCATGCAAGTATTGGTAATCATGTGTTTCTAGTTCACTCTCCTAACTTGCATGATTGTGCACCAAACCCTAATTCGACATCTCATACCTTGTCTTGACCCTAGTTGGAGCATGCAACTTGGTGACTCATGAAAGCCTAGTTGGTGCATGCAAGTATTGGTGATCATGTGTTTGTAGTTCACTCTCCTAACTTGCATTATTTCTCACCAAACCCTAGTTGGACATATCATACCTTGTCTTGAACCTAATTGGATCATGGAAAACTTGGTGACTCATGAAACCCTAGTTACTGCATGCAAGTATTGGTGATCATGTGTTTGTAGTTCACTCTACTAACTTGTATGATTGCTCACCAAACCCTAGTTAGACATCTCATGCCTTGTCTTGACCCTAATTGGAGCATGCATAACTTGGTGACTCATGAAACCCTAGTTGGTGCATGCAAGTATTAGTGATCATGTGTTTGTAGTTCACTCTGCTAACTTGCATGATTGCTCACAAAACCCTAGTTGGAGCATGCAACTTGGTGACTCATGAAAGCCTAGTTGGTGTGCATGCAAGTATTGGTGATCATGTGTTTGTAGTTCCCTCTCCTAACTTGCATGATTGCTCACCAAACCCTATTTGGAAATCTCATACCTTGTCTTGACCCTAGTTGGAGCATGCAACTTGGTGACTCATGAAAGCATAGTTGGTCCATGCAAGTATTGGTGATCATGTGTTTGTAGTTCACTCTCCTAACTTGCATGATTTCTCACCAAACCATAGTTGGACATCTCATACCTTTTCTTGACCCTAATTGGATCATGCACAACTTGGTGACTCATGAAACCCTAGTTGGTGCATGCAAGTATTGGTGATCATGTGTTTGTAGTTCACTCTCCTAACTTGCATGATTTCTCACCAAACTCTAGTTGGACATCTCATACCTTGTCTTGACCCTAATTGGAGCATGCACAACTTGGTGACTCATGAAACCCTAGTTGGTGCATGCAAGTATTGGTGATCATGTGTTTGTAGTTCACTCTCCTAACTTGCATGATTGTTCTCCAAACCCTAGTTGGAAATCTCATACCTTATCTTGACCCTAGTTGTCCGCATGTGCAACTTGGTGACTCATGAAAGCCTAGTTGGTGCATGCAAGAATTGGTGATCATGTGTTTGTAGTTCACTCTCCTAAATTGCATGATTTCTCACCAAACACTAGTTGGACATCTCATACCTTGTATTGACCCTAGTTGGAGCATGTGCAACTTGGTGACTCATGAAATCCTAGTTGGTGCATGCAAGTATTGGTGATAATGTGTTTGTAGTTCACTCTCCTAACTTGCATGATTGCTCACCAAACCCTAGTTGGACATCGCATACCTTGTCTTGACCCTAGTTGGAGCATGCAACTTGGTGACTCATGAAAGCCTAGTTGGTGCATGCAAGTATTGGTGATCATGTGTTTCTAGTTCAGTCTCCTAACTTGCATGATTTCTCACCAAACCCTAGTTGGACATCTCATACCTTCTCTTGACACTAATTGGAGCATGCACAACTTGGTGACTCATGAAAGCCTAGTTGGTGCATGCAAGTATTGGTGATCATGTGTTTGTAGTTCACTCTCCTAACTTGCATGATTGCTCACCAAACCCTAGTTGGACATCTCATACCTTGCCAATTCCAATGCCAGTTCCAACTTTATACTTACTGACATGCATATCAAATAAAATCAAGATGCCCTATGATACTAAAATTCTGATCACTTTGATATGCACCATCAAGGAAACCCATGACTTTGATATGTAAGCTACCATTGGAAAAGAATTAGATGTACATGTGTTTAGTGTACTTTTTGAGACAATGCTTGAATAAGAGATTAATTCTTGAACAAAAGAATCATTTTTTCCTCAAGTAGAATTAAGAACTAAGTTCATCCCTAGCCAGATCCCCCATATGACCATATATGTAAATAATTACTTTATGATGATTTTGAGTTCTCTTTTACAATATCAATGCCACTAACAATCATAATAAAAGCACATCTCATACCTTGTTCCGTCTCATAAAGAACATTTCATAACTTGCATGATTACGCACCAAACCCTAGTTGGACATCTCATACCTTCTCTTGACCCTACTTGGAGCATGCAACTTGGTGGCTCATGAAATACTAGTTGGTGCATGCAAGTATTGGTGATCATGTTTTTGTAGTTCAATCTCCTAACTTACATGATTGCTCACCAAACCCTAGTTGGACATATCATACCTTGTCTTGACCCTAGTTGGAGCATGCAATTTGGTGACTCATGAAATACTAGTTGGTGTGCATGCAAGTATTGGTGATCATGTGTTTGCAGTTCCCTGTCCTAACTTGCATGATTGCTCACCAAACCCTAGTTGGACATCTCATACCTTGTCTTGACCCTAGTTGGAGCATGCAACTTAGTGACTCATGAAATCCTAGTTGGTGTGCATGCAAGTATTGGTGATGATGTGTTTCTAGTTCCCTCTCCTAACTTGCATGATTGCTCACCAAACCCTAGTTGGACATCTCATACCTTCTCTTAATCCTAATTGGAGCATGCAAATTGGTGATTCATGAAAGCCTAGTTGGTGCATGCAAGTATTGGTGATCATGTGTTTCTAGTTCCCTCTCCTAACTTGCATGATTGCTCACCAAACCCTAGTTGGACATCTCATACCTTGTGTTGAACCTATTTGGAGCATGCAACTTGATGACTCATGAAATCCTAGTATTGGTGATCTCATGTGTTTCTAGTTCCATCTCATACCTTGTCTTGACCCTAATTGGTGCATGCAAGTATGAAAGCCTCTAGTTGGATTTTGATTTGTACATGGCAATGTAATTAAATGTATATTAAACTAAAAACATGAAGAAATGTAAATTTCAACAACTCGAGAGCTTGTTATTTTCCAAACTATATTTGGTGGTGTCTAAAGACACCATTCTTGGCACCTCCAATGTGCCGTAGATAGTGTTTGTATCCTAGGCACACGAAAGGCTAGACATTAGTAACATCATAAGAAAGAAAAGAGAACCTAATGAAAATGTGCAAACATGGTTTATAGATAACTCACCTGAGGTTGTACGATTGTGTTTATAGTGTCCAGTATCCTTTGAATAATATTATGTCTGTGAATGGTATCTGTCAATCATAGGTTTATTACATTGGTAATACAGTAAGGCTAAATAATAGAAATTGTGTTTCAGAATTCACTTTTAAAAAGGTTAAATAACGCACCTGACAATCCACTCATACAAGTAGGACATTTGTATCATCTCTAGTGCCAATGGTGTCCATAAATCTTTTGTGCTCTATATGAGGTATCAAGTATCGTACATGTGACCTATTTTTGTGAGCAAGTGTGCGGAGCTTGATGTTTATACCAACTACTAGGTTGGTGAAGTGGTATACAATAGCTCCTGGTCTATAATCCTGATATACATACACACCCTTACTTTTCTGTTGTGCTGCAAGTGTCAAGTACTCCCGTTTTATAACCATTGAACTGGTTGGGAATTCAATATTTTCATCATCTGTAACAAGTTCTAGAAGGGTTTGTTTCCCCTCTAAGCAATGTACCAACCAATAGTTAGAACCCCATTCATTATTTTTTGGGGCAACTACTGCATATATCTGACCTGTGAAAGGAAATAGGTCAAGTTAACAATACATTTTGTAAATAAGGTCTTGCATTTCTAATTTCTACATAAATTAAATTCTACAAAGGTCGAGTAAAAAATACATAAATGCATTTTCTTATTTAGGTACTATTCATGTACCTGCTTGTATGAGATCTGATATGTGATCATAGTATCTAGAAATATGTGTCTGATCATATTCCAAATGGTCTATTTCATTACCCCCGTTGAAATTGGTGCCAAGTGTCACTCAACACCATGTGTAAACGGTATCCATATGCTCACAATCACCCCATTCACCGATGCTACAGGAACTGCAAAAGAAAGCCTTAAATCTTGTCCAAATTTTTAGGACCGAATTGTCTGAGCTTATAATTGAATGAAACTATCGAGTTCCATGCACTGTATTCACCCAAGGTTTTTGTGATTGGTCCACATTTGTAACCTCCCAGAATATTCTTCGCACTAAGTGTTTCCTTGTTGCTTGTTCTCCAATGACAAATGCACATCATTGGACTATAGATGCAGCGTCTCGAAGGCAAGCACCTGTAAACTTCATCTCTTCCCTTTGAAGGGAAGTTTTCATGCATGCACCAGCACCATCGTGCTCTCCTTTTCCATGACCAGTTTCAAAGTAGTTCCATACATGTGGCATCTAGTATTTTATGTGCAACAAACACAACCATTCAAATACACGTGCATTCTTGAACTGTCCAGCACAACCATCTGACCAAATGAAATGACGATAAAATGGTATATCCATAGCTATCACATGATCATAGAATAATTTAAAGAAATTTTGCATGTAATGGATGTCATGGGTCCGGTCGTCACTTATGTAGAAGTGAATTTATTTTAGTATCACATGTTTCTCTTCATTTCTATCTTGCCCTTTTTGAGACGTGATATGTACCATTATGCTCACCTACTCTAAGTGATAGTATTGACTTTGAATTTCATTTTGTGGTTGTAGGGTGTAATTTTTTGCAAAGTCAACCACGGATAGTATTGTTCCGAGAGGGAAGGTGTCCTGACATATTCTGAATTGCTCATATTGCCACCGCTCCATATCGACATGTTGAATGTACTATTGGATCTTTCCACGAAACTCTGGAATAAAATCACATACTCACACCTGGTACATGAATATTAATATGTCAATAAACCACATAAAAAAATGTGTACATGAATATTAATTTGTCAATATTCAAGAATTTACCTGTGAAGTCACCAATTTAATCTTCCTGCTTTCTTTCCCATCATTTAGCTGATATGTCTCATACTGATAGTTCTGCTTCTTGACAATTGCATTCCCGAATGCTTGATCTTCACTTTTATGGATGCAATCAGACCATAAGGATATCCCACCACAATTGTTGCAAGAACCGTCTACACATTGTTTTAAGTAATGTGTCTGCCCATCTTGCCTCGGACACATAATGCTATGGATGAAATCTTTGGATGACATTGGTGGTAATGTACTTGATCATTCCTGCACATGGTTAGGATGCAAAAACTAACGTATATGTGCAAATGTATGGTAATATAGGTCAAACTCTATGTGGTATCTACAACAACAAGTGTTTCGGATGGTATTGATTCTAACATACCAAGGATTGCATTTTTCAAAATATCTTTTCCCGAGCCTTAGCTCTACGTGGGAAACTTTAAACATCTTGAACAGTTGATTTTGTGTCATGTCAAGATAATGCTTAACATGAGGTTTAGTGTGATGAGAACCCCTACAATGTTTTAACACATCCTTCATGTTAGAAGAAGGCCTAGTGTTATCATGCCAAAACGTTCGCACTAGGCCCTTGACTGCTTCGACTAACTTCATGTATTTTCGGGGCAACCTATCACTAAATGCCCATAATGTTTCCATTTGTACCTCTACATCAAGGTTGTCTCTTCTTACATAATATTTTTTAAGTGTCTTTGGATGTAAAGGAACAATTTGTGATGTGCATTTAAGCAAATGACATTGTCTTGTGGATCTACATACAATTGATTCAGCCAATACACAACGAGCCACATTACAATCTTTTGAATGAGTTTTTTTACCAATCGATGTGAATGCAGTAGCAAGAGATTTAACAATGTGATTACTTGATTCAATATTCTTCATTGTTGTTAGGCCTAAATTTCTTCTAACAGTTTCCATATTTCTAGATTTAAGCAAAGCTAAAAATA
Organism: Pseudotsuga menziesii; assembly: GCA_001517045.1. Lineage (NCBI taxonomy): Eukaryota > Viridiplantae > Streptophyta > Pinopsida > Pinales > Pinaceae > Pseudotsuga > Pseudotsuga menziesii. The sequence goes on from LPNX010016861.1 coordinate 334,921, forward strand.
GTTAGCATTTATCGGCTTCGGATTTGTTATCAAAATATTGTTTCATTATTTGAGAAGAATGATGAAGGATAGTGCATTTAGCCACCTTACCTTCCATGGAAGTCAATCCTCTCTCATCCACTTGTATTCGTTTAGGAGTTCTCTTTCATTTTAATGAAAAATTTCTTGCTGTTTGAAATGCTGGAGTGATGTTTACATCCACCACTGGCGCACAACTTCGATTAGGAGATTGAACCACCGAACATGGTTGTTGCTGAGTCACATTTACATCAGGAGTAACATAATTATTGAACTCTTCACAATATTGTCCTTCTACTGATGGATGAATACTATCAACTTTCGTATAACCAGCTTCTTTTAATGTTGCATTATCTTCCTTATCCTCTACGTCAGGTATTTGTTGAGGGGGGATGGGAACTATTTGCTCATGTAATGAATGCCGACGATTTCTTGAATCTTCCCTTTTTTTTGTTTTTTATTTTCTCCTTCTTCCGGTGTAAGAACCTTCCTTGTTGACTTTCGTCCTCTATTACGTACACTTCCCATTGAAATCCACCCAAACCTATACAAAACTATGGAATTATGTAAGTAATGATAAAAAATTGCATGTCAAATAGTTCTCTGTGCGCGGGTTCGGATGAATTATGTCTTTTGATACGTTAAAGGTGCCCAACACGACGCCACCCTACATTTTCTATAAAACACATATTGCATATGTGATATAATGCACCTCCGATATATCGCATATGCGATATTGAATTCCATCTTTTTAATGAACGGGCATGTTTTTACATGTTTTCCATAACGCATTCCCGATATATCACATATGCGATTTATTGCATATGAGATATATCGCATATGCAATTTAGTGCTCAATGAAAATGTGCAATTTACATTTATCTAGATATGATGAGGATTAGGGTAATGAACATTGAGGGTGTCCATGAGCATGATGATGATGAGGATGAGGGTGAGGGTGTCGATGAGGATAGGATGAGGGTGTTGATGATGGTGAGGATGAGGCTGATGAACAATGATGATGAGAATGAGGATGATGATAACGATGATGATGATGATGATGATGATGACCATGATGATGATGATGAGGATGAGGGCGATGGTAATGATGAGGATGAGGGATGATGATGATGATGATGATGATGATGATGACGAGGATGGTGATGATGATGATGATGATGATGAGGATGGTGATGATGATGAGGATAATGGTGACGATGAAGATGATGGTGAACAATGATGGTGATGATGAAGAGGATGATGACTATGATGATGATGATGAGGATGATGATGATGATGATGATGATGATGATGATGATGAGGATGAGGGTGATGATGATGATGATGATGATGATGAGGATTATGATGATGATGATGATGATGATGATGATGAGCATGTTGATGATGTTGAGGATGAGGGTGTCGATGAAGACGATGAGGATGAGGATGATGATGAGGAGGAGGAGGAGGGTGATGATGATGATGAGGATGAGGGTGATGATGATGATGAGGATGAGGATGAGGATTATGATGATGATGATGATGATGATGATGAGCATGTTGATGATGTTGAGGATGAGGGTGTCGATGAAGACGATGAGGATGAGGATGATGATGATGAGGAGGAGGAGGAGGAGGAGGAGGAGGAGGGTGATGATGATGATGAGGATGAGGGTGATGATGATGATGATGATGATGATGACGACAAGGATGGTGATGATGATGATGATGACGATGAGGATGGTGATGATGATGACGATGAGGGTGACGATGAAGATGATGGGGATGATGGGGAGGATGATGATGATGAGGATGAGGGTGATGATGATGATGACCATGATGATGATGATGAGGATGCGGGTGATGATGATGATGATGATGATGAGGATGAGGATTATGATGGTGATGATGATGATGATGATGAGGATGTTGATGATGTTGAGGATGAGGGTGTCGATGAAGATGATGATGATGATGATGATGATGAGGATGAGGATGAGGATGAGGGTGATGATGAGGATGATGATGACTATGATGATGATGATGAGGATGAGGGTCATGGTGATGATGACGATGATGATGATGATGATGATGACCATGATGATGATGACGACGACGATGATGATGATGATGATGATGATGATGATGATGATGAGGATGAGGGTGATGAACGATGATGATGAGGATCGAGATTGATGATGATGAGGATGAGGATGATGATGATGATGAGGATGAGGGTGACGATGAAGATGATGATGAGGATGATGGTGATGATGAGGAGGATGATGAATATGATGATGATGATAATGATGAGGGTGTCAATGAAGATGATGATGATGGTGAGGATGAGGGTGATGAACGATGATGATGATGATGACAGGGAGGATGGTGATGATGATGAGGATGAGGGTGATGATGAAGATGATGGTGAACAATGATGGTGACGATGAGGAGGATAATGACTATGATGAGGATGATGAGGATGAGGGTGATGATGATGATGATTATGATGATAATGATGATGACCATGATGATGATGATGATGAGGATGAGGGTGATTATGATGATGATGATGAGGATGAGGATTATGATGATGATGATGATGATGATGAGGATGCTGATGATGTTGAGGATGAGGGTGTCGATGAAGACGATGACGATGATGATGATAATGATGATGATGATGAGGATGAGGGTGATGATGATGATGACCATGATGATGATGACGATGATGATGATGATGATGATGATGATGACCATGATGATGATGATGAGGATGAGGGTGATGAATGATGATAATGAGGATCGAGGTTGAGGATGATGAGGATGAGGGTGATGATGATGAGGAGGATGAGGGTGACAATGAAGATGATGATTAGGATGATGGTGATGATGAGGAGGATGATGAATATGATGATGATGATGATGAGGATGAGGGTGTCGATGAAGATGCTGATGATGGGAGGATGAGGGTGGTGAACAGTGATGATGACTATGATGATGAGGATGAGGATGAGGGTGATGATGATGATGATGATGATGATGATGATGATGATGATGATGACCATGATGATGATGATGAGGATGAGGGTGATGATGATGATGATGATGATGAGGATGAAGATTATGATGATGATGATGATGATGATGAAGATGCTGATGATGTTGAGGATGAGGGTGTCGATGAAGACAATGATGATGATGATGAGGAGGAGGACAAGGAGGAGGAGGAGGAGGAGGAGGGTGATGATGAGGAGGATGATGAATATGATGATGAGGGTGATTGTTGGTCACTGGGTAGACCCGGGTTTACTATAATGTACCAACAACACCCCTAGCTCACTATTCCTTTCGATGATAGACCGCAGAGGGGCCTGAAGTCTCACCCGAAGTGATTCTAATGGGTTGGCCAAAGACTCAAGTGTCTCGAACAGGTTCTGTATAGCATCCTGTGTGCGTCTCGCAACTCTTCTTAGCCGTGAGATGTCTCTCTCTGTGACTCACAACTTTCTCTTCCTCGCGATGACTCTAGCCCTTATCGCATCGCCGCATCCTGGGAAACACGCAACTCTCTCCTACACTTGATCCTGAGCCTGCAGTATTGTGGACCATAGCTCCTCTGATGGTGCGATATCGTCTCCCTACAATATCCTACCGCTGCGGCTCAGCGTACTCCGCAGTACTGGTGGTAAACTTACAGGACTCAACACACAAGGCTGTTTTACACTGTGACTCTTAACTGTCTTGAGTGAAACTTAGACAATCTCTTATATAGAATACTTAAAGACTTTAACTTGCATTTATCCTTTATAATATGCTATGAACTAAATAACACATACATATATTTACTGTAAGCAAAGTTCACGTAATTAATGACAGATATAACAAGTAAATACAATCACATGAATCAATCACATAACACTCTGATTTTACGTGGTTCATTTCCTGGGTAGAATTTACGTCCACAGAACTGTGTTTCTATATTATAACTCAAGGGAAGTAAACACAGTTCTACTGCACCGCATATGCAGCTCGAGATCTTCTAAGTAACTCCGCACACAGCCTAGAGCCCTTCTCTCTTAGATCTCTTCTCTACTTCTATATTGCTTCTCTACAATATCCTCTTCCCTCTCCCTCTCTCTCTCTTTGTCAATCCCTGCAGATTGTTACATACAAGCTCACTGAGCCAGCTACTGGTTACAGTAAGATAACTACAGATTGAATACAGAACCAGAGCTCATGTGCCTATGAGCTAACAGACGAACTGACTCTCTAGTTATCTGACTAGCTAAATGACTCAATGGCTAACCTTTTTCAATACAAAATACATCCCTTTATAGGCGGCCTAATGGTCTCACCATTACAACACTGTGGGCCTGTCCCAACAGTAACCCAAAACCCTAACTAGTGACAGTCGGCATATTTGTACTTGGGGTAGCTACTTTTCGTCACACCACTGCTCTCTGTAGTCTTCCATGCTTCCCGACGCTGACCATGGGTACTATGCATCGCTTCCCATCTTCTGTCCTTCATCTTCAATACCTCGGTCTCATCGCTCCTTTTCCTTTATGAGGGTAGATGAGCCCTCCTGTCTTCGCCACTACCTTCAATGCAGTGGTTGAGCTCTCTCTTCTCGGCCGCTCAGGTACTGTCATCTTTCTTGACTTCTCTGTTCCAACAGTCACAGCTTCTGGCTCTGATCTGCAGCTAGAAACATGCTATGGTGTCGTAGCTTTACCTTATCTCTTCATCTTCACCAAAACTATCTATCCACCAAAATGGAAGCTTCTCCTATAGCTATGGGACTCTGCTCCAACAGTCCCCTAACACTTACTTGTGGCTCGTCCCCAAGCCATTATCAGTGGGCTTCTCCTGCTATAGATTCTGCTTGGCTTCTTGTGAAGTGCATTGAAGCTTGGCCCAAAGTCCTATGACTTCGTTCTGCATAGCTGCGACATGCTCTTGTGCCAATTCAAGCATAGCTTGACTAATACTGGAGTCTTCTGCTGCATCAATTTCATTTCTGGTGGTAGTGAACTCCCCAACTTTCTGCTCAACCGCATCGACTAGCTCTATGATTTGTTCCTGATATGGTTGAAGCAGGTCATTGATCTGTATCTCCTTTGCTCTCAACCACTACACTTCCTGCTACAAGCGGTTCATCTCCGTTGTCTTTCTCATCTTCTGAAGAGATGCTAAGCTCTTGATTTCTTCCTTCATTGCTGCTGTGGTATTCTCTATCTGCTGAATACTTTGCTAGATTTCTACATTCTCGGGAGGCTCATCTAATTCCTACCATGTGTTTGTCGCAACAGCAAGCACTGACAATGCATCGTCTATGAAATATTTCATCTGTGCAGAAGTGAGTTGAAAGGCCTCTACTCTGGCTTCCTTGTCTGCCTGGGGGGTGCCCGGTGGTCTAGCCTCGAGCTCAGCAATATGAACTTTGTGGTCTTCCTCCATCTTGGACACTGTTTCTTCCATCCTGATTACTGTTTCCTCTAGAGCCTTTGCTCTATCTGCAACTCTTCTTACCTTCTGCGGGAGAGGCAAGGCGAACTCAATATTACATTGGGGTAACTCCAATGTGATGCTCTATAAGACTTGAGAGAGATTCTGTTCTCTTTCTTCATATGTTCTTAACTCATCTTCCTTTTTCTGATAGCTGGTGGCGAGTGCTGCATTCTTTTGTTTCAGCTGTGTGTTTTGTTTATAAGTCGTGAGCTCTCTACCTCTGAGCTCTACCCTTAGCTGCTGCTGGATCATCTGTAACTAATCAATGTGGAACCCTGTGAGGTTAACCTTGATAGGTTTCCTAATCTGTATCAGTACATCCATCATTGACGCAAGGAATCGGATGCTCCCTGGTGGTATGAAGAATGTATTGATGCGATCCGTTGCCAATATTTCCTCGCGGGAAATCAACTGTGTTGAACTTTCTCCTGCGGTCACCTTTACCGATGGAACCTGTATCATGGCAGTCTTCTCAGTAATTGCTTTTAAGTCCATAAGCTGCTTTTATACCACACTTTGTATCTTTTCTTGTGATGTATACATCACCTCAAATGAGCCCTTCAACATGTCATGCATTCTTGTTGCAATGAGTTCATAGTCATCCTCTGTTAGTGCAGTCTTTGAAGGTAGTTTTGTGGCTTTATGTTTTTTCTTCTTCTGTGCCTCTGGTGTCCCTTCTTCTCCATCCTTTGTCATCTGTGCCTCTAGTGGCACTTGCTGTGGATATTTCCTCTTTTGTCCTGGTAGTGGCACTTGTGCTGTATCTTGCGTCTGGGTCTCCACTTTGTATTTTCCTTTGTCCGATGGGTTTGTCTGTGCAGTACCTGATGGTAGGGGTGTGGTATCTTCTAACACTTGCTTCCAGTCATCATCAAAGTCTTTGATGACACCCTCAACATCCTTCTCTATCATCCTGAACCAACCATTAGCCCAATCATCCCTTTTATACCTTTTTGGCCGCAGGTAAATTCTATGGCGGTCCACCATAAAATCAAGCCGATCATCATATGCGTCCACGATCTCCTTGCTGATCCATGGTGTTTCTTGGAGGACGTTCCTTAGCAACTTGTAGTATTCATAGAATACTATCACATTACCCTTTTTCTTGGTTGGGCTGCTAGTCTCCCATAAGTTTGTGTAGCGCGCACCTCTGGGCTCACCACTCGCTAACTGTCGAAATTGGGTATGGGGCGGCTCCTTCCACCTGATGAATGCACAGAGTATAAGTAGCCACGAGAAATGGAAGGGGTGTCTTGCCTCATCCCGAGCTTGCAAACAATCTTGCTGAAACATATTTAACAAAAATAAAGACCAATTGAACTGTTCCCCCTCTGCAACTTGTATGGCCAGGTTAATTACCGATCCTGTGACCTCCTTTGGGTGAACCTTGGTTAAAATTATTCCTGCAAGCAGACTAGCTATAAATCTGAATGTATTATCTATTAAGCTTATGATTTCATAAGCCCGACCTCCTCTCTGCAGTTTATACTTGGCGACCAGGGCTAGTGATAGCTTGGAATCCTTGGCCTTTCCTGTTATATTTGTCTTCAGGTATTGACCAGTCTTGGATAGCCCAGTGATGCGGTGTAGCAGGTCGATGTTCAGGTCGACCTTGTTACCCAGCCAGAGGTAACCCCCATGTACACATGAAAGTAGTATGCGCACCATGACATTAACCTCTGCGCCTCATCCAAAATGTGGTATTCTTAATAGATTGAGCAGGCCTGAGCGCTCAAGAATCTGGACATGTTCCATGGGAAAATATTCATTTGCACCTGTCCTTGGGTTCTTCTGAATTGTAAGATACTGATCCGGCTAGAACTGAGGATATGTATTACTATCGCCCAGGTTATAATCTACAAATTTAAGAACAGTGAAATATGCTAATAGATCTCCATCTTCCTTTACTCGAGAATCAATCTGTGGTATAGGAATAGGAAACTTACCACTCTTGGGAATTTTTACCTCTGGTGCACCTTCAACTCATGGCATGATGTAGTCTGTTGTGTTATGAACTTCTTCCTCCAGCTTCAGATTGGATTCTTCTATTATTTGAGCCTAGCTCCTCATCCTTGGCAGTTATTCGGTCTGTGATGAACTTGGCATGACACCCTTAGGCGGCATCGTCATAGCAGCTGTAAGGCCAGCACGTTCGAACCTTTCCAAAATCGCTTCTAGAGGTTCCTCCTCGGACAGAACCCACTTGGTGGAATACTCTGGACAAGAAATGGCTGCAGAATATGGAAATCACAGCACTCTGTAACGGAATTAGCTCTGCATAGGGAAAACTTAACAATGCACTCTATAGCTCTCGGCTCTTTGCAAATGTAACCCTACCGAATGAATAATTTTTGCTTTATGCCGAAGGTGATAATCCCGGATGCAACGGTCATCTAGGATGAACCCATCGGTCGTATTAATTACATGGACGAGACCACACCCATCATCCTGATCCTTAATAAATGCTGAAATCCGATCAATTTCCCTCGAAGCGTGTGTGTTCAGGTACCGGTCTCGTCGAAGATTTGCCAAATCTGGAAAAATTGATTATGCTGCTGCCAAATCTATGGCAAGGTATACCGGTCATTTCTTCATTAACTTCCTGTCAGAAGGCGACTTGACTAGCTCTATGTCTTGTTGCAAAAATAGGTACATGGCACGGAGAAACATCGCACTGCTACGATGCCACACCGCATCACTTGCTCAAAAAAAATTGAAGCATTTTTTTTTCACTTGCACAAAATGAACTGTCCTTATGTGATTCCTAATACTTAGAATACCTACCGGTGTAGACTAATTCCTGGTGCGGTGCCTCCTTTCAACTACACTGGACATCTGCACCGTTTGTGACTCTGAGTTAGGGCTGAGAGGTAGGGTGGATGTCACTATAAAGATTAAGCCTACTGCCATTGATCATTGTGGGAAGAAGCTCCCCATTCAGTTTGCTAAGATGAACGGCTCCTCCCTCTGTAACTTCCTGTATCTCATATGGCCCCAACCAATGCGTGTTGAACTTCCCTGGAAACTTAAGAAATTTACTATCATAGAGGAGTACTAGGTCTCTGATCTAAAATGTCTTACTCTTAATGTGTCTGTCATGCCAAGCTTTTTCTCATGCCTTCTGCACTTTCTGATGGAATCTGGCGATGAATCTGTCTTCCTCTAAGGCAAGCAGCTGCGCTAGACTTTCCTGCACCATGTCTGTATCAGCCATCCCGGTGATCTGAGCAATTCTTAAACTGGGAAGAATATACTCCATAGGCATAACAACCTCCTGTCCATACACCAAGCTGAAAGGTGTGTGTCCTATAAGTTTCTTGCATGTAGTCCTATATGCCCATAATACAGCGTTAACTCTGAGGTCCCAATCATTCCTTTGGTTGTTGCAGATCTTAGTAAGAGCATTTTCTAAAATCTTGTTAAAGGCCTCCACCGTACCATTAGCTTGTGGGTGGTAGGGAGTGCTCTTATGGTGCTGTGTCTGGAATTCTTTTGTGAAGGCCTCAATGGTGCGATTCAAGAAGTGTGTGCCTTGATCGCTCATCAAAATTACTGGACATCCAAATCTAGTGATGATGTTTTCAAAAATGAACTATGTTGCTATAGCAGCATCACAAGTTCTTACTGCTTTGGCCTCTACCCACCTGGTGAGGTACTCTGTTCCAGTGATGATATATCTCGCACCAGTTCGTTTTCCTGGTGGGTTGATAGGACCCACAAATTTTATAGCCCACTTTTCAAATGTGCGCAATGTAATTTGCAGTCGCAACAACATTTCATCTCGTCGTGAAGGTTTTTCTACCCTCTGGTAGATATCGCAGCATCTACAAAAGTCCTTAGTGTCTTTGTGTAACATAGGCCACCATAATCTTGCAACTAGGATTTTCTGTGCAGTCGGCTTTCCTGTGAAATGACCTCCTACGGTACCTAAATTTGCTTCTCTGATAATAGCCTCTTTTTCATGCGGCATCACACATCTGTGCAGGACTTCATCTAGACCTAACTTGTATAACTGTCCTGCGACCAGGGTGAAGTCTACTGCTTTAACAACCAACTACCTCTTTTGATGCTTGGTAAACTCCTCAGGTGCCCTTCCTGTAGTGAGAAAGTGAATGATATCAACATATTACTCATCTGTGATCTGGATAGAAAACAACTGCGCATCTGGCAAATTGTCCTCTAGATTACTTGGCTCTTCTCCTGAGTCTATTCGTGACAGATGATCAGGTCCAGCATTCAATATTCTTGGTTTGACAATGATTTCAAAATCATACTCCTAAAAGAGGAGTAACCATCTGCAGATTATTCCCCCTAACACTAGCTTATTGACTAGATACTTCAATGCGGAATGGTCAGTAAACATCTTGAACGAGGTACCCAACAGGTAGTTCCTGAACTTCTGTAGCACGTACACCATAACTAAGCCTTCTCTTTCTGTTGTGGTGTAGTTATTTTCTGCTATCGATAGCTTTCTGCTGGAGTATGCGATAGGATGATCGATACCTCCTTCTTCTCGTTGCGTTAAAACAACGCCTAGTGCGATGCCAGATGCATCCACATGTACATGAAATGGCTTAGTCCAATCTGGAAATACTAAGATAGGTGATGTAACCATCCTCTCTTTAAGTGTTTCTACACTCTGCTAGCATTCCTCATTCCATAGGAATTTTACATCTTTCTTTAACAGTTTTTCCATCGGTGCTGTAATCTTTGCGTATCCCTTGATGAATTTTCTGTAGTACCCGGTATGACCAAGTACTATCCTCAGTTATTTGACTGAGTTGGGTGCTAGAAGATTTACAATGATGGCAATCTTTGTGGGATCTACCATCAAGCCTTGCCTACAGACAATGTGACCCAACAAAATACCGAATGGCACACAAAATATACATTTTTTCAAGTTTAGATAAATCTGGTACTGCCTACATTTCTCTAACATCAGTTTTAAATCTCTGATGTGCTTGTTAATTAATCCAAATACAGTCCAATCATCAAAATAAACTTCTAGGAATTTATGGATGTATTATTGAAATATAGCAACTACTACTATAGAAAAGATAGCTGGTGCATTCTTAAGACCAAAGGGCATTACCGTATACTGGAATGAGCCCCATTCTGTTGCAAACATGGTCTTATGTCGATCTTTTGGGTGGATTCTGATCTGGTGATAGCCTGAAAAGCCATCAGTGAAGGAGTAGACCTCCTGTCCTCCCACATTGTCTAGTACTTCATCAGTGAAAGGTGTCAGAAATGGATCATGAAGCGATGCATCGTTGAGTTTACACAAGTCAACATAGATCCTGATGTCTCCTTTGGTTTTCTTTTCTTGCATGACCATGGGAATAACCCATTCACTCTCTTCTATGGGCTCAATGATGCCTGCTGCTAGCATCTTATCGATCTCATCCTTAACTTTTTCTTTGTAGAGAGGATTTAATATATATGGACGCTACTTGACTGGTCTAGAATCCTCTTTCAATGGTATCCTCATTACTCCTAGGTCTCTGACTATTCCCTTCATCTCTGTGAACTTGGTGGGAAATAGGTCTTGATATTCATGTAGCAAGTCTGCAATCTGTCCAACTGTTTCATCAGTCCAATGGTCTCCAATAGAGGCAAACTTTGGTTCTATGTCTGTGCCAATATTGATCTGTTTAATCTTGATCGGTTCTGTGATTGCTAGAATCTGTAGCTTCGGTCCATCAACATCGCGAGTCCCTTCTGACTCCGGAATGTTGATGTTGCAAGGATCCTCATCCTCCTCCTCTGGTTCTACTTCGAAGTTATAGCACTTGAGTGCATCTTCTAACTGGATGGCCCACTCAGGTTGAGTATGTACTGATAGGGTACAATCCTCAAATATCTTAATTTTTATTACATCTAGGGCCTAATCAACATTTGGATACTTAGATTCAAAAGCGAAGGTAAGTAGAAAGATGTCTATTAGAAGTGGCCATGTAGTCGTTCCCTTGCGCAATTCAGTCTCTGTGTACCAGTTCCGTGGAACTGTGTCCAAAGTGTGAACGAATCGGTGAACCCATTCATCCTTGGGAATGTCCGACCAATTCTGTTCACATGTCTAAATATGTGACCTAGGGTCACTTTCTCCTGTGTATCTTTGCTGGACATACTCTTTGTCGGTAGAGAATCTGATCGCCATCAATCTCTTAATATCATCCCATGATGCGATATTCTCTTTATGTGAATACCACCATCTTGCAGGTGTGGCTCGTACTGCAAGGTCCATAGCTGCAATCCTCTGCTCATGAGGAATTTGTTGTTCAAACTGTGTGAGAAAGTCCTGGATATCTGTTAGACCATGAAATGATGGAATCTCGTTGATCTTTGCACCAATCCATCGCAATGACTTAGTCATGTACACACATCTGCTCACTGAGACTTCGTAAAGTCTATTCTACCTGTTCTCTAGACCAACATCCGAATCCGATGTGCATGAGCTTTCGCATCGCCAACTAATGTTCCCTTCTGCGGTTGGATTGATGTAGTCACTTTGGTTCTCAGTCATCTGATAAAGACTCTGCATGTTACGTGCCTCTTCCTCTGCACGGATAGGTTCAATGTATCTAGGACCCTGAAGAGGATCTAACGGTGTGATGACCCAGATCTATGTGTCCTCAAAGGTCATTTGTCTTCTCTTTAGGTCGATAACAGCCATGTTACCGATCGCCCAATCAATGCCTAGTAGTGCTGGATACGGTCTACTATCACCAATGATTTCTATAACTTCAAAGTCCACAGAGCTGTGAACTCCATCAATGTCAACTGGAATCTGTGATAATAGACCCAGGGATGATACCCACTGCTGATTAGCTAATCTCAGATGGATAGGCGATATGACTAACTTAGGGCTACCCATCTGTTCCCATGTCTGCTTAGTCAGAACATTTACCTCTGATCCTAGATCTAGGATCACCTCGTCCATTTCAAATTCTCCAACCTGTGCCGTGAGTCGCATCTCTCTTCCTGTTCTTGTATGTCCCATAATATTATGAACACCACGCTATGCACTACTCACGGAAGAAGATGGCTGACACTGATCTATGATGCGCTGAAGTTCTTCGATGGCTTGCTCATTTCTCATGAGTTTTAAACAACTTCGCAGGAAGGATTGTACACTTCTTGTCAAATCGTCCTCGTCGCATGTGCTCGATGTGGTAGCCTACAATATCTGTATAGGGCTAACGCCACAAGGTGCTTGCTACGGTATGCCCCTAGATGGCGGTACCTACGATCCTGATTGCATAGGGTCATCAAAGAAAGTCTTAGCTTCCTGAAATGTTTGTTTATTCTTCTATAGATCGAGTGGTGTTGCTTTGTTAGGAGCTCTACGCACCCACTCCTGACCTGTGGTCTTTTCAATATCTTGTGATGTTCCATCGGTGGAAGCACCGCTGTGAGTCACAATGTTGACTCTTGGTTCTGGTTCTTCCTGCTCAGCAGTAATAAGTTGGATGTTCTGGTGTACTACTGGCTTAGGTTCTTTGATCTTAGCTATCAAGGTAGGGTAGTCTTCTATAGCATGATCGTAAGATTTGCAATAGTTACATGTGGCGGTAGGGCTTTGACAGTCCCTAGCATAATGTCCTAGAACTCCACAGTTGTAACAAGTGACTGGTCCACAACCATGGCCAAATCCTTCTCCACGACCAAAGTCTCCTCCACGTCCTCGTCCTCTAAATCCTCCTCCACGGCCAACATGAGCTGGATCATACTGTGGTCCTGTTGCTGGACACTATGTTTCTGATTGGACTCTGTAAAAGTCTTGCTTGCTCCCGACCATGAGATCATAGGCTCGGCAATCTTGTTCATCATGGCCTACAGACTTGCAGAAGACACAATATAAGTTCTTAGGTGTCTGCATGTACTTCTGAAGTAGAGGGCACTGTTGAGGTAGGTGTCCTCTTGTTTTGCATATTTCACACCACGGCCCATGGGTCTGTGGTAAGGGGTTAGGAGCCCTAGTTGCTATGTATTCTACAACAACTAGACAATTATCTTTAGTATGGCCTTGTGCTTTACATTTTACGCACCATATGTCTTGCACAACCTCTTTCCATTTCTTAAGCTCATGCATATGTATCGTGAGATTAGCCAATTGGTTTTGCAGGTTTCTCATACCTGTGCTAGTTTCATCTAGAGGTGAAGCCTCTAGTTTCATCGCCATCTCCAACTCGTCATCCTATGTCTGGAGTTTCTACTGCATTACTGGCAGTCTGATGTGAGGGAGAAGCATTGCAATAAACCATTCCTTATGCTGCTCTGGTGCAAAATCAAAGCTGACTTGGTCTATAAGGGCTTTAAATTTCTGATCGAAGTCCCACATTGACTCTGTAGGTAATTGTTTGATGTCTTTGAGCTCTTTAATGCACTGTGACTCAGACTTAGGTTTCTTAAAATCTTTAATCATGGTGGTCGTGACCTGGACAAGTGTTCTGGGTACCGCTGTGGTGTACTTCATATACCATGTTAAGGCTCATTCTCTTAGTGTGGTGACCAACTGTACAAGTTTACTATTATCATCATTGATTGCTTTAATGGTCCACACAGCTTCACATAGAAACCAATGCTGCTCTAGGTCCTCTACCCATGTACCCTTAAATATAGGTATCTTCATATCATCCCCCATTCTATTTCTATGTGGTGGATGTTGATTTACTGTGTTACTACCACTCGGTGGTGTAGGTGGAGGTGATGTAGTGGTAGTATGTACTGTCTGGGAGCTACTAGATGGAGTTCCTACGGGATTGTTCTGAGTCCCGATCTGTTTCTGTGGGGTGTAAGGGTGGTAAGGGATACCCCCTTTTGTTCTTTTTGTGGTACTTTGAATCTGTTGTCTAGTATTATTTGAACTGCCTTCAAATATGGGAGATCTGAAATCTACTTTGTATTTCTTTCCACTACATGTACGTCCAATGTCATCGAAATCACTTTCAAACTCTTGTGACATTACTATCTTTACTTATTCATCTGAAACTAGATCCATTGTTCCGTTTTCATGTAATAACATCTTAATGGACAAGTTTAAATATTTTAGGTACTTACCGCGATATCCTTTGAAGAAGTACCGCTCAGCCTCACTGAAGCTTTTTCTCTGTTCAACTGCAAACTCTGCGACGAAGCCTTCTAGCACACTCGCAATCCAGAAGTCTACTGTCCTCATAATGGGATTATCAAGGTTCTTCACAGTCTGAATCAGCTCCGGTGTCTAGACAATGTTTCTTTTCTTCTTGAATATGCTTGTATCAGTCAACTTTGATAACCAGTCATAAAGCTCATTTCCAAAGGTTGCAAAACATATCGCATGCAGGTCTGTAACGATATGTTTTTGTAACCAGTCCTTTGTACTCAGTCTAGGACTCTTCTTCTCTCGTTCGGAAAACTCTTTCTCCTTAGACCTAACCCACTCATTGAGTTCGTCTCTAGTAGGATGCCACGAGAACATTAGTGCTCAATTTTGTCAAAACCGGCAATGGAACCATTTGTTGGTCGCTGGGCAGACCCGAGTTTACTGTAATGTACCAACAACACCCCTAGCTCACTAGCCCTTTCGGCGACATACCGCAGAGTGGCCTGAAGTCTCACTCGAAGTGATTCTAATGGGTTGGCCAAAGACTCAAGTGTCTCGACCAGGTTCTGTATAGTGTCCTGTGTGCGTCTCGTAGCTCTTCTTAGTCGCGAGATGTCTCTCTCCATGACACACAGATTTCTCTTCCTCGTGATGACTCTAGCCCTTATCGCATCGCCGCGTCCTGGGAAACACACAACTCTCTCCTATGCTCGATCCTCAGCTTGTGGTATTGTGCACCACAGCTCCTTTGATGGTGCGATATCAACTCCCTACAATATCCTACCACTGCGGCTCAGCGTACTCTGCAGTACTGGTGTTCAACTTACAAGACTCAACACACAAGGCTTTTTTACACTGCAACTCTTAACTGTCTTGAGTGAAACTTAGACAAACACTTATACAGAATACTTAAAGACTTCAACTTGCATTTATCCTTTATAATATGTTGTGAACTGAATAACACATACATACATTTACTGTAAGAAAAGTTCACGTAATGAATGATAGATATAACAAGTAAATACAATCAGATGAATCAATCACATAACGCTCTGATTTTATGTGGTTCACTTCTGGGGTAGAAGTTATGTCCACAGAACTGTGTTTCTATATTATAACTTGGGGGAAGTAAACACAGTTCTGCTGCACCGCATATGCAGCTCAAGATCTTCTGGGTAACTCCGCACACAACCTAGAGCCCTTCTCTCTTAGATCTCTTCTCTACTTCTATATTGCTTCTCTACAATATCCTCTTCTCTCTCTCTCTCTCTCTCTCTCTCTCTCTCTCTCTGTCTCAATCCCTGCAGATTTTTACATACAAGCTCACTGAGCCAGCTACTGGTTACAGTAAGATAACTACAGATTGAATACAGAACCAGAGCTCATGTGCCTATAAGCTAAGAAACTAACTGACTCTCTAGTTATCTAACTACCTAAATGACTCAATGGCTAACCTTTTTCAATACAAAATACATCCCTTTATAGGTGGCCCGAAGGTCATTACAACACGGTGGGCCTGTCCCAACAGTAACCCAAAACCCTAACTAGTGACAGTCGGCATATCTGTACTTGGGGTAGCTGCTTTCCATCACACCACTGCTCTCTGCAGTCTTCCATGATTCCCGGTGCTGACCATGGGTACCATGCACCGCTTCCCATCTTTTGTCCTTCATCTTCAATACCTCGGCCTCGTTGCTCCTTTTCCTTTATGAGGGTAGCTGAGCCCTCCTGTCTTCACCGCTACCTTCAATGCAGTGGTTGAGCTCTCTCTTCTCGGCCGTTCAGGTACTGTCATCTTTCTTGACTTCTTTGTTCCAATAGCCACGGTTTCCAACTCTGATCTGTAGCTAGAAACATGCTACGGTGTCATAGCTTTACCTGATCTCTTCATCTTCACCAAAACTATTTATCCACCAAAATGGCAGCTTCTCCTGTAGCTGCAGGACTCTGCTCCAACAGTGATGATGATGATGACCAGGATGATGATGATGACAATGATGATGATGTTGATGATGATGATGGTGACCGTGATGATGATGATGAGGATGAGGGTGATGAATGATGATGATGAGGATCAAGGTTGATGATGATGAGGATGAGGGTGATGATGACGATGAGGATGAGGGTGACGATGAATATGGTGATGAGGATAATGGTGATGATGAGGAGGATGATGAATATGATGATGATGTTGAGGATGAGGGTGTCGATGAAGATGATGATGATGGTGAGGTTGAGGGTGATGAACGATGCTGATGAGGGTGATGATGATGATGAGGATGAGGGTGACGATGAAGATGATGATGAGGATGATGGTGATGATGAGGAGGATGATGACTATGATGATATCAATGAGGATGAGGGTGATGATGAGGAGGAGGAGGATGGTGATGATGACCATGATGATGATGATGACGACCATGCGGATGAGGGTGATGATGATGATGACCATGATGATGATGATGATGATGATGATGATGATGATGACGAGGATGAGGATGATGATGATGAGGATGAGGATGAGGGTGATGATGATGAGGAGGAGGATGAGGGTGATGATGATGATGATGATGAGGATGAGGATGATGACCATGATGAAGTTGATGTGGATGAGGGTGATGATGAGGAGGATGGTGATGATGACCATGATGATGGTGACGACGACCATGAGGATGAGGGTGATGATGATGATGACCATGATGATGATGATGATGATGATGATGATGATGAGGATGAGGATGAGGATGAGGATGACGAGGAGGAGGAGGAGGATGAGGGTGATGATGATGATGAGGATGAGGATGAGGATGATGACCATGATGAAGTTGATGTGGATCAGGGTGATGATGATGATGATGATGATGATGAGGATGAGGATGATGATGATGGTGATGAGGATGAGGGTGATGATGATGATGATGATGATGATGATGATGATGACCCCTATGATGATGATGAGGATGAGGGTGATGATGATAATGAGGAGGATGATGGTGATGATGATGATGAGGTTGACGATGATGATGATGACCATGATGAAGCTTATGAGGATTAGGGTGATGATGATAATGATGATGGTGAGGATGAGGATGATGAGGAGGAGGAGGAAGATGAGGGTGATGATGATGATGATGATGAGGATGACGGTGATGATGATGATGATGAGGATGAGGGTGATGATGATGATGAGGTTGATGATGATTATGAGGTTGATGAGGATGAGGATGATGATGGTGATGATGATGATGATGATGAGGATGACCATGATGAAGCTGAAGAGGATGAGGGTGATTATGATGATGATGATGATGAAAATGAGGATGATGATGATGGTGATGAGGATGAGGGTGATGATGATGATGATGATGATGATGACCATGATGATGATGATTAGGATAAGGGTGATGAGGATGATGATGAGGATGAGGGTGATGATGATGATGAGGTTGACGATGATGATGATGAGGATGAGGATGAGGATGATGATGGTGATTATGATGATGACGATGATGATGACCATGATGAAGCTGATGAGGATGAGGGTGATGATGATGATGATGATGAGGATGAGGATGATGATGATGATGATGATGATGAGGATGAGGGTGATGATGATGATGATGATGATGATGACGACGATGATGACCATGACAATGCTAATGAGGATGATGGTGATGATGATGATGATGATGATGATGATGAGGATGAGGATGATGAGGATGATGATGAGGATGAGGATGAGGGTGATGATGATGATGATGATGATGACCATGATGATGATGATGAGGATGAGGGTGATGATGATGATGATGATGAGGATGAGGATGATGAGGATGATGATGAGGATGAGGATGAGGGTGATGATGATGATGATGATGATGACCATGATGACCATGATGATGCTGATGAGGATGTCGGTGATGATGATGATGATGATGATGATGATGATGATGATGATGATGACCATGATGATGCTAATGAGGATAAGGGTGATGATGATGATGAGGATGAGGATGACAGTGATGATGATGATGAGGATGAGGGTGACAATGAAGCTGATGAGGATGAGGGTGATGATGATGATGATGAAGCTGATGAGGGTGATGGTGGTGATGATGATGATGAACAATGATGATGATGATGAGGAGGAGGAGGATGATGACTGTGATGATGATGATGAGGATGAGGATGAGGATGGTTATGATGATGATGAGGATGAGGGTGGTGATGAGGATGAGGATGAGGGTGATGAATAATGATGCATTCGGACAAAAACAAATTAGTTAAAATTTACCTATAGCACCATTATAATTTACCTAGTTCAATTATGCTAGCAACATTAGAGAAATTCCATGAAGTAAGCTATAGTGGGAACCCACCACCCATACAACTTCCAAGTAGCTAGTGACATTGTGAATCTATAAGCCATGCCACATAAATTAGCTCTGAACATAATTCTATATATCGCATATGTGTTATAGCATATTCACATCACATATGTGATATGAATAAGCTATATCGCATATGCATTATATCTTATTCATATCACATATGCGCTATATCACATATGCGATATGAACAAGCTATAACACATATGCGATATAACACATATGTGATATAGCTTATTCATATCGCATATGTGTTATATCGCATATGCATTATTTTAAAATTTAAATAATTGGTGGGATTAAGGTTTGGCATTAGGCTTGGAAGTAGCTTCAGAATACCGAACCTATTGGCTAGGAAAAATCAACCAGGGCTATTGCTTGTCTTTTAGAACTCTATCAATATGGTCAGTTTAGATGGCATGGTTTGATATGACATACACAATACTTTTTTATGAAAATGTAGGATATTGTAGAGTACGAAATGATGATTCTGAATATGTAATTTCTTCCTTCAAAACTATGTTTTATTTATTTATAATTATTTTTCTAAATGACACACGTTAGTTTTAAAAAATACATACATCGATTGTTTGTTATATAACTTTTGATTTCCATCACCATTTCCAAAAAAAACTATATGGTGCACTAGACGAGATCAAGCTCTACGATCTTATATTAAGAAATCAAGGATTTCATTAATTTTTTTCCCCTAAAGTGTTGCACCTGCACATAAGGTTTTAATTTCAAGCTCTTCTAACTTCAATAATTAATAATAAAAAAATAATTCATGAAAAATTCCGAATAAATAGTGCTGCACTAGGCCCATATGTCCTTTATATGTCTGCAATATTTTATCCCAAATGGACATCATTTACCTCATATATTGCTGCACCTGCACAAACATATATGTTAAGATGTGCTGAAAATTTGAAAACCCACTTTCACAGAAACTAATTTTATAATCATTTACACACATTTTCTCTACATAAATGATATATATTATGAAAGTTGATTCAATTACCTATCTTTTCTCCTTTTACTTCATCTTCAAATAAGTTAGGGAAGTACCCCTAATTGTCACCTAAAGTCAAAGTTTCCCATTTATTCTAGTATTATGTGGCATCTAAAGTGTCTTTAAAGGAGTCCATGATTGTGCATCAGCCCTAATCTCATCAGGGGAACAATCTACCGCAATATAGACATTTTCAACCTTGCAGGATTGTGAGAAATATTGATAGGAATAGTTGGTGAGACATTATCCATGTTTCCATCAGCCATCAGACCATGAGAACTTAATGGAACCACAAGGCTTCCAATCTTCTCGCTAAGAATATCCCTAAAGTCATCACACTTGATACGATCAAGCTTAGGAAGAAAATATGATTGATGATGCAATTCCTCCCAAGGTTGCTCAACTCTCGACATGGCCTCAAGGATAGCTTCATCTGATGGAAAAACATCATCGAGGAAATCATGTGAGTGAGATGAATCTACTGCCCATGTCGATATAAAATACGAGTCCTCCTCTATCTATGAAGAGGAAGGACTCATCTCTGCAGCCGGATCAAGATTCACTTGATAAGCCACCATCATTGCAGGCAACAGCACGTCAGTATCAGTGGGCATACTTGAAGTATTCGGTGAAGGAAGAATACAAGGATATTCCATATGGGTAGTGCAAAAAGAAACCTAATTCAATGAGGATGAAGCCCCACCAAAACTAGACCCAATCATAATAACAGGTACATGACAACTAAAGGTTCCCATAAGATAAGGATACATACCTACGCCCACACTCCTATTTGTTGGCTAAGAATGATCGATAATCGGGACAGAAGCTCCTGAGGATGCTTTGAAACTCATATTTTGGAATGAAATTTGATCAATCGTAACAATATTCCCATTAAAAGGAAAGAATAGCACTCAAAAAGGGGAAGAAGATATAGCTTTCATACTATACATCCAATTCATACCCAGTAAAATATTGTAGTCAAGTGGTGCATCAACCACATCGACCTCGATCACAACGGTCTTCCCTCCCAACTGGACCTTTAAGGAAGGAATAATTTCATGCAACCAAAATGATCTACCATCAAAAGTTGTCAACATAGTAGTGGATTGAGACAACTTGGGAGAACCCAAACCCTTCCAATAAGACAAAGACATCACAAAAGCGGTAGCAACTTCATGAATGACAGTACGCTTGATGATGTTGTTAAGACACTCTACATGAATCAAAAGAGACACATAGTAAGGCAAGCGAGGTTGTACTCCCATGGTTTCAAATTTGATCATAGTAGAAGAGTTATCATCATTGACCCCAAGAGTAGACAACAAAGCTTTCCTATGTGGAGGACAAGTCTGAAGCACTTCTAACACAGACATCGCATAAGGAGTCTGGCCCAAGTCCTTAACAATTGAATAGTTTTGGGTAGCTTAGGCATTAGGATTATGCCTCGAATGCTTTAATACTCCTTAGGAATGCTAGGTGGAGCTTCATGTTTATCCATAGGATTTTTGATTCGCAAAGGGCTCTCCAGTGGTGAAGGTTATTTCCCAAGGTTTGGTTGCGATGAACCATAATATTTCATACGAGTCACAACATTAGTAGCCCTCATCATGTTGATGCATCCATGACCACTAGTAGCCTCCAATGGGTTTTGATTTCCACTTGATGCACAACCAGGATCAATGGTCCTCGAGTTCATATTTTGATTGTTGGGTAAAGGATTAGTTAACATAGCTGGCCCCTATGCTATGAACCTCGAGGCATATTCCATATGAGGGCACAAGTGAGTGAGATGGACTTCCTTACATAAGTTGTAAGGAAACTTCACCTTACGTTTACATTTCTTGTCCCCCTTAGCATTAGTGTTCTTGTCATTATTATTAGCATTTTCATTCTTGTTCCAACCCTTACGATTATTTTTTCCTTTTTTCTTATTCCTTCAAGGTTGCTAGTTTCCTTTCAGGTTTGACAATTGCATGGAAAGTACATTCACCGATTGGGTAGGTTGAGATGAAGTCATAGCTTGTCCCGATGTAGACTGGTTAATTGACAATTGGATCACTTCTTTCACAAACGAGTCTGTAGGTTTGGTACTTGTACATCCCACAATACCATTGGCATGTGGCCTAGGATTGACCTTGGGATTGAAATTGGATCTAGGAGCATTAGGTATACTCTCATACAAAATTCCAGATTGAGCATAGATCAAATCCAACTCTTGTGCCCTAAAAATAGCATGTTCCTCATTTTCAACTCTGGATGTCAAAACATCCTTTTCTAGGTAAGGTAATAAAGATTTGAGGAACCACTCAAGAAGAAACTATGGTGGTATAAATGCTTTGATTAACTATTTCGATCTATGCCACTATTGAATATGATCTGAAATGTGTGTGGCTTTATCTTACTGGAAGGTCGACAAGAGTTTGGTACCGACGTCGTAACGTACAAGTAGCTACAAATTATTAAGGAAAGTCAACGTAAGATCATCAAACGTAGCATAAGCCCCCCCGATAACTCTATATACCATTTCACCACAGGACCTATTAGGGTGCGTTGAAATAGCCTCAAAACAATGGAATCGTCATGTAAGGAATTAGAAGAGCACCAAAGGTGGGAAGTGGTGACATGCTCACCATGATATTCACTAGCCTTACCTTCGAACTTGGGAATGTCTGAAGGAATATTGTTAGGGACAACCGACCATTCCAGGTTATGAGACACAAGATCGTTCATCAATCTTGACAAGTCAAGTAAGTTCAAAGTTGAAAGGAAAGGGAGCCTAGGTTGAGCCAGTCAATTCCACACTCCCTGGTAGTTTTGATTCATGTAAGGTTGATTGCTATAAATACCATGGCCTTGGCCATAATAAATTCCTCCCATTTGACCCATGTAGGGTTCCATGGAAGCACTATGATGTGGGGTGCCTTGGTTATTTACAAAGCCATAATTGGAAGAGTAAGTGGGTTGTTGATACCCGTATCCATACGGTTTATAATTCTGTCCATAGTGCAGTCCATACAAATGTCCATGAGAAGCTCCATAAGGTGTTCCATGGGATGTACCATGAGAATTTCCATAGTTAAGGGTATGGGAAGAACCAAAAGCTGGAACATGAGACGATCCAGAAATAGGTACATGACCTGCTAACACAACAGGAGGTACATGACTCTGAGATACTACCGTGTGAGCAGTCACAGAATGAACATGGCTAGTAGCAACATTTCGACTTGAAGGAACATGTGAACTAGGGGGAGGATGAGTCGTTAAAAATGCATTTGAAGGAATAGGGTTTGAAGAAGAAGGGACACGTGAAGGAATGTAATTGGTGTTCCTAATGTTCACTCGTCTCAGTTTTGGTATCCACATAGGATTACTAACACTAGGTCTAGGATGAACATGTGAAATTTCCTCCACCACAGGGATGGAGGGTGCAATGTGACTAGTGCCCCTAAATATCTCCGCATGGAAAGGGATGGGAGTGACCCCAGGTGTAGTGCTAGGACCAACTTCTGACTCAACACAATGTGCTGAATTGGGTGCAGGGATATCAAACATGTCATATCTAACATGACTAGTGCTTACAGGTTCATAAACAGTCTCATCACCTGGAAACCATCACCGTCGACCTGTGAATGAGGTATCATAACCAGATCGTGAAGGTTGTTCATGTGAAAAATCATATGTGCTAATAGGATCTTCCTCCCCAACCTCATGATCTAGAGAAGACATCTCTGGAATCTCATCCTGATGATCTCCCATGGTGTGTGAATCAAAGTGAGAAGTAGTCTGCCTGGATTGTATTTTTCTCTCTCCCAAAGGAGGAGGAGATGTGGAAGGTGGAATTCTTGCTAAGTGATGAGAACGACGGGGCATAGTGCCTGAATCCACAATGAATCAAAAAATAAAAAGAATCAATCTAATTACGCAAACCCTAGGAAAACTAGTGTGCATAGAGCATACACCTAAAAAATGTAAATCCAAATCGCAAGAAAACAAGGGTAGGATATGTGAGCTCTTGAATGAAGTAGGTATGTCTCACCTAGGAGAGGCTTGAGACTCCCATACATAACAAGCAAATGTTCGTAACCAATTATAGTGGCCCTTAGCCTCAACACATATAGCGATTGTGCCGTCTAACCCTTACTTAGCCAGAACACCTAC
The DNA here is from genome assembly GCA_001517045.1 of Pseudotsuga menziesii. NCBI lineage: Eukaryota > Viridiplantae > Streptophyta > Pinopsida > Pinales > Pinaceae > Pseudotsuga > Pseudotsuga menziesii. The sequence continues at coordinate 359,099 of LPNX010016861.1, forward strand.
AGAATAACCACAAATACCCCCTTGATAACCTAGGTAAGGAAACTAAGGTCACCTTGATATAATCAATGCTCAAGCAGATAGTTTCAGGTGGTATTAACCATATGGGAAGGGTAGAAAATCCCAAAACTCTCGAAAGAGCCCCAGCTACGAATGCAATCCTGGAAATATCTCTGGTGCTACTCAGTTACAAACAGGGGTCATCCCAATCATAACTGCTCACACTGCCTCATGCTTAACTCCCTTTTAAGAGGAGGATATTGAGAAACACTAATTATATAAAGGATTTCACACTCTCACCTGAACAGACACCTTATTGTTTTGTTTAGTGGTCTTGGAGAATTGACTCATAATGAACTATTCCAAGACCCTAAAACCTAATCTTGTCGGTGCATTCTAGAAAATAAAAAAGTGTAATTCATTTTATTATGTGTTGATTTTAATTGGATGTATTACTCAAAGGGTAAATGGATGTGCAACTAATGATGTTATGACACAACAAGAATCAAAATGCATACCTAACAATCAATGCAAATGCACTGTGTCGAATGAAAAACAGGTTATGGTACTACGTGAAGTGCAAAACGTTTCCTTCAAATGTATATGCAATCATTTCCTATATGAAAATCTGACTAATATTCACCAAGAAAACCTAATGCAAGTACCATGCTAAATTCAAAATGCAGACAATGCATAACAATGCAAAAAGAAAAATGTTTTTGTATTTTTGAATTAAATGAGATAAAAGGCAAAAGTATGACTCTACAACCCTCAGAATATATAAGCACTTGCAAACAATATCCAAGTAAAGCACCAAGGTAAAAGAGACGTAATGCACTAATCCCAAAACAAAAAATAGAAAATGAAATGAGAAGAACATTTTCAAAAATCAACTCAAAAAGAGTCTCTAGTCAGAAACAGAGGGGATATACATACTCCAGAAGCATCAAAGAAGACTTAACAATCAACCAAACTCACCCAGCAACACTTAATATTCCCCCAAAAAAAAAAATCAAGGCATATGTGACTGTTCTCAGTAAACCTGCGTACATACACAATTTTTCCAAGATAAACCGTGTTTATATGTGACTGTGAAAGAAAAACCCGCGTATAGGAAGAAAAAGATAGAAAAAATAAGGGAAATGGACAAATTGAGACAAAATTTACTTCTCAAGGATACTACTGGATAATCATGCCCCTAGACCCAACACAGAAACATAAAAATTAGAGCAATAAAAGTACATTGTATGCCAAACCCCCCCCAAAAAAACAACTAGGAACCTCCCCCTGTGGAGTCGCCAATTTTGTTACGGAGAAAACTTCCTATGGCTTGGGATGTACCACAACAGATAGAGAAACCATAGAAATCAATCCCTTCCCAATATGCAAGAGAAATAAAACATCTAACACTAAAGGATATTGACACATACCTTATTCCGAACGGTTGTAGTAGATCCTTGTTGAGCTTTTATCCTGCTTGCATTAGCAATTTACTCTCAACAATAGTAAACAAGGAAAGCATGCTATATAATATAGTGTTAGGCCTACTATAGCATATATAATCAATTATACATAAGAAATTAAATGCATCCATGGATTCAATATTTATTTAAATGCACATCATTGGACAGGAAAATATATTTCTATTAAGTAAATAAGAGATTACATAAGTGACAATCTCTGTCGGCATGTCTGCGAACCTGACAAACTGAGTCCTCCACCTGAGCCTCCACCACCTCAATCCTCCATCTCTCAACACAAAGATCACAAGAAAAGGAAATATTGGGAAGAATACAAAGTGATCCAAGGGACAAAGGGATGTAGACTCAAGTATAAGCAAGCTACGACAACAATGGACTATAGTTTTCTTTCTCTTCAATTCCTTCCCTTCAATGTATCCAAAGGGTTCCTTATATAGTGCTTCAACGGGGTAATGGAAGGTCAAATCCAAGAAATCTCAAGGCATATGGAACACCAAAAGACAAGTGACTCAAATCCATATCAAGGAAAACTCCAAAAACATTTGGCCTTTTGTACACATCTTGATGTACATGGGTTTAAGGGTAATATCCATGTATATACGCAACACTACAACAAAACCTATGATTAACGTCTCTTTTTGCATCCATTTTTGTGTCTAGACCATATTTCAATGTAGTTTTCTTCATTTTTTGGACAAAATGGTGCAATTTCACGGGTTGGTGCTATTTTAGGCATTTTTTGCGTCCTTTTTCTAAATCTGGCACAAATTACGGCGTAATTTGCACTAGGTTTTGCACCATGTTATGCGCCAGGTTTTGCATCAGGTTTTGTGACATATTTTGAGCCTAATTTGTACATCTACTCTTGTTGTACCCCCTTTTATGTCCATGTTTGCCTCCACTTTTACACGGGCCATGTTTTCATCCACTTTTGCATCCTTTTTTACATCCCTTTTTGCATCCACTTCTGCTTCTTTTTTTGCATCCCTTCGTGCGCCAAGTTTTGGATCAAAGTTTACATCTTGTTTTGAGTCTAGTTTTGCATCTAGTTTTGTTTCACTCACTTTTGCATCCATTTTTTTGTCCACTTTTGCACCCACGTTTTTATTCCTTTTTGCATCCCATTTTGCATCCATGTTTATGTCTTTTTTTGCATCCACTTTTTTTGTGTCCCATTTCACACACATTTTTGCGCCTACTTTTACACCCAATTTTTTTCAAATTTTGCATCCACGTTTGCAAAATTTTTTTCATCCAATTTTACATAAGTTATTGTATCCTTTTATGCATCCATTTTTGCATCCACTTTGGCATCGGGTTTTGCGTTGGGTGTTACGTCTAATTTTGCATCTACTTTTATTGCATTGAAGCATTAAAGAGCAGCTCAACTATAGTCTGGCATCGTCCTAATGGGATCTAAGAAGTTTTTTTAAGTGCTTTCCCAGAAACTCATGTTAGAATTTAACCAGACTAGGGAATTGAGAAGTCTCCCTAATGCTTGAATTTACACCTTTTTTTAGAGGTGAGCAGTATGGATTGGTCTGTTGCCAGCAACTGTAATGGATTAATAGGGGCATTTTATCTCTAACTCCTCTCCCCAGGTCAAGGTAGTGATTTTCTAGTCAACCTGGATCACGGATTCGCTCACGTGCTATCGAGATAAATTGTATATGTCATTATGTGATGACATTCTATTCATCCACTTTTTTGCCACTTTTTTCATCATGTTTTTCTTCCACGATTGCATCATATTTTGCATTGCCTTTTGCATCCATTTTTTGTGCACCCCATAATGCGCCCACTTTTGTGCCTACTTTTGTTGCATCCTTTTGTTGCATCCTTTTTTGCATCCATGTTTTTATCCACTTTTGCATCCAGTTTTACACCCAGGTGTTGAAGATGACAAGGAGGATAATGATTATGGTATTGAGGATGTTTACGATGATGATGATAATGTTTTTGATAATGAGGAGAACAATGACAATGATGATGATGATGTCGATTATGATGAGGAGGAGGAGGAAGAGGATAATGGAAATGACGACATTGCTGATGATTATGATGGAAATGAAATGAATTATCATGATGATGGTGATGATGACAATGACAATGATGATGAATACAATGAGAATAATGATGTTGACCAATTTAAAAAATAAGTTGTTATTTGTCATGCATAAAGCGTGTGTGTCCTCCATGACCCTTTTCCACTAATCACATATTTTGGGTAGATGTTATTTCTTATACCAAAGGTAATGATGAATAACTGATGAAAATGTCAATAATCATGATGATGATGATGTCAAGGACAATGACGATGATGATGACATGAATGATAATTATGCCGATGATGATGACTATTGTGATAATCATGATGACAACGAAAAAGATGAGGATCATGATTATCATCATTTCCATCATCAAAAACATCATGACTGTCATTGTCATCTAGTTCATCATCATCATCATTTAAAGCATATGGGATATGTTTACCATTTAAAGCATGCATAACAAGTGGGATATGATTACAATTTTAAGCATGCATAACTTATAACTATGATTTAGCACATTTTAATCTTGGACCTTGTAGTGAAATTGGGTTTATTTACCTCTACTAAGAATTTCTTATAAGGATCATCATCATCACCATCATGCCATTCTCATTGTGATCGTAATTTTCATTTTCATCATTACTATCATCATCATCATCATCATTATCATATAATCGCATTATTGTCAACTTCATTGTCAATTCCATCGTCTTCATCATCATTATCTATATCATCATTCATCTCATCATCTTCATCATTGTCATTGTCATCATCAACAACAACATTGTCATCATCATTATCATATAATCACATAATTGTGAATGCCATTATCATCAAATAAATTACATTTATTGTCTCCACTTTAGCACCCCAAATCAATTACATTTATATTCTCCTTATGCTAGGTTGTATAGGTGTAGAAATAGGTGGTTTATATCATGATTATGCTAAAATGGACTCAAATTGCATCCACTTTAACATCCCAAATAAATTACATTTAAATTCTACTTGTGTTAGATTCATGTCTAGGTGAAAAGATAGGCACATTATATAAAGATGCTAATAAAGTGGAATAAAGATGCTGCTAAAGTGGAATAAAGATGATTTGATGAATAAATATGACAAAAAAATCAAAATATGAGGTTTCCTCGATTTGGAATCTTAGTTTTCATTTCCTATTGTATAGTTAATCAAAAGTATTTTGATTTGGAGGGTAGTTGTGAATCACATAGTCTAATTGAAATCCCATTTGAAGAT
>LPNX010016861.1:364160-430295 GCA_001517045.1 Pseudotsuga menziesii
TCAACCTTTCTTGAAACATGAACCAAGGAGTCTAACATGTGTGAAAGTTGATGAGTTTGAAAACCCATGAGGTGCAAGCAATCTAATTGGAGAGATCCCCTCTCTATGGATTACATTAGTCCAAGAGTTTGATGACTCTTATGTCAAGAGAGTTGATACCACCTAACTTCTATATCTGTGATATTGGAATTTAGCATAGGTATTGCTCAATATGGGTTTTTTTCTAAACACATAATGAGATAGAGTGCCATTCGATACATCACATCATATTATTTATTGTGATTCTTATTTTATTATTTAAATTTATTATTTATATAATTTGGAAGAAAAAAACAGGTTAAAGTATTTATTAGATGTGTTTAATATCATCTCACTCATAGAACAAATGCTTATTCAAAAACTAATTCTGTGATTATATTTTATTATTTGAATTTCTTTATATTAGTGAAAGAAAGCAAGATAGCAATTGTCAAAAGGAGGATATTTACTAATATTACTCATGTGTTTAATAATACCTCACTTATAAAAACAATAGTAAAGGGTTTCAATGATAGAATGTGACAACTAAATTGTCCAATACAAAATTTTATTTAGATGTTAATTATAATAAAAAAAATTCAATATAACTATCATCAAAACTAATACTTTTACTAAATCATCATAAAAATATCCAATATACTTATCATCAAAATTAATACTTTAATAAAAAAATAATAATGGTATCCTTGAAATCTATCAAGAAAATTTGATTCCAAATACCATGCCAAATAGAAAATAAAAGCTCCTAACACTATAATTTAGGTTCCTATTTTTTAAAGAAAAATAAATTGATTTTCGTACATTATTTCGCTCATTCTCTTTATTCAAAGTAGTGTAACCTTTGTCTCTAGCTGTCTAGCTGCATGACAGTAAACATATGAAATTAGGGCATCAAAACACAATTTATCGAGTAAAATGGCTACAAGTGTGAAGGTTCTGCAATCAAAGGCCGAGTTAGATAGCATGCTTAAGGAAGGAGGGCCTACCACATTGCATTTTTGGGCAGAATGGTGCCAAGCATCCAACGAGATGTATCAAGTTTTCTCCCATCTCTGCACGGATACCCCTTATGCTAAATTTCTCAGGGTTCGATCCTTTGACCTTTTTTATTCTCCTTATTTCAAAATATTTGAGGGATTTTACTAAGGATTGTGTTGTATATCTCTCCTTTATTCAGGGGATGGATGATATCTTACTATACATTTTTATTGAGTAGGTTGAAGCTGAACAACAACTGAATATTTCAGAGGCATTCTCCATATGGGCAGTGCCATATTTTGTCTTAATTAAGGTTTGTAGCAAAACATATTCTGAATTGTGATGATGGGATTACTTCTGGAGCCTAATTATTTTGAGAAACATTCCCTCTACATAGAGTATTTAAATCCATATTTGTGTTTCCTTCATCACTTTGGTATGGTGTTTGGCTTATGGTATAACTCATAGCATTAGGAAACCATAAATTCCAATAACAAATATAGAAGTTTAAAGTTTTTCACCATATTTATGTACAAATTATAGCGAGAAATGGTTGGATTTATCACTAGGATTTGGGTTGTGCAAACTCTCATTAGTCGTCTACTTGTAATTCAAAACCCAGATGAAACCTAACCAAATATCTTCATCGTGTTTCTCACCTATCACTCATTTAGGGTTATTAAGTTCGAATTATAGTATGGGATTTCGGGCTGCAATAGTTCATCTGGTTCATAAACTTAGTAGTAAAAGCGGTCCACCAATGTTTGCAAAGAACTGATTTGACCTACTATCAAATGGAAGCTTGAGATGGATCCAATTTCAGAGACTAGTAATTCTCGTTTATCAAGTTTTTTCCATTTAAGATAAAATAATTGTTTTTGGGTTAAGAGCTCTGATATACATATTTTCTATTGGCTCCATAGTATAATATTGCCTATTACCACTTTTAGTCAATTCTTTAACTCATGGAGAAAACTGATTATATTTCCTACAAATTTGAATGTTTATTGTTTCCGTTAATCTTATTTGAAAACTTGCATTTTTAACTTTTCATATTTATGTTATCATATTTTTATTTTTATTTTTATGTTTTTTCCTACCTCTTTATGATGCCAAGCTAGAGACCCACATACATATTTTGTTAATGTTCATGGTGGCTCTGTTATTATGATAATAAATGTTCATGGAACTCACACAATTTTGAGAAAAAGAAAAAATATGGCTCATTAATTTTATCCCTTGGCATGTTGAGGCTGGGTGTTTATTACAATTGTTTTCCTAGTTCTGGATATCAAGAAATTCGCTATAATTCAAGTTCCCTCATATATAGTATTTTATACAGGATGGAAAGGTCATAGATACATTGGAAGGAACAAATCCATCAGAATTAGCTAATAAAGTGTCCAAGATTTCTTCTAGATCCTTGTTGTAATCTCACAGATCACATAAGGTTACCAATAATACACACTAAAACATATATATATAAAACAGAGACAAGAGATAAGAATAGACAGGTGAATAAATAGATTATATTATACGAATGATTCCATACAACAAAGAGAACTAAACTGAGTTCTCATCTGGCTCAACAGCCTAATATATATGATTACAGAATGGTTACAAAATAACTACCTGTCGGTTCGGTGAACCGACACGACCTTAGGTGGCCGATCTAATCTCTAGTTTAGTTGGCCGAATGACTTAGTCGGCTGATCGACTTAGTCAACCCATCGACTAAGTAGGATATCCTTCAAGTCGATTTTATCGACTTGCTCCTTCTACATCTCCCCCACAAACAAAACATTTCTTTGTCCCGAAGAAACAGAGAGGCACAAAAATTCCTAGTGGTATCAATAGTTATTGTGGTGGGCTATGAAGTCTGATAGTCAGTCTTTTCTATACACAGACTTCTGCAATTGCTCAGGCTATTACTATGAGGTGATGTTGGAAATTTGTCCAACTCTGCAAAATTTTCTGGATGTCGATGGTGAGTGTGGTCAAGCTTGATAAGATCCACATCTTTTCTGAGATGGAGACTTCAGCTATCCTCTCCATGTTGGGACCCATGAACTAGTCCTTCTCCTCTGCAGTCTCGATAAGTCATTTCATTTGTGGGCAGATGATGTTGACTTTCTCTAAGTTAGGGAGAGCTTGTTGCACCCACTGATGTGCTTCCATTTCTAGTTTCTGCAGTTTGGCGGTTTCAAGCACTATCTGTTCTTCTATTGTTGTTCTGAGTGCTTCCTTAGTGGTTTTCTGCTCTCTAATGCCTGAATCCCTTATCGAGTCTGTCGAGTCTACTAATAAACTTGCCCATAGTGATTAGGCTAGTCTCTTAGTACTTCTTCGGTTACAACAGACTCCTCCATATGATCCTGTAGCACTTTATATGCTTCATAAAATGCAATGTGTTGTGCCATTAGGAGTCGGGCAGTTTCCTCTTTTTGTTCCTCTTTTGTTTCCTGAATGTGAGCTTGGAGGGTCGACACCATGCTCTCAAATAGATGATATGCCCTTTCGAGTAGTTTGTATGTGTTGATCTCTATGGAGCCTGGCATGATAGATTGGGCCAAATTCCTGCATTTGTCGAGAAACTCGACTTGTTCTGTGTTTTTGTCCTTGAATTCTTTATTTCTTTGCTCACTCCTCATCTTTGCTTCACTTGCTAGGGTTTTGAGGGGTTGTCCTAACTCCTCATCTAAGGGAGCTTGCATCCTTCAATCTAATTTGGACCTTTGAAGGCTTCCCATGATGCTCCTTCTTTTGTTTCTCCTTCCTCTTCTTATGCTTTTCTTTATCTGTTTCTTGTGTTCCTGCAACAGTCAAGGTGGGATCTTTGGTTTGTGGGTTAGAGGCCGATGGTTTGTTTGGTTGGGGAGGTGGGATGACTACCACCTCTGGTCGTGTGGATGTAGTCAGTTGTGGTGGGCCTTTCTCTGAGTCAGGGGGTGGTGGTGGTGATGGAGTTGGCGAATGGTTAGGGGTGATTGGTTTGGGGGAAGTATGGTTAAATGGTGGGTTGTTGAGTCGAGGGTGTGAGTTTATGTCATCCATAGTTTCTCCTTCAGTTGGTGCAGTGGATGGTAGGTCGGCTTGGGGTATGGGTACGGTTGGTGCAATAATTGAGGACCGACGTGCAATTACTTTAGCTTACTTGTCGGGATTTGTTTCGAAAGTCGACGTGATGGTTGCAACGATTATGGACTATGAGTCCTGTCCTGGTTGGTGTCCTCTAGACATGAAGATAGGTGATTTTGTAGAGATCTTCTGAGCCGATGTAAAAAATGCAGGAAGTTTCTCAAAGAAATCCTGCAAGTCCCTATCTCTGTCAAATTTTGCTTTTACAGCCTTCGGCATCGCACTTTTGCATAAGTTGAGGGGGATGACTAACTGTGGTGCCGGTGCTTGTTCCTTGGTTATTTTCATCGGTGATGGGGGTGGAGGCATCAACACAATATCGATGACATTTTTAGGTGTCATCGTAGTCTTTGCTTTCTTCGATCAACCTGCTTGTGCTCCTGTGTCGACAAATTGTGGGAACTAGGTTTCGATTGGCACTTTATTTGCTGCAGCATCCTCTATGATGTCGAGGGCCATGGCTACCAATTCTTCCTCATCTGCTGACGATTCAGCAAGGATAAGCTTGTGCTTACCTTTACCTTGTTGTTGTTGTTGTGTTTTGAGCTTCTTCCTGACCGCTGCTATCTCCTTTGACAATTTTTGAATAATGCCTTTTGTGACAACGTACTCAGGGTTTTCTGGTTCTGTCTCCCCCCTGGTTCCTGAGTTGGGATGACACTTTTTGCAACCGAAGGAACTACCTACTGCTATGGCTATGTTTTTTCCTATGGCTTTGTCTTTGCGGTCTAGGGTTCTGCTCCTTTTACGGTAAGAGGTTTGATGGTTATTTGCAGTCGACCGGTGTGTTTGACAGGTGTCTGCTTCAACACAAATGTCTTGATATAGAGGTTGAGCTCATAGAATTCCTCTTTTTCCTGTTCCGTGAGCGACTCCTTAATCGAGAAGTCGATATGTTTTGCTACTGCTGGTACTGGTATTTTTATTTTGGCCTATCGGGACAGTTCCCAAAAGATCTACTCGACTGATGGATAGTAGTCGAGGGATTTGGCATTTGAATTGTCACCATGGATGTACCGCACCGAGGTATGGTTGAGCTCTAACTGGATGTGGGAGTTGACTGGTAGATTTCGTCAGATGTTTTGAGGCACCCTCCATCTATTCGTGTAGACTTTGAGCTATTGAAACTAGTTCTCCAATAGTACTTTCCCATGCTCAAGTTTGTGAAAGGTTCGTTTCTGGGAGAAAGGTTTAAATCTCCACATGTCAAACTTCGACAGTTCCTTAAGGATTGGACTCCCCTCTAGGCAGATGTGGTATATGAAAATCCATAATATGAGGGAGGGTAGCTTGATGATTCCCCCTGTTTCTTGACATCTCTCACAGATGGTCTTCACCATGTCGGGGACATATTCACCCCATCTATATATTCGTCCATCGGTGGCAATGGCGTCGACAGCTTCTAGCATGTCTAACTTAAGGTCACTACCTCGACCTACTAGAGTGAGTGTTATTGCAATTATTTTGGCCACAATCTGTGGTGTTCAGGTTGTGATTTGGCTAATCATCAAGCCCTTGGAGTTCTTACCGGAATATGACCCAGTGAGCTCTTCGAACAGTCCTTCTTTGATTCTGATTGGTACAGGGTTTCCTTCATTAGAGAGACCGGTAAGCTTGGAGATGACTTCTCTAGAGATGTCAACCGGCTAATCGAAGTAGAACTGACCATTGTGATACCGACTGATGATGAATTTGACTGCAGTTTCCTTCGTGCCACCAAAGCTGGCCATAAGCGGTGCATTGGCATAGCCGAAGAGAGTGTTGTGTTTGATTTTCTCTGCTACTTGAGTGGCCTTTTTGTCGACAAAGGCCCATTCTTGTATTTTGGTCCATAGTTTTTTCCATGAGCCTTCCTGTACTTTGGCATTTTTGATGTTTTTCATCCTATGGACTAAAGGTGTATCTACAGCCTGTATCTCCTTGGCTTTGGTCGAGGCTCTAGTTTGTTTGGGGGCCATTGTGTCGGTTTGGTGGTCGATTTCACTAAGGGGTTCTCAGCTTTTGGTCGACTGAATGCTTTGATGCTCTGTCTATATAGGTTGTGGTGAATGATCCTTTAATGATCCAATATTTATAGGCGATGCTGTGGATGTGTGCGGCGATGGGTGTATTAATGGTGGAAGTGATGTTCTAGCTAGAATACTTGAGTGTGTGTTAATGGCGGATTGCTTTCGGCGCTCGATGTCATGAATGCGCGATGGAAATATCGGAGTCATCGGTTGATGTCGGTGATGAGAATGGTCAATGCGAGTGGTCAGTCGATGAAAGTGGTCGATGGTCATGATAGCGGTTGTCAAGATGGCGATTTCTTGTCATGGTTTTATGTCTGTAGGGTATTATTTTTCTTTTGGAATTTTTAGTTTTTTATGGATTTTGGTTGACGGTTATGGTCGTTATATGATTTTTTTGTATTTTTTTTTAGATTAGTTTCTATAGCGTTTTAGTCGGGCTCCATTAACGAGCTTCTGAAATACGATGCCCTTTAACGTACTTCATCGGACTGATCCATTGGGATGTATTTCTTCGACAACGTAAGGTCCCATCCATTATGTGTGGATATTTTTAGGTTTACCTTTGACCTGACTATTGTATAGTAAAGCAAGGTCTTCGACCGACAAGTTTTTGTTCTTGATGTTGCAGTCGTGCCATGCTTTCTGTTGTTGCTTCTGGATTTCTTGGTGTTGTATAGCCATGAGTCGGTGCTCTTCCAGCTTACTGAGTTGAAATAGTCGGTCCTTATTTCCCTGTTCGACACCGACATGTAGTATTTCGGTGATAATAGGTGTCTGTTTTCGGAAGTGTAGTGGAACTACTGCTTCTTGTCCATAGACTAGTCAAAAAAGAGTTTGATCAGTCGATCATTTATAGGCTATTCTGTATGCCCATAAGACTGCAATTATTTTGTCATCCCAGTTGTCCTTATTGACATTACATATTTTGGTTAATCCTCTTGTTAATGTTTTATTGAATGCTTCAATTTATCCATTCGACTAAGGATGGTATGCTGTACTCTGACGATGGTCGATTTGGAACTGGTCGGTTAGGGTTTTGATAGTTTTGTTGATAAAGTGTGTCCCCTGGTCACTAATCAGGGTTAGTGGACATCCAAATCCAGTGATGATATTCTCATAGATAAACTTAGTAGCTATCTCACTAGAACATGTGTTGACTGGTTCAGCTTCCATCCACTTAGTGACATATTCAACTACAGTAATGATACACCAGTTCTTTTTGCTGGTATAGGAAATGGTCCTATGAAGTCTATGGCCCAAATTTCAAATGTGAGACTTGTTTTTACTGATATCAAAGTCATTTCTGTGCTAGGTAGGGGTCAACCTAGTCATTAACATCTGTCACATCGACTGACAAAAAATTTTCAATCTCTGTGGAGTGTCGGTCACCATAATCCTGACTGTTGGATTTTCTGTGTAGTTGTGTCTGCTTGAAAATGTCCTCTTGCAAGTCCATAGTGTGCTTCATGTAGAATGTGGTCTCATTCATGTTCTAGTACACACCTTATGAGGATGTCATCTAATCCCATTTTGTATAAAAATCCATTAATGAGACTATATGGAGCTGCCTTCATAGCTAAGATCTTCTTTTTCTTGGTGCTCATACCTTCTGGTGCATGTCCATATTCTAAGAACTAAGCTATTTCTTCTAGTTCTATTGGGATTGCTTCTATCCAAAATAAATGTGCATCAGATAAGTCATCATCAACTCCTGTCAGTTCTTCTCCTGTGTCGATCCGGGATAAATGGTCAGGATTGACATTTAAATTGCCTGGTCGGACAACGAATTCAAACTCAAATTGTTGGAAGAGAAGTATCCATCGGCAAATCCTTCCATGATGGAGTGATTTATTGACAAGGTACTTCAGGGCCTGATGGTCTGTATAGAATATAAATGGATTAGCTAAGAGATAATGTCAATATTTTTGTAGTGCAAAGACCATTCCTAGGGCTTCTCATTCTGTTGTTGAATAGTTTCACTCAGCCTTGTTTAATTTTTGGCTGCTGTAAACTATAGGATAATCCATTCCATCGTCTCCTGGTTGAGTTAGGATTGCTCCTATTGCGATGCCTGATGCATCAATATGAACATGGAATTTGATTGACCAGTTTGGAAATTTTAGGATGGGGGCTTCGACTAGTTTTCTTTTTAAATTTTTCAAATGATATGTGGCACTCATCTGTCCAGTTAAAATCTTGATCTTCCCTTAATATTTCTTCAACAGGATAGGTCATATCTGAATAATATCTTATGAATTTTCTGTAATAGCCTGTGTGGCCAAGTAACACCCTGACTTGTTTGGGGTTTACTGGTGGTTTCAGGAGATAATTTTAATCTTTGCAAAGTAAACCTTAATACCTTCCTTACAAAAAAGTGCCCTAATAATATCTCTATGGGGGTCACAAATATGAATTTCTTGATCTTTAGGGAGAGTTGAATCTGTCGACATCTCTCTAGCATAAGTCAGATCCATTTGCAATGATCTTTTAGTGTGGAGTATATTGTCCAGTCATCAAAGTATACTACCATGGTCTTGTAAATATATTCTTGAAATGTTTTAACAACAATTCGAGAGAACACTAGAGGTGCATTCTTTAATCCAAAAGGCATAAATTTGTAAGCAAAGGAACCAAATTCACACACAAAGGTTGTCTTGTTCTGGTCTTCTTTAGCTATTGGCACTTGGTTATAGCCTGAGAATCCATCTGTAAATGAGTAGCATTCATGTCCTGCAACTTCATTCAAGATTTCATCTGCATAAGGGGTTGGGAATGGTTATGTCAGTGTTACTTTGTTTAGTTCCTTGAAGTCGACACAAATTCTTAGTCTGGTTGGGTCATGTTTCTTAGGTTGTACCACCATTGGACTGGCCCACTCTGATTGGTCAATAAGGTAGATGATGCCTACTGCTAACATGTTATCAATTTCCTTTTTGACTATCTCTTTGTATTTGTGAGCTAGTTTATAAGGCCTTTTCTTCACAGGTCGAACATCAGGTTTAATATTAATTTTCATTTCTCCCATTTCATGGACTAAGCCTTTGAGGTCTTTGAAATCTCTAGCAAATACATCTTGGAATTCCCTTAGTAAGTTCACTATCTCTGTGGTCTGTTCTTCGCTCCAGTAGTCACCAATCTTTGTCATGTTTGGTCCATCATCATTTGAGATGTCGAATTCTTTAGTTTTGAATTTAGCATCTAGCCATTCTGGTGCTTTGGATTCATTGATTGGTCGACTTCCTTCTTTGAACTATGAGAATGTGGCAGGGAAGTCGACTGTAGTCATTCTATTGGTATCTTGTTTGTCAGTTGTTTTGACTTTCAGGATGGTGCAAATAGGTTTTGTTGTTTTGACATGGTTGGATTTCCATCTGAAGATTTTTCCTTTTGTGTTTTATTTTTCTAACTGTAGTCGTGTCGACTAGGGTTTTGACTTTGTTTGTATCTTGTTACATTTCCTTATCTATCGGTGATCTTCTAAGGGTTTGTTTTCGGTCGGTTGGATAAACTTTTTAATTTGCTTTGTTGTTTCAACCAAATTTTCATTTTGAGGTATAAAGTTGAAATCTTTAATAAAATTTTCCTTGAGTTCATGCCATAAGAAGGTTTCACCTCTAGCTTCTTCCATCTTATACCATTTGTTTGGTAAGTCGGCGAGGGTTGATGGGAATAAGTGTGGCCATGCTCGTTCATCCTTGTATCCAAGTCTTCTCCACTCTCTTTCACAGGTTTTAATATGATCCTCTAGGTTCTGTCCTTGAGTGAATACAAGTATCTAATCTTGTTGGGTTAACTTCTTTCCTCCAAAACTTTCGACAAAGTAAGTCGAAGCAGTTTCCCAGGTTTTTAGTATTGTTTGATGGGTATCCCACCATCTAGCAGCTTGTCTTGTAAAAATTTCAACTAGGCTTTGAAGTCGGCCATGTTCACCAATTTTTTTGGAAACTTGCTCGACATACATGACTGGTGATTCCCTTTCCTTATATCTTAGTAGTTGTGTAGTATTCAGGTTGGTCGGTTGTAAGGTAGGGTGTTCCCTAATTTTCTTCTCAAATATTTTTGGGACAATGGACACTATGAAGCACTGTTGGGTGGGATTTTTTTGCACTTTTTGTATAGTCCAGCACCCTCTTTCTTGTGTATCATAGTTCTCAATATACCAGTCATATAATTCAGCGTCGGAATTATAACCAACTGAGTCTTGGTTGCCTAAGTGAAGTTCTCCATGGATATTGGGTTCTGTGTAATCTGCATTGTTGTGGATTTGGTAGAGTTGTTGGACATCGAATTCTTCATCAATAGGTTTAGTCCAAGGTTCCCCTTGAGATGGATAAATGGGTACAATGACTTTTTGTCCATTTCATTTTAATTTGATTCGTTCCTTGTCCAGGGATATGGATTCTTTCATCTTTCTACCCCAAGGTCAATCGAATAGCGCTGGGAAGGAACTGGATCCTTCCTTTGGATCGATGATTTTGAAGTCGACCTTGGTCGAGATTCCTTTTATAGTCATGTTGTTGTTTTTCCAGACTCCAATGTGTTCAATTAGGCCCTGGTCGACTAGTTTCAGGTATATGTCTGACTCATGGAGTCGAGCTTGGCCCATTTGTTCCTAAGTGTCATGAGTCATGATGTTTACTTGTGAGCCAAAGTTGAGCACTACTTGTCAGGCGTGGCATCCCTTGATTTCCAGGTCGACAAGTGGGTCGGCATCACCTTTGTCTCTTTTATTTAAGTTGCAGATGTTCTTTGTTTGTTTTTCAGAGTTGGTACATTTTATTTCATACATCAAATCGATCAATTGGGATACTGAGTTGTCTTGTTGAACGAGATGTATTAATTCGTTTATTGCGTTGTGTCGAGTGTCATGAACGTTTTCTTGTCATGCAAATTCTTTGAATACATTAGTTTCCTCTTTGTATATTGGTTTTTATTTCAGTGGGTCATGATAGACATTTTTTGTTTTTATTTTATTGATTCGTGGCTTATCAGCTCCTGTTTTTGTTCCTTGTCGAGTTACAATATGTAAATTTTTAGTGTTTATTACATCATTTTTTTGTACATAGGACAAGACATTAACATTTTTTTTGTATTAATTTTTTCTAACATGGTAGGGAAATCCTCTAGTGAGTGATCCCCTACTCCACAGTGAGTACAAAATTTGAGATCAGTTCTATCCTTATATGGACAGTCTGCATATCGATGTCCCTCTTTATAACATGTGAAGCACTGGATGGGTCGACGTGGTTGGTTGTCTCGATTCCCGGGGAATCGACTTCTTCCTCCATAGCCTGCGTGTTGATTGTCGTACCAGTGCTCATATAGTCAACCATCATATCTCTGACCGTTCTGATCGTTTGCTAGATTGTTTTGCTCATTATGCTGTGTTACTGCATTAGTTTGGTAAACCGCCTGATAGTTCTATCGGTTCTTTAGGTTCAACTGACAATCGGTCATGTTATGACTTTTGGTCTCGCAGATGGCACACCAGGAGGACTTGCTATTCTTCATGTTGAATGGGCAATCTTTCATTGAGTGATCTCCGTGCTCCTGGAAAATGTCGCAAAAGGACTTGGTCTATATGAATCGAACGTCCTATCAGCTGTAATCTTGTCAACAATTATCTTTGGAATGGCTGGTCGTCGAGCATTTGGTGCACCAGATCTATTGATTCTTGAGGCTTAACTCTTCTAGAGACTTCTATACATTCTCAAGCTGTTCTTCCAATTTGTGGTCTATGGGGTAAGTGGGTATGTCCTCGTCCATCTCCACCTAAAGAGCTTTTGTTAGGCCATCTTCATAAGTTTTGAACGTTTCTAGACTAATGTGTTGACGCACTTTCTGAGATAGCCCTACAAGAAACCAATGTATTAGTAGCTGTTCATCTATAACATAATCCAACTGGCTCAGTAGGTCTTTCCAACGCTTATCATAGTCGCGGACAGATTTCCCTGGCTTTTGTGATGTGGTTTTCAGTTTTTTCACGGCCAGGTGCTTAGCATCTAGAGTTTTGAAAAATGACAAAAATGACACCTTAATATCATCTTTTGTTGCTCTAGGTTGTCTTTTTGAGAAGGTCATGTACCACGTCAATGCCCTTTTCCTTAAGGCATTGGTGAACTGTGCCATTTTTCTATCTTCATCTATAACTTGGTTGGCCTCCCAAGTCGACTCGCAGATGAACCAATGTTGTCTGGGGTTCTCATCCCCCTCATATAGAGGAATGTGAGTCAATCCCTAACCCATGTCTGAATCACTGTCACTGCTCTCGGGAGGTGGTGGTGATGGAGGTGGGGGTGGTGGTGAGGGTGGCGGGGTTATTGGTGTGTTTGTCTTTGTAGAACTCTGGTCGACAGAAATTGCATTTCCATTGGTTGTCGATTCTTCGTCGACTTGCAGTCGTTTAATATCGACTTATGCTGTTGATGGTCCACTGCAACTATTTTCCTCCAGTTCTGAATGGTCTGTGTCTTCTAAATCTATGTTTGGTGGGAGGGGGGGGTGCTCCTTCATGTGTCAGTAAGAGTAAGTGGATACTTCGGTGGGAGGGTGCTGCTTGAAAGGTCACCCAATTCCCTTCCTCTGATCGATGTATAATGAGGTGTCATGCAGTGTATGTGTTGTCCCTTAGTCGATTCCATATACTAAATTCACCAGCTCATAGTCAGAGGTCTTCTTTGATAATAGTCTGTATTTGAGTACGTAGATTCAATGGAGAGAGAGTTTTTCCTTCATTGGGAGCTCTTAATTGGAGAGCTTCTAGTTGTTCTATCCACAATTCTTCCTCCATAGGGGACACTTCTTGTTCCATGCCTTCTTCATGTCAGTCATGACCTGACTCAGGTGGATTCTCTTCTCTATCGGTCTCCCTAGGACTCCTTCGTCTGTGCAGCTCTAAGGCTCTTTCTCGTCTTGCTTCCCTCCTCTGGTGTCTCTCTTCCCTCTCTATTTTCTGAATGTCCGACATACCTTTGTATGATACTATTCTCTTGAGTTCCCTTTTAGTCAACTGCTCATTACTGGTGACTGGTATCTGGTTCAAGTCGACTAGAATCCACTATACTCTATCTTGACATATGACCAACTACCCCCCCATAGCCTACCCGACGCTTTTTAGAAAGCCCAGATAGTTTGGTCTATTTGCTTAGGAAGTATTCCCACTTCGTTTGCTTCTTCACCCAGTCAGAGTTTGATGGCAGTTTGTGAAGTGATGGACAAGGTTCAACAATATGTCCTATTCCCTTCTCAATCAGGAATTTGAATAGCAAGGTTGGTAGGGAACACATAAATTGTTTGGTGATATCTGTGTAAAATTTCTCCTTGACTATTTCTACCGAAGTTCTATCTTTGACTTCTTGCTCCTCACAGAAGTAGTCGGTGATTTTTTCAAACCACTCCGGCAAGTTTGTTCTACCTCCATGGATCAGTTTTTCTAGCAACTTTTGTTCTTTAATCCCATCCATCTTTCTCATCCAAGAATTTCTTCAAAAGTTGGGGCACTGATTCGACAAACTTTTCATGCGTCTCTGTGAAAAATATTTCTTTTGCTTGTGTGATTGTTAATCTATTCCTTCGCACATAATTCTGCAAATAGTTTGCAACTTTACGTTCCCACCAGTCCTTAATCTCCTGCTCTGGTATCATTTATTTGCATACATTTTAGTCATGTACTACCGGCAATGGAACCAATGTTGTAATCTCACAGATCACATAAGGTTACCAATAATACACACTAAAACATATATATATAAAATAGAGACAAGAGATAAGAACAAACATGTGAATAAATAGATTATATTATATGAATGAGTCCATACAACACAGAGAACTGAAATGAGTTCTCATCTGGCTCAACAGCCTAATATATATGATTACAGAATGGTTACAAAATAACTACTTGTCAGTTTGGTGAATCGACATGACCTTAGGTGGTCGACCTAATCTCTAGTTTAGTCGATCAACCAACTTAGTCGGCTGATCAACTAAGTCATCCCATCGACTTAGTCGGCTTATTGACTAAGTCAATGGGCCGACTTAGTCGATCAGCCGACTAAACTAGAGATTAGGTCAGCCACCTAAGGTCATGTCAATTCACTGAACCGACACGTAGTTATTTTGTAACCGTTCTGTAATCATATATATTAGGCTGTTGAGCCAGATGAGAACTCAGTTCACTTCTCTGTGTTGTATGGACTCATTCGTATAATATAATATATTTGTTCACCTATTTGTTCTTATCTCTTGTCTCTGTTATATATATATATGTGTGTGTGTGTGTGTGTGTGTGTGTGCGCGTGTGTGTGTGTGTTTTTTAATGTGTATTATTGGTAACCTTATGTAATATGTGAGATTACAACATTAAACCTGCAATCCTTAAACCATGTGAGCTCAGTTACTCCTGCTTTGGAAATAAATGGGTATCCACTGTTTGATAGCATCATTTCTACATCAAATAATGGGTTGAAGGGAAAACTGAAACAACTTGTGGACTCCAAACCTATCCTTTTTTTTATGAAAGGAACCCCTGATCAACCACAATGTGGATTTAGTAGAAAGGATATGGAGGTTTTAAAAGAGGTGGGTGTGGAGTTTAGAAGCTTTGATATTCTGAGCGATGAATAAGTTCACGAGGGAATGAAGGTCCTTTCACCCCTGATCAACCATGATGTGGATTTAGTAGAAGGGATATGGAGGTTTTAAAACAGGTGGGTGTCGAGTTTAGCAGCTTTGATATTCTGAGCAATGAATAAGTGCACGAGGGAATTAAGGTATTTTCTAACTTGCCAACCTTTCCACAAATATATTGTAAAGGTGAGATGCTTGGAGTCTGTTAAACACCCTTGAAATGCATCAGAGTGGTGAACTGAAGAATGTTTTTGAATAACATGGCTTGCTTCCTAATACTGACAAGGCTGGAAAATCAATTATGGAAAATACTGCAAGTTCAAATCCAAGGAAGAATAGAATTCACCTAGGGATCTACAAAGGAATCACCTAAGTGGTTTCTTCAATACTAATTTTGGCATAATATTCTTCAGCCATGAACTCCTGGGCATACAATCATGAGCTAAAACCACACCAACTATTTTTTCACATTCAAACAATTTAACCTTACAAAAGTAAAGAGCTTACTTATGAACCTATTGTCACTGACTATTGTCTAACACATAGCTTACCTACATCTTTCTGTCACTAACTATTGTATGACACATTATGTGTAGACCTCTTATTTCTATTAGAAATATCATATTGTTTCTTTCTTCAATGTCTCTCAGAGTGGTTGAGCTTCCCACATTAATGACATTAATTTTTCCATTTGTATGTCAGTTCTTCAAGAAATTTCTCTTATTGCCATGGTTGTTGTTATTACTGTCATACCGTGCTAGTGGTTACCCTTATTATGTCAACCATTATCTTGTTGCTAGTTCTTTTGCTAACATTTACCATACTTCATTTTCATTTTTATGGTGAAAACGTGCTCTATGCTTTCATTACCAAACATGTAGAGTCTTTGTTCCTGTTGCCATACCTTCCTTTAAACTAAGCAAATGAGACATATGAGGTCTTATGGACCATAGTAAAACTGGTAAGAAAAATTTTGAATTTCTTAGGCAAGCTACAAATAGTAATATCTATGATTTGAGAATCTTTGATTACCTGTCCTATTTGATGCAACTAATTCTTAATGTATTTCAACTTGATTAGGTGACTTGTGACTAAGTCAATGTCATACCTCTAAATATATTGCACTTTATTTTTCAAATACGACAGACTCAACTCATTAGATGTTTTGTATGAAAGACTTAAAGTGTACCACGTCTCTTAACAATCATCTGCTTCAACAATTTGAGGAATAATATCATGAAAGGAAGTCATCATTAGTATGTCCAAGCTTCTTGTTCTCGGTCTTGACATTTGGCCAATTCTCCTTTATTTGCTGGCTTTGTTTCTTCATTGAGGATTGGGTTCCAAAGTTCCCTAACTATGAGAAATTGAGAATGATTTTAATTTTTGTTTCTAATCTTATAATTTTTGTCTATCAATTTGGTTGAATCATGTAAGATTGGTGTGCTAATGTCAAAGTAGTCATTGAGGTAGAAGCTTTTGGAGATGTAAACATTTTGAGAGAAAAAGAAAATGCAAATGGCCAAAAATGAATTCTTTAGTTCTCCACACAGATCCACACATGTGTCATTTTCTAACATTAAGGAAGAAAATAATTGATTATTGCCTTTACCTACATCTTTCTGTCACTTACTATTGTCTGGAACATTGTGTGTGAACCTCTTATTGCTATTAGAAATATCATATTGTTTCTTTCTGTAATGTCTCTCGGAGTGGCTGAGCTTCCCACATTAATGACAGTAACTTTTTTGTTTGTCTGTGTGTTCTTCAAGAAATTTCTCTTATTTCCATGGTTGTTGTTATTACTATCATACTGTGTCAGTGGTCACCCTTATTCTATCAACCAGTCTTTTGTTGACTTTTACCATACTTAATTTTCATTTTATGGAGAAAACTTGTTATATGCTTTTGTTAGCAAACATGTAGAGTCTTTGTTCCTATTTCCATACCTTCCTTTCAGCTAATCAAATGAGACATATGAGGTCTTATGGACCATAGTAAAATTGGAAAGAAACATTTTGAATTTCTTAGGCAAGCTACTAATAGTAATATCTATGATTTGAGAATTTTTGATTATCTGTCCTATTGGATGCAACTAATTCTTAATGTATTTCAACTTGATTAGGTGACTTGTGACTAAGTCAATGTCATACCTGTAAATATATTGCACTTTATTTTTCCAATACAACAGACTCAACTCATTAGATGTTCATTGTTTTGTATGAAAGACTTAAAGTGTCCCACGTCTCCTAACAAACATTTACTTCAAAAATTTGAGGAATAATGTCATCAAAGGAAGCCATCATTAGTATGGCCAAACCTCTTCCTCTTAGTCTTGACATTTGGCCAATTCTCCTTTATTTGCTAGATTTATTTCTTTCTTGAGGACTGGGTTCCAATGTTCCTTAACTATGATAAATTGATAATGATTTTAATTTTTGTTTCAAATTTTATAATTTTTGTTTGTCAATTTGGTTGAATCATGTAAGATTGGTGTGGTAATGTCCAAGTAGTCATCGAGGTAGAATCTTTCAAAGATGTAAACATTTTGAGAAGCAAAAGAAAATGCAAATGGCCAAAAATGAATTCTTTAGTTCTCCACACAGAGCCACAGATCTGTCATTAAAACAGGGTTCCTGACCCTAAAAAGGTGATTTTGAATTATGAGTTTGATAGGGCTTTGTTGCATCAATTTTTTCCTGTTATTCTGCAACTGAGCCAAAATCTCATAATGGAGGTATTGTAACAGATTCAGTGGGTATAAATGAATCCCATCTTTTATTACACCTTGTTGAGTTTTACCTATATTAGCTATTAAGGGATTGTAAATTATCTCATATCACCACCTATACCTGTCATGTTGTACAGCAATTCTCAGAATTCCAAATTTCTCTTTAGATCCAACAATTTATTACGATCACTAATACCGAGGAAAAATAAAAATTGAGAATTATTTCATAGAGGGGTGTGTGTATCTATTTTCCATGTTAATGAGTTATTTTAGTTTTAATTGTTGGAGAAAACTCTGTTGTAAATTTTGGGTTTTTTAATTATTAGTTTTATATTCCAATAAATTCATTCTTACAGTCTCTTGGTAGCAATATTTCCGTCATAAAGAATTTTTCTGTGGGCATATCTGCTTTGTTATTATTAATTTTACCACACATGGTGAATCACATTTTTATGGCCTTCCCTGTCCCTATGCAGACTCCTTAGATCCCATGGACCATTTTTGTTCCTTTGATGTTTCCTTGATCATCCCATAAAACATGTAAAAGTTTCCATATGCAACTTTTAAACCCTTTATCGCGTATGTATGTGGGTTTGACCCCTAAAACCGTGTACATTAGGATATGTGCAAAAGGCCAAATTATGTTGGAGTTTTCCTTGATGTGGATCTGACTCACTTGTCTCTTGGCCTTCCATATGCCTTGAGATCGCTCAGATTTGACCTTTCATTACCCCATTGAAGAGCTATATAAGGAACCCTTTGGATACATTGAAGGCATGAGGAATTGAGAGCAAGATAAATATAGTCCATTGTTGCCGAAACTTGTGCTTGAGTCTGCATCCCATTTGTCCCTTGGAGCACTTTTGTGTTCTTCCCAAGCTTACATTTTCCTTGTGAGCTTGCTATCGAGAGATGGAGGATTGAAGTGGTGGAGGCCCAAGTCGGGGACTCGGTTTCTCCGATTCGCAAACGTGCCGATGGAGGTTGTATTCATTGTAATCTTTGATTTTATATTAATAGAAATATCTTTTCCTGTCCCATAATGTGTGTTTGAATGAATATTTTATCCATGGATGATTTCAAATGCTTATATGTTATTGATTATATATGCTAGAGTAGAGCTAACACAATTATATATAGTATTCTTGTCTTGTTTATTGAATGTTGAGGAAGCAATTTATCAATTCAAAATGAAGTTGGAAATCTCAACGGGGATCTACATCAACTGTCCGGAATAAAGTACAAATCGAGATCCTTTAGTGTTAGCTATTTGGTTTCTCTTGCATATGGGAAAGGATTGATTTCTAGAGTTAAGCTGTCTATTGTGGTACCCCAAGCCATAGGAATTTCTCTCCATAATAGAATTGGTGACTCCACTATGGAGTTCCTAGTAGTTTTCCATTGGGGGTTTTTATCAGCATTCAATGTTCTTGAATTGCTCTTATTTCTCTGTTTCTGAGTCAGGTATGGGGGCATGTTTGCCTGGTAGTGTCTGATTGGTGTGAAGTTTGTCTCAGTTTATCCATTTTCCTTCATTTGTATACATTTCTCTTCTTGTACGTGAGTTTTTTATTCACAGTCGCGTATACACGCAGCTTTGACTATTGTATCCATGTACATACGCAGTTTTATTGTGAACAGTCACGTATGCCCTTAGTTTTTCCTTATAGAGGAAGATTGATTGTTGCTGGGTGAATTTTGATGATTGCTAAGTCTCCTTTGATACTGCTAGATTCTGTATACAACTCTGTTTCTGACCAGAGACACCTTTATTTAGGGTAAATTTCCTTTTTAAGAATGTTCTTGTCCTTGCATTTTTTATTTTTTGTTTTGGGATTAGTGCATTAGGTTTATTTTACCTTAGTACTTTGTGTGAGTGTTGTTTAATTGTGCTTGCCAAGTCTGGGGGTAGTATAGACATTCTTTTGCTTTAGTATCTCATTTTTATTCAAAAAATCCAAAAATATTTGCTTCTTTGCATCATTATGCATTGCACTTTGCACTTGCATGGTACTTGCACTAGGTTTGCTTAGAGAAGTACTAGTTAGGCTTTCATATAGGAATGAATGCATTTCACATTTGAAGAAGAATTTTTCATTACACGTAGTAGCATGCCCTATTTTTCATTTGACACAATGCATTTGCATTGATTGTTAGGTGTGAATTTTACTTCATGTTGCGTCATATCACCATTGGTTGCATAGCCATCTACCTTTTTTGAGTAATAAAGCCAAATAAAATAAATGCTTAATTAAAATGGATTACACTATTTTCTTTGATAGGGTACACCAACAAGATTAGGTTTTAGGGTCTTGGAATAGTTCATTGTGAGTAAATTCTCCAAGACCACTAAACAACAACATGTATGTGTCTGTCCAGGTGAGAGTGTGAAATTCCTTGGTATAATTAGTGTTTCTCAGGATCCTCCTCTTACAAGGTAGTTAAGCACGTGGCAGTGTGAGCGGCTATTGATTGGGATGAACCCTAGTCATAACTGAGTAGTACCGAAGATATTTCCAGGATTGTATTCATATCTGGGGGCTCTTTCGAGAGTTTCAGGATTTGCTACCCTACCCATACGGTCAATCCTGCTTGCGACTGTTCGCCTAAGCATTGATTATATTGAGGTGACCTTAGTTGCCTTACCTAGGTTATCGAGGGGGTACTTTGCAGGGGTTATTCTGCGGGTGTCCTGGCTAGGTTGGGGTGAGACATCATAGTTGCTATATGTGTTGAAGCCAAGGGCCACAATAATTGGTTACGAACCTCTGCTTGTTGTGTATGGGAGTCTCAAGCCTCTCCTAGGTGAGACATACCCGCTTCATTCGGGAGCTCACATATCCTACCCTTGTTTTCTTATGATTGGCTTTAGATTATATTGTTGTATGCTCTGTGCACGTTAGCTTTCCTAGGGTTTGAGTAATTTAGAGAGTCTTTTTCATTTTTTTGAGTCATTGTGGATTTGGGTGTAGCTACTCGCCATTCTCATCGTTTAGTAGGACTTTCACCTTATTCATCTTCTCCTCTTTTGGGAAAGAGAAGCAGATGATCCAGGAAGACTCATACTCACATTGATTCACACATGATGGGAGATCATGAAGATGAAATTCCTAAGCTACCTTCTTCACTTCATGAGGTTGAAGAAGAAGACCCTACCCCTACATATGATCCTTCACCTGATATACCTACACGCTCTGGGTATGATCCTTCACATGATGTACCTACACACTCTAGGTATGATCCCTCATCCTCAGGTCACTAGTATTGGATGCTGAGCGATGAGACTCATCATGAACCTACAAGCACTAGTTATGGTATTTTTGATATGTCTGGTAATCCTCCACATGATTCGGTACCACATGCGGAGTCGGAGTTTGAACCTCACACTATGCCTGGAGGAATTCCTAGTCACTTCCATGTGGAGAGATTTGGGAACTTGAGTCACATTATACCCTTCATCCTGACAGTGGAGGTCACATCACATATTCATCCTATACCTAGTGCTAGTGATCCTATTCAAATACTAGAGCCTAGACGAGTGACTGTAGGGAATACCACTTATGTGATTTCACATGTCCCTTTGTCCTCTATTCCTAGTTATTCAAATGCTATTCCTCCCCCACATTCACGTGGTCCTTCGGGTTAGAATGTTGCTACGAGTCATGTGCGTACTGCTGCTACTCACCTCATTGTGTCTCAGAGTCAAGTACCTCATGTTGTATCAGGAGGTCGTATTCCTACTTCTGGAGGTCATACTGCTATTTATGGAACATCTATTCC
Source organism: Pseudotsuga menziesii (assembly GCA_001517045.1). Taxonomy (NCBI): domain Eukaryota; kingdom Viridiplantae; phylum Streptophyta; class Pinopsida; order Pinales; family Pinaceae; genus Pseudotsuga; species Pseudotsuga menziesii. The sequence goes on from LPNX010016861.1 coordinate 385,464, forward strand.
TACCTATGGATTTTCTCATGGGATATCTCATGGGGCTTCTTATGGACCATATTATGGACCACAGTATGCATAAATTTATTCACCTTATGGGTACGGGTATCAACAACTTGCTTACTCTCTGAATTATGGCTTTGTATCTCTACATAGTCAAGGTACACCACATTGTGGTGCTTCCATGCCACCCTACATGGGTCAAACAAGAGGAGGCTACTATGGCCATGGCCATGGTGGTTACGGTCATCAACCCTATGTGAACCAAAATTATCAAGAAGCACCTCATAGACCTGCTCAACCTAGGCTCCCTTTCCTCGCAATGTTAAATCTACCTGACTTGTTGAGACTAACTAACGATCCAGTATCTTATGACTCGGCTTGCACGACTATCCCTACGAAGCTTCCCTCGGATATTCCAAAGTTTGAGGGAAAACCGGGAGAATATCTGAGTGAACATGTTACTACATTTCACCTATGGTGCTCTTCTAACTCCTTACACGATGATTCAATTCGTTTAAGGCTATTTCAATGCACCCTCACTGGGCCTGCCACGAAATGGTACATAGAGCTAACTAGTGGGGAATTCGCTTTGTTCGATGACCTAGCTATGACTTTTCTCAACCACTTCTAGCTACCAATGTGTTACAATGTCGGTACTAAACTCTTGTTGACATTTCAGCAGGATAAAGCCACGCATATCTCGGATCATATCCAAGAGTGGTGTAGATGGAAGAGATTGATTAAAGCCTTCATATCGCTAGAGTTTCTCCTCGAGTGGTTCCTTAAATCGTTACTACCTTATATGGAAAAGGATGTTTCTACATTAGGAGTTTAGAACAAGGAACAAGCCATTTTTAGGGCACATCGATTGGACTAGATTTATGCTTAGTCCAGTTTGTTATATGAGATCATTCCTAATGCTCCACGTTCTAGTTTCGACCTGTTGCAGCTGCAACCGTTCTCCCCAAATTTCTTAAAATTTGGGGCCCCTCCTCATGATTTAGCATTGTTTTTAAATCGTTGGATCCTTGAACCTTTTGGTCGCGTTTTAGTTTTGGATGATTTTGAAGATTGATTTTCAGATTGTTTCAAAGGTTTCCTGTGGATGAATTTTGTGGTTGGTCGCAGATGTGAGTTTGGTTTGAAAGGCCGCCGTTTCGGAAGTAAAACAGGTTTTAACCATTGCTGATTTTTAAATCTTTTTGTTGAACACTTAATTTTTTCTATTGATCGGGCGTCATTTTTTTTATTTAATCAAAAGCCGTAGCTGTTTCCTCTTCCGTCGTTGCGGCTCCTAAAGCGGTTAAGCACCGGAAGTACAAAGCCCTCTGACTGTCAATGCGTGTTAACCTTTTAGTCACGTACCCGTAGCATTTTCTCTTCCACCATTGTAGCTGGGAAAGTCATTTGGCTCCTGATGTAAATGTCTTCCAACTTCCAACTAAAGCTTTTCCCGCCCGCATTTCATGTGTCTTTAGCCCTTGGCTTTTCCGCCATTGCGGCTAGGATAGCCTTTTCCTGTCCGATGTTAAATACCTTCTGACCTCTGATTTAGAACTTTCCTACTCAAGGCTTAGTCAAAACTCTTCTGACTCCGATGTGTTTGAGGTGTCTGCAGTACCCATTCTTGTCAGGATCCACCGTTGCGACTGTGAATGAGTTTACACTGCCGATGTGAGTGTTCTAAGCCACCGACGAGTTTTCTGTTGTCCGTCATTGGTAATTTCGGTCGAGCCCGTAGGTGAACGAGGTAGTGATGGCAGCGCTTGTTAAAATTCTTAGATCAAGTGGTGCACCTGGCCATTTCCTGTGGATTAGCCATTTCAGTTGGTGTAATTTAACGTTTATTTCGGAATACAACCCGGTGAATGATGCACATTGGTTAATTGCAGGAAGTTCCAAAAAGTGGTTCATATTGCCGCGGCGCGAAGGCACTGATTGGAGATAGGATTTCAAGGGGCATGGGAAAAGTAAAAGACAAAGTTTAAAGCAACAAAAACGCATCTCTAAAGGGTCCATCAGTTACCCGGTCAATCATGAGCATGCGCAGAAAAGATGAAAGAGGGATACGAAACGTCTGAATAACCGAAAAGTCACCCATTTGCGGGAACCCGAGCGTTCTACTATTTGTTTTAAATATTTGAAAGTGAGAAGTTACGGAGGCTTCTTTTGCTGGAAAATTTGTAAACTTTTGCTTGTAAGAGGAACTATTTCGTTTTACAAACCAGAAAGTGGAAATTTTACCTGTTGGAGAAAGTGCTATGCAGAATGGATTAATGCGATTAAATGAGTAATGTTGAATGTGAACTATTTTGTTTTCAGCTGTGTCTCATTAGCTGTAAGAGCGTTCTAATTTCTTGAGCCTATGTTCTTGTCTGAATGTTCTTCAGTACCTTTATGATGTCTTTCCCACTATGAGTAATGGTAGTTTTAACTGTTGATGAGCTATCTTATCATATATACTTTTATTCATGTTTATATGTTTGGTTATAAGAACAGCTATCTGTGATTTTCCATAACACATGAACAGGGGTGCATTACTCATGAATGAATAACCAACTCTTTAGAGATAGTTTAGTTAGTATTTATTTTCTTGCATGATTTGGATGCTTGTGAGTTCTAAGACAAGAGGTAAGAACATGCGCATCACATTGTGACGACTCTTTGCATCTTTATCACCCTACATTGTTAATTAGGCACTTTCACATCATACTTAAGTCAAAAAATACAAAAATATACACAGCGGACCAGGCTACTACCAGTAAAACCTATTTTTTGTTTCTTTGACCTATGGTAGCCGGATCGCAAACTGGACGGATTCCCCATATCAAACAGTCATGGGCTAGTTGGGAACGTTGACTAGGGAGAATCCCTTACTGTTGTCACCTACGAATTTCTAGGCATCAACAGTTTTGACACTAGAAGGAGGGCCGCCAGTGCATGGCTGGACGAGGAAACCCGTTTTCCCAAGATTATTCCACTGGTAACAATTCTGAAAGCAGTGGGTTTCATAATCTGATTTCGGAAGAAAGCAATAGAGAACATCTATATTCTGTTGGAAATGAAGTTGTTAATGGCCTAAGAAGACACACCAGGGCATATGTAAAGAATATTGGAGGATTACCAATTATCCCTAAATTTCCCAGAAGAGAATATAAAAAGAAAGATCATCCTATAATAGAAGACTCAGTGATGGTTGGAGACTAGGAAGAACTTGTAGAAACAACCTTATAGGAAGTTGTACTACCTTTGAATCAAGAAGGCCCAATTACCCCTCACAGTTCTCCTGCTCACACTCCTATTGGCTCACCTCCTCACTCTCCACCTAGACTCATGGCAGGAGTAAATGCTAATCCACCACCCAACCCAAATCCACCACCTGCCTGGAGAGCCAGATCACCTTTAAATCTAACACCTCTGCTACATGATTTACCTCAATCCTTTGAAAAGATTCTGCCCAAATTTGACCCAAATGAGAAGATACTAGTAGATGATCACCTGCAAAGTTTTTACTTGGCGATAGAAGGGTTGAGGGCTGGAGAGCATGAGGATGTAGTTTGTAGATTATTTCCGCATACCCTTAAGGGAGCTGCAGCATCATGGTATTTTGGGTTGCCTGCTAACTCTATCCTTGATTGGGATACCTTCGAGAGAATTTTCAGAAGTAAGTATGCGATTCAAAAAACTCATGCAGCCCTCATGAAAGGACTATGCGCCTTGAAGAAAGAGAGAAAGGAGAAGGTGCACAGTTTTACTCAAAGATTTGCAGCATACCTCAAGAATTTTTCTGATGTTGACAAACATTCGGACAAGGTCCTGATTGAATATTATACCTCAGCTTTAGGCCCTGATTTGGCCATGTTTGCCAAGGGTAGGGCCAAGCCTACTTTGACCGAAAGTTATGAAGAGGTGGAAGTAGTGGAGGCTAAAAGAGAAAGTATCAAAGATTATCCAGAACAGTCAGGAGAGAAAGGTGCGGGAAGGAAAGCCTTATTGTTTACTAAGCCTAAGGAAGAGAAATCGCTAGATATTGAAAATATGGCAAAAATGATGCTAAAGCTTTCCAACAAAATCATAGATTTGGAGAAAGAGAAGGAAACACCAAAGTTCTATAAGCCCTATTATAAGAAAAGAGAGGATAACAATCAGTCCCAACCTCCTCCCCACAATACTGCGTCGATGAATTTAATAGAGGTAGGCATGGACAATTTTTGCACCTTCCACCAACAGCCACACTCTGAAAAGAATTGTCCTCAATGGATAAATTCAATGACGTTGGTCATGAATCAGCTGTTGGATTCTAGATTAACAGAAGATGGAGAGGAGGAGGGAAAAGAGAATACTACTTCAGCGAAGGAACCAGAAGAGGAAACCATGGTTCTGTGGAATTCTGTTTCATTATTTGATGCTGAAGAGGAGAAGAATCAGGGCTACAAGGACATCATGGAAACAAACATAGCAACAAGAAGCCAAGGGTCGGTTAAGGAAGACAGCCTCATACTCCCAAAGATTAAGAGGCTTTAGCGAAATGTTAAGAAATTTCAAAATAAATCCTTAGCTGATAAAATTCCAGAATTGACTATTACCAGCCAAGATCCTAAGCAGAATAATATGTTCACCAAGCCAAATGAAGAAAAGATGAATGCTGATAAACCTCATCCCATTGAACAACAGATGGATTATGACATCGTGGAAGATTTAAAGAAGGTAAAGCGAATGTTCCACTATTCGAAATGTGTAAAGTGCCGCAGCAAAAAGAAAGACTATTGAAAGCACTTGAAGCATCGGATGAGAGGCTGCCCATTGACAATCGGCCTGCAGAAGAAGAAGAAATCAGAGAAACCAACATTGGAGGTCAGTCTAAGAGAAAACATCCACCTTTCCTCCTCACATTTGAAATTTTTAATCACAACGTACATAATTTCTTGGTAGAATCAGGAGCATCTGTTAATGTCATGCCAATATCAGTCTGTAAAAGGATAAATGGGAAGCCTAAGCCATCCACTTGGAGAGCTGTCCAGTTGGACAGGATGGATGTAAAGGTAATGGGTGAGATGGAGGATGTCCTGGTCTTCCTGGCATCAAATGATAAAGTATGCCAGGTCATAAATATCGAGGTGGCTGATATACCAGACGCTTACGGTCTTGTCTTGAGCAGAGATTGGTTGGCCAAACTAAATGGATATTTTTCCTCAGATTGGTTGCATCTGTGGCTGCCATACAAAGGAAGTCCAAACCAGATTAATATTTTAAGAGATCCTCACATGAAATACAATGTTACTCAACTGGAGGAGAAGAATGAACCAGTGGATTCTGTATTGGGAAATTATTTTATCGAATTGGAACCAGGAAATTACCAAGCAGAGGAAGCTAGCAACACATCAGATACCCAGCCTGATCTCCTTCGATTCTCGCAGGCTGATGAAATTGATTGTAACATAAGGGACTTAGCAGTAAGAGTAGATTCACATTCAGTAGTTAATGATTTTTGGACTTTGTTTTTTGATGGCTCTAAGATGTTAGAAGGGTCAGGGGCCAGCTGTGTCCTGATCGACCCCCACAAGAATAAACATTTTCTTTCATGTAGATTAGAGTTTGTATGTATGAATAATACACCTGACTATGAAGCGCTGGTGTAGGGCTTAAGGAATGCAATCGAATTAAAGGTAAGTAATCTAAAAATTTTTGGAGATTCTGAAATAGTTGTAAAACAGATCCGGAATAAAATACATTGTGTTTCTCCTCATTGAAGGATTACCAAAATGAGGTATGGGATCTACTTAAATGTTTTGATGCATTCAATATTATTTCAATTCCAAGACTTAAAAATGCAGCAGCTGACCTATTGGCCACATTAGCCGCTAGGATGGTACCTACTAATAATCGATGCTCTATTGAATTACTTTTCAGGCCCTCAGTACCTGATATGATTACCAACCTACGAGTTTTCGATGATGACCAGCAAATTATATAATGCTTGACGAATGATGAGGTATTTAAGGGAGCAATTATAGACAATGAAGAACATCAGGCTGAGCTAAAGTATGATAATTTCATCCCTAAGGGAGTCAGAATGTTAGAAAGAATGTTCAATTTAAATGAAAAGTTCAGGAGACCATCCAACGTAAAGACCCACAGCTCATCTCTACAGTTCGAGCTAATAAATTTAAGGACTAAGATGAATCCTAAATTTGTGAATCTCGGCAAATGTTGTTCACCAGCAGAAAGAGACAAGTTCGTCAGTCTGTTTAAACAATATAAAGATGTTTTTGCATGGACATACAAATATTTGAAAACATATGACACTAGCATCATCAAACATGTTATTCCCATCAAAGCTGGTGTCAAGCCGTATCAGCAACCTTTATGAAAAATGCATCCAAAATTGGAACCGTTGATTCAGAGTGAAGTGAAAAAATTATTGGATTCTAGAATCATTTTTAAGGTCAGACACTCTGAGTGGGTATCGAATCTGGTACTAGTGAGGAAAAAATCTGGAGAAATCAGACTCTGCGTGGATTTCAAGAATTTAAATCATGCTTCAGACAAAGATAACTACCCTATTCCACCCATGGAGCAACTACTACAAATGGTTTCAGGTTCTGAACTGTTTTCGTTATTAGACAGTTTCTCTGGCTACAATCAAGTATTGGTATCCAAAGAAGATAGATTGAAGACAACATTCAGGACCAAATGGGGAACCTTTTCCTACAGAAGGATTCCCTTTGGGCTTCTAAATGCTGGAACAATGTTTCAGAGGGCTATGGACATAGCTTTTCGCGGATTGATTGGCTGTAGTAATGTAGTATACCTTGACGATATTACGATATTCTCGAATAAAATAGAAGAACACGCGTTTCACTTAAGGCAAATTTTTGAACGTTGTTGGAAATATGGCATCTCACTCAATCCCAAGAAGTGTGTGTTCACCATCACAGAGGGCAAGTTGCTGGGTCACATAGTTTCAAAGAAAGGAATCTCTATAGATCCAGAAAGAATTAAGGCCATTGAACAAATCCCCTTGCCCCATAATAAAAAGGGGATGCAATCATTTATGGGAACTATAAACTTCGTGCGACGATTTGTGCCTAATTTCGCTCAGATTGTCAAGCCGCTACAGCAGATGGTGAAGCAAAATGCACAATTCAAATGGACTGAGATTGAAAAGAATGCATTCAGCAAAATCAAAACTGCTATTGCACACGCACCTTCCCTGAAAATCCTAGATTTTGATAAAGACTTTATTCTGTATACCTTTGCATTCAATGATTCACTAGCTGCTGTGATTACACAAAAGGAAGATGGAGGGGATGAATTCCCAATATCTTTCATGAGCACTGGTCTACAAGGGGCTGAATTAAATTACCTAGCCAATGATAAACAAGCTTATGTAGTATTCAAAGCAGTGAAGAAATTCAAGCCTTATATTTTAAAAAATCGAACCAAGGTTGTAACGTCCCCGACCCTCCGACCGGCGAAAAGGATGCTACCATGGCGTTAACCATCCGGGCTACCAGCCCCATGAACATGTGCATTCATAAAAATTGCTGAAATGCTGAAATAAAATGCTTGAACTAAAACATGCATACATGATTATTTATCATACACAATGGAAGTAACATACATTCATACAAGCATTCAACATGTTCATCATGATCATTAACAGTAAATAGGATTGCAGAAGTAAAATAGAAAAGATTACTTATATTTATAAAGAAATCATTCCGCAACCAGCTATGTCGCTGCAATGTTCCACCCAACCATAGGCTAGCAAGCTCCTAGATCTTTCAGCAATGTTGCCACCCCCGAGCCGGGAATGACTCCCCAAGGAATAAGGAACTAACAGGCTTACACATAGCAAGGAATAACAACATAACAAGGTACACAGTTCAGCCAAGCCAACACAGTTGGGTTTATCAGGTGAACAGGAGCTGGGGAAAGGCTAATGCTAAGCTAGTGAGCTCACTGAAGAGCTACAGACACCAACACCAGAACCAGCCTGGATTCTAGAACACCCACACACACCCAACACAAGGAAGTCAGCCCCTTCTCTGCAACGCAGTCCCTCATACCCTGATCTTCCCTCCAGTTCTCTTTAGGGGTTATGGAGAAGAAATCCAGCTCAATAGCTCTGCCCGTGTGGTTCTCAACCCACCAGGTTTATCAAGCACCTCAGGCCATCATTCACCAACCCAAAAAATAGTCCAGGGACAAATTCGTCAGACCGAAAAAATGGTCAAAATACACAGCCAACATTCACGGCTCAGCGTGGATTCATAGAAAATATTGCCCTAATATTTTACCAATGCTACGTTGTAGGTAACTTAGTCATCAATGCATGGGAAATTGCTCCCATCAATCCGTGGGAAAAATCCCAGTAATTTCTGCTCACAATCCGCTATGATGGATGAAAAACAATACACAGTCTAATGCGTGGAGGCTGAAATTGGTTCTCTATGTGGATGGAACGAACATAATTACAGATTGACAATTAGTGAGAGAAAGAGGAGGTGAACCCCCACACAATGGATGGTAATTTTTTTTTATCCCTCATCCTGCATGAGGAAGACGAACAACCACGATCCAAGGGAGTGGGAAAAAACGGTCCCTACGTCATGGAGAGGAGAGCAAGCATGGCATGGAAGTGGTCTTCTTGCTAGCCAATCACTGCCTCAACAAACAAAAAATAAAATTACCAAGGGAGGTGGTGACACATAGTTCCCCCCCGTGACTCAATGTTTCACATCCCCACCCCCTTTTTCCTTATCCTTTGGAATCATGCCCTTTCTCAATTTAGTTGCTGCGAACATAGCTGGTTGAGTTGTTTAATTAAAAAGCATGTTTACATGATGCCATAATTAAATATATGCCGCATGTCCCGATATACCATCAGCGACCATTCCTAATAAAAACACAACATGACCAAATCCATGGTGGGGCCTTGGCCTTGAGCTCCGCACCAAGATTATTTACAACATATGTATCCTATTTATTTTAATGCAAGCGGGGATTAAAACCGGGGTATTACAAAGGTGATCATCCCCTACTTAGCTGTAAGGTCCCTTTTTGTGCAGAAGGAGTTAGGAGAAAGAAGGGGCAACTAGGTAACAGCTCTTCAAGAGTACGACCTTGAATTCAAGCTAGCCTCTATAGTTAAAGGACAAGGGTTGTGCAAACTGATGACTGAAAATGAAAAAAACGAAGAACATGTCTGGGAGGATGAAGCCGAATTACATGTCATGGAGGTATGTCCTTTGTTTACAGCTCCCGAGTCTTGGTATAGAGACCTCATGTATTACCTACAGGCAGGGCTGTTGCCAGAACATTGGAATTCTAAGCAAAGAAGAGCGCTGCGTCTTAAATTAGCTTCCTATCAAATTGTTGAAGGAGTATTGTTCAAAAGAAATTATGACGGAGTTCTTCTTAGATGCTTAGAGAAAGAATATGCAGAAAAAGTAATGACATATTTGCATGATGGGCCTACTGGGGGACATTACTCAGGAGATACTACAGCCCACAAAATCCTCAGAGCAGGTTACTATTGGCCTACGCTCTTCAAAGATGCACATGCACATGTCAGGAAGTGTGATATTTGCCAAAGGTGTAGTGGAGACAACCTAAAGAAGTGGCACCCCTAAAGGCTGTGATGATTTTGAAGCCATTCGAGCAATGGGGGTTGGATATTATTGGAGAAATAAAACTGAATTCCTCCCTGCTACATAAGTACATTCTGATCGCGACCGATTATTTCACTCGCTGGGTTGAAGCTATCCCACTGCGCAAGATAAATGAAGACACGGTCATCAGCTTCCTACAAGATCATATCATGACCAGGTTTGGAGTTCCAATTTCGTTAGTTTTTTATAATGATAAGTACTTTTCATCAATTAAATTAACTGCTTTTGCTCATGATAAAGGGATAAAATTGCATTATTTTGCTAATTACTATCCACAAGGAAATGGCCTGGCTGAATCCTCTAACAAAAATCTGATTAGAATTTTAAAGAAGACTGTAATAGAAAACCAGAGGAGTTGGCACTCAGTGCTACCAAATGCCCTTTGGGCTGATAGAGTCACCCCCAAGTCTACGATAGGAGTGTCACCGTATACCCTTGTGTATGGTAAAGAATCCATTCTTCCTTCCAATATCATGCTACCTTCTTCCATAATGGCTCAAGAATCTAGAGGGTCGGATGATGAAGTTTTGCAAATAAGGATATATAATCTCCTGAAAGCAGAAGAGGGTAGGTCTAAATCCAGAGAGTGCTTTAAGCAATAGCAGGAGGTAATAAAGAGATGGTTCGACAAACATAAGGCTAGAACAAAAGAATTTGAAGTGGGAGATCTGGTTCTCAAGTGGGATCACCCCCATGACGAGAAAGGAAAGCATACTAAATTCCAATAAGTTGTGGGTAGGCCCTTTTCAGATTGCGGCAAAGCTTGGCCCTTCTACTTATAAGTTGCAAGATATATAGGGGTGGGAAGAGAACTTACCAGTAAATGGTTTGGTTCTCAAGCCTTATTTTTCCTAAGTTTCTTTGAGTTCTTCTATCTTGTATATAAATAATCTGTTTGGCTGTCTTTTGAGTCATGTTCTTCATTTTGCTTTAATTTGAGTTTTCTTGATTTCAATAAAGGGAACGAACCCGCGGTTGCATGGGGAGCATAATTTTTTTTGGGAATGATAAACATTTTTGGGTATCAGACTATGTGTTGCTGTCTGTCTAAAATAATTTCTTCCAATTTAGCACTTTTCTCGAATAGCTCTGTGTGCATTGAAGTCCTGCTTAACCCCTATGAAATAAACCAGATTCAAAGAGTCTGGAATACTATGTTGAGGCTCCATCCACGTCACACTTAAAACATTCTAAGGGGCAACAACAGAGGACCCATGGAAAAGAGCAAGGTGAATAGTATATTAAATATAAATGATCCCATGCCAAGAAACGAATGCCAAAAGGAAAATAAGAGTAAAACAAAAACTCCTATGAAAGCATCATACATCAAAGCAAATGCTGAATCATAAGTACTAAATTGCCAAAAGTTCCTCTCCGTCTATGAGCTAAAAGATGAAGTACACCTCTCACACAAAAGGACACTATGGGATAGAGGATCCTGAATTAAAATTCAGAAAGAAAGGCATGCAGGAGGACTCATATGAAAAGGGACAAAAGTCCAAAAGCACAAAAGTGCTAAAGTGGCATGGGAATGAGGAACAAACGGATATTTCTATTTACCATATGCTACAATCCTGTGGTGTCCAAGCTATCAGCTACCTGAAGACAAAAGTAATAATGAAACTCATCCTCTGGCCTCAACAGAGTTATCTGGACTTGAAAATGTTGGTTTCCACTCTCCCAATTGGATTATCATCAATGATTAAAGGTACACACTTACATCATTTGAGAAATCCGAATAGCTGGAAAAATTCAATACATGATTTTAATGTTAAACAGTCTATCACTAAAAGAATAATCGCCCAGATATCTAGGTTCACCAGGTAATCGCCACTTGTTGCAGCTGCAACCATTCTCCCCAAATTTCTTAAAATTTGGGGCCCCTCCTCATGATTTAGCATTATTTTTAAATCGTTGGATCCTTGAACCTTTTGGTCGCGTTTTAGTTTTGGATGATTTTGAAGATTGATTTTCAGCTTGTTTTAAAGGTTTCCTATGGACGAATTTTGTGGTTGGTTGCAGATGTGAGTTTGGTTTGAAAGGCCGTCGTTTCGGAAGGAAAACAGGTTTTAACCGTTGCTGATTTTTAAAGCTTTTTGTTGAACACTTAATTTTTTCTATTGATCGGGCGTCATTTTTTTTGTTTAATCGGAAGCCGTAGCCATTTCCTCTTCTGTCGTTGCGGCTCCTAAAGCGGTTAAGCACTCGAAGTACAAAGCGCTCTGACTGCTGATGCGTGTTAACCTTTTAGTCGCGTACCCATAGCATTTTCTCTTCCGCCGTTGTGGCTGGGAAAGTCATTTGGCTCCCGATGTAAATGTTTTCTAACTTCCGACTAAAGCTTTTCCCTCCCGCATTTTGTGTGTCTTTAGCCCTTGGCTTTTCCGCTGTTGCGGCTAGGATAGCCTTTTCGTGTTTGATGTTAAATACCTTTCGACCTCTGATTTAGAACTTTCCTACTCGAGGCTTAGTCAAAACTATTCCGACTCCGATGTGTTTGAGGTGTCCGCAGTACCCATTCTTGTCAGGATCCGCCGTTGCGGCTGTGAATGAGTTTACACTACCGATGTGAGTGTTCTAAGCCGTCAACGAGTTTTCTGTTGTCCATCGTTGGTAATGTTGGTCAAGCCCATAGGTGAATGAGGTAGTGATGCAGCGCTTGTTAAAATTCTCAGATCAAGTGGTGCACCTGGCCATTTCCTGTGGATTAGCCGTTTCAGTTGGTGTAATTTAATGTTTATTTTGGAATACAACCCGGTGAATGATGCACATTGGTTAATTGCAGGAAGTTCCAAAAGGCAGTTCATATTGCCACGGCGCGAAGGCACTGATTGGAGATAAGATCTCAAGGGGCACGGGCAAAGTAAAAGAAAAAGTTGAAAGAAACAAAAAATGCAGCTCTGAAGGGTCCGTCAGTTACCTGGTCAATCATGAGCATGTGCAGAAAAGATGAAAGAGGGATACGAAATGTATGAAAAACCGAAAAGTCACCCATTTGGGGGAACCCGAACGTTCTACTATTTGTTTTAAATATTTGAAAGTGAGAAGCTACGGAGGCTTTTTTTGCTGGAAAATTTGTAAACTTTTGCTTGTAAGAGGAACTATTTCGTTTTACAAACCAGAAAGTGGAAATTTTACCTGTTGGAGAAAGTGCTATGTGGAATGGATTAATGCGACTAAATGAGTAATTTTTAATGTGAACTATTTTGTTTTCAGCTGTGTCTCATTAGCTGTAAGAGCGTTCTAATTTCTTGAACCTATGTTCTTGTCTGAATGTTCTTTAGTACCTTTATGATGTCTTTCCCACTATGAGTAATGGTAGTTTTAACTGTTGATGAGCTATCTTATCATATATATTTTTATTCATGTTTATATGTTTGGTTATAAGAATAGCTATCTGTGATTTGCCATAACACATGAACAGGGGTGCATTACTCATGAATGAATAACCAGCTCTCTAGAGATAGTTTAGTTAGTATTTATTTTCTTGCATGATTTGGATGCTTATGAGTTCTAAGACAAGAGGTAAGAACCTGTGCATCACATTGTGACGACTCTTTGCATCTTTATCACCCTGTATTGTTAATTAGGCACTTGCACATCATACTTAAGTCAAAAAATACAAAAATATACACGGTGGACCGGGCTGCAACCGGTAAAACCTATGTTTTGTTACTTTGACCTACGGTAGCCGAACTGCAAACCGGACGGATTCCCCATATCAAACAGTCACGGGCTAGTTGGGAAGTATGACTGGGGAGAATCCCTTACTGTTGTTGCCTGCGAATTTCCAGGCATCAACACGACCCTGAGGTCAAATCGAGACCACACGTTAATGGCATTGTTGGTTGTATGAGTACCAAACTTGCAGATTCAGTTGTGAAAAGGGACAGTCAATTATCTATCAACCAATATACCTCGAGACAAGCCATGGCTTGATCTCAACCCACCCAAATGGTGAGTGTGCTTGTGGTACAATCGTTGGACCAGAAGGGTAACCAACAACCCGGAAGGAATAAAAAGAAGGGTAAAAACAATCGTAAGGGTGGGAATAAGAATGAAAATGCCAACTCTAATGACAAGAATGCCTAAAATGCCGGGGGGACAAGAAACCTAAATGTAAGGTTAAGTTTCCTTGCAAGTTGTGTAAGTATGATCACCTCACTCACTTGTGCCCTCGAATAGAAGAAGCCTCAAGATTCATAGCATAGGGCCTAGCTGTGCTAACCAACCCTTTACCTCATAATCAAAACATGAAATCGAGGACCCATGATCAATCTAGTGGGGATCATGATCCATCGGAGGCTTGTAGTGGCCATGGTTGCATCAATATGGTGTGTGTTGGTAAGGTTGTGACTCATGCGAAGGACTTTCGTTTGTCACAACCAGACCTTGGAAAGGACTTTGCTCCACCTGAAAGTCCTTTGTGTATTGAAAAACCTATAGATAAACCTGAATTTTCTCCTCACATTCCTAATGGAGTCCTTAAGCGTTAAGGGAACAATGCTAATGCCTGAGCCACCCATAACTATTCTGTTGTCGAGGATTTGGGCCACACTCCTTGTGTGATTTCTGCACTCGAAGTACTTCAGATTTGTCCTTCACAAAGGAAAGCTTTGCTTTCTGCTCTTGGTGTTAACGATGATAATTCTTCCTTTGTCATCAAATTTGAAACCGCGGGACTTCAGCCTCGCTCGCCTTACTATGTTTCTCTCTTGATTCACGTAGAATATCTTAACATGACCATCAAACGCATTGTGATTGATGAAGGCACTGCTACTTTCGTCATGTCTTTGGCATGTTGGAAGGGTTTGGGTTCCCCAGAGTTGTCTAAATCTGATACCATGTTGACTGCTTTTGATGGAATATTGTTTTGACTGCATGGCATTCTTCCTTCTCTTAAGGTCCGTTTGGGAGGGAAGACCATTGTGATAGAGGTTGAGGTGGTTGATGCACCCCTTGACTACAATTTGTTGCTGGGAAGGAATTAGATGTACAGTATGCAAGCCATAGCTTCTTCTCTATTTCAAGTTGTATGATTTCTGTTTAATGGGAAGATAGTTACAATTGATCAAACGTCATTCAAGAATCAGCCTATTACCACATCTTTGGGAGCTTCTATCCTGATTGTCCAACACTCTTAGCCGGCAACTGGGAGTGTGGGTGTTGACATGTATCCATCCCTTATGGGAAGCTTTGGTTGTCCTGTAAGCATCCTTATGATAGGGTCTAGTTCTGGTGAGGCTTCATCATCTATGAGATCAGTGTCTTTTTTCACAAACCATATGGAGGATCCTTGGATTCTTCCTACACCAAATCCTTCATGTGAGACACTATATTCTTCTTTTCCAAACCTTGGTAGTTGCCCATGTCAATCCATTTCAGTTTGTCCTCACTAGAAGGATGATAGGGGGAAAGTATAATAAGTGGATTTTCATTCTACAAGAATTCAATCTCGAGTTTGTTTTGGAAAAATCGAAGAAATCGTTGATTTTTGCAGAGCTTATATCTAATTTCCCAAGCGAGGAGGAGGAGGAGGCTTGTGAAGATACATTTGTTGATGAGCACATCTTCTTGATCTCAAATTTGGATCCATGGTATGGAGACATTATCACATATTTACAAACATTGAAGGTCCCTACTCACCTTTCACGGGATGAACGATGACGGTTACGTCATGTTTCTAAGAATTATCTCATAGTGGATAACACATTGTATCACCATGGGCTGGATTCCATCTTATGTCGTTGTTTAACTCATGAGGAGGCTGAACTTGTGCTGAGTGATTTCCACGGAGGGGAGTGTGGTGGTCATTTATCTAGGATTTATACAGCGCAAACAATCTTGAGAGTAGGTTATTTCTGGCTGTCGATCTTTAAAGATTATGTTAATGTGGGCAAGAAGTGCCACCCTTGCCAGGTGTTCACTAGTAACATGTGCTCACATCCTGCCCCATTACATCTAATTATCATTGTCGATCCCTTCACTAAGTGCATGCTTGATTTCATGGATTGTAATCTAGCTTCATCTTGGGGGCATCATCATATTATCATGGCTGTTGACTACTTCATGAAATGGGCTGAGGCTATGCCTATAGTTAAATTTGACGGTGAGATAGCCACACACTTTGTATTAAACCATATTATTACTCAGTTAGGTATTTCGAAAGAGCTTGTCACTGAACATGGTAGGCACTTTCAGAATCATATGATGGAAGAGTTGGCTTCGAAGTTAGGGTATAAGCAGGATCATTCTTCTTCTTATTACCCTCAAGTGAATGGACAAGTTGAAGCAATGAACAAATCACTCAAGTCTATTCTCCAATGAACCATCGCACAAAGTAAGACCAATTGGCATATTATGTTATATCCTGCTTTGTGGGCTTATAGGACCACGGTTAAGACTACCACTATTTTTTCTCCATATCAGCTTGTACATGGAGTGGAGTCTGTATTGTCGGTTGAGTGCAAGATCCCTTCATTGAAGCTAGCCATAGATCTCTTGCCGGACACTTCTCCATTGGAGGAACGTTTGGTCCATTTAGAGAAGCTTGATGAGCAGTGTCGAGATGCTTTAGTGGCTCTAGAAGTGAATAAGAGTTGTGTTAAGGTCTAGTACAATAAATCTATTTGTACAAGGAGGTTTAGTGGAGGAGATTTGGTCCTTTTGTGGGATCAAGATAAAGAACCCTTGGGGGCAGGAAAATTCAACCCCATGTAGCATGGTCCTTACACGGTTAAACGTGTGTTAGAGAAGGGTGCTTATGAGCTTGTATATTATGAGGGGATGGCCTTGGCGGAGCCTAAAAATGGGCTCTATCTTAAAAAGTACTATGCATGATTTTCAGCCAGGGCTGACTATTGTATATTATTGTAAAACATTTTTGCATAGTTAGGTCTTTCTTATGGTGATTGGGTTTGTTGATTAGCTTTCATTTCTTATGGTAGATGTAAAGGGAGTGTTCCATCTATATAGGATAGATGGATGGTGCAAGCCGTCACACTCAACACTCAGCCTTTGCTGCTTAGGTGATTTATACTCCTACGAGTTAGGTATTGTCTTTAGGAGGCGTATGTTTACGGTCCTCTTCAAACAATGTTGCTGAATATAGTGCCATTATCGAGCTTCTATAGGATGCCATTTTACATGGTGTTCTCTCTCTTGAGGTACATCTTGATTCGGAGTTAGTAGTGTCACAGCTTAATGGTTTGTATCATGTTAGAGATCCAACATTATTATGGAGATTCTTACGTGTGAGATTGTTAAAACGACAATTTGAAAACATAACATACATACATGTCCCAAGAATTTATAATCAAGTTGCTGACTCATATGCTAACTATGTGTTAGTTTGGAATTTGTTTCATAGACAATAAGCTCATCACAAACATACATTTTTACAAATGTAAATAAATAAACCGATCATCATAAAAGTTTTTCATTAAAACATCCAAAATGTGGTAATACATAGTGTTATAATACAAAAATGGGGCTCTCAAGCCACCAAAATATAAATACATGGTAGTACAAAATGTATCACTCCCAGGTATCTAATCCTGGGGAGGAGGAGGGGGGTTGTGATCGTGGAATGTCACCACAGCTCTATCTAGCCATCTAAATAACTGAACCCATGCTCGTGGTACACCCACCACCTGATGCTGCATGGCCTCAATCAGGTCCTCGACCTGCGTCATGGGTACCTTATGTGTCAGCCTCATGAAGATGGTAGGAATGCTTTGGAGCATCCACTCCACATCCACACTCTTAATGTCATCTCCTCTTCCCCTCCTTCTATGGCAAGGGAAGCCTTTAGGCCATCGTGGTCCTACATCTGCATATATATGATAGGATGTCACTATGTGTTCTCATGCAAAAACATGTCTTTTTGATTCCATATATCAAAAAACACAAAAAATTAAATAACTCAAAAAATTTTAAAAGAGGGTTGAGATTCATTACCAATGTCATCGTATGCCGATCCTGGTGGTAATGGCATGTCGGGGTCTCCCTAGAAATCTATCCCTGCATAGGGGTAATCATCGATGGCAACTATCTGTTGTTTCCACCATGGAAAGAAATCAATTGGATAGGGGTTTGACACCCTACCTCCACCCAGTCTATGCCTCGCATCTGCCCAATGTTGTTGGGCTGGAGCTCTAAACCCATGAAGAGGAACCTCAACTCTAAGGCTCAATCTCGAAACACGCTCAAAGAAAAACATGCTCAGTATGCTACTGAAACTGAAGTTTCGTCCTCTACCCATATTGCACACACTGAGCTAGTGTTTCATGTTTCCCAGTAGTACAGTGCTCCAATCATACACAGTGGGTCTCATACACTCCACTGCATAGAACATTAGAGGCCGCGAGGCCTGGTGGAGTGAAGCTAGCCCTGCTATCCTACCCAGTGTCAATAGTATGGCCTTTAGTCGTAGCACCTATATGGAGTTAGTTGGGATCTAACTCTCGACCTTCTCCATGTCCGAATAATAATACATGGCTATGTACTCATCAATGGTGAGGCCACCTCCGGGCCCGCGAGATCGTAGGTTCACCACTTCCCCCCATCGATAAAGTTCAGTAATAAAGTATATATCCTCCACTTCTATGGTGAGGGACATCCCATCGATATGGAAATACTATGAGTTAGGATCCCAGTAGTCTACTAGCATTTGTAGCAGTCTTGGTTTGGCTCTTAAGCCACCAAGACAGCAAAATTTGTAGAGCCCGCATGCATGAAGAGCCTATTGTTCCATTAGATCACCATGCACTGCTTCTTCTACATCCTCGTGCTCACGTTCTCTCCATTCTAGAACCATCCTGCATGTTTAAATCAAGTTTGGGTCATTAGAAATCCTTAAAAAACTTGATCGTGGTCACATATTCCACTGTTTACTAAACAGTCGTGTTTGTACGCAACTTTGAGGGGTTTTTCCGTGTATATCCAGCCCTATATGCGGAAAAATCCTTGATTTCCGCATGGGCTGAGGTGCACACTTTAGGGTGGCCTAGAAATCCAAATTGACCATGGAAAATTGAAAATTTTACATGAAAATGAAAGAGCAAGGCATGGGAAATTACCTGGAAAAAACGGTGGCGGATTCTGTCGGCTGGATCTCTTGGAATTTGCGTTTGAAGTTCTGAACTCAATTGGGTAAAAATTTCAAATGTTATATAATGTTTTGAATTTTTTACTATTTATAGAAAATTTTCAAATTTCTGAAAATTTTTACCCCCTTTTCTATAGTTTGGATGGTTTCTAATCCTTTTGGACCATTTTTTGACTAATAGATGATGTAAGAGACCATTTTGAGCGTCGTTTCGACCATTGTTTTGACCCATTCTTGTCGATTTCAGGTATCATGTCTAAACTGGCATATAAGTTAGGTTTCACCACTGTTTGCATTTTGCATGACCTTATGACCGTTTCATCATAATGGTAGGTATGAACCCATTCTATCTTGTCACAGAACCTTCTTGTTGTTTTAGAAGTGGCATGATTTGAATGGTAGAGCTTGACCTTACATGGGTACCCTAGTTATCTCCTTATTTGCATTTGGTGCCCATGCCGACAATTTTATCCTTTAGGGTGTGGGAGTCCGTTGTATAGTATTTCCATGACATTTCGCAAGAGCCTCATACTCCTCTTGATCTTTTGCTAGCCTATTTCCGTCGGACTCCCTTATTTCAAGTTGTAATTGCATTATCATGAGCTTTTCCTGCCTTAGTAAGCCTTATGTTGGCTTCCCTAACTTTGAGTATCATCCATATAGCCCGAGCTTGTCTCATGTCTAGCCATGCATAGCCATTTTATATATCCTTTGCAGCTTGATTCCCTATTTTTACCGGGAGGGGACTTTCTCCCGAGTGTCGCTATCCTACACATGTATCCTTGCATTGAGCATAGGTATGTTACACTACTTGGAACTAGTTTGTTTTCTCATTTGACACTCATCTCCTCCTAGTCTATAACTTTAAAGCAGTTTTATTCTTTTTCAAGCTTTTCAAATATTTGAAAAAGTCCAAAAAAAAAATTAAAAAACAAAAAATCCAGACAAGGAAATATGTTATCTTTGGAAGCAGTCGAGTCGTGTCGCCTTCGAACAGAGAACTGTATATCGCATCCATTGGTTGGGTTAATAGTTTGACTTTAGAAGCTGTACTCTTGTATCTGAGCTTATCTCCATCTACTGGTTAAGCTTCTAGTCCCTATGGAGCCTTTGTCGATGCCTCCTGTGTCTCAGAGATGTCCCAATTTTGCATATCGAGTCTATGCTTCCTATATTCAGTCACCATTTGCCATTATGCTCTTGTTCTAAGGATGTTGAAACCTGAGTTGGACATTCCTCAGTTATCTTGACTTTGCATGTCGGCCATTCCTGGTACAGTTATTGGTTTGTGCACCTTATGATTGAGTCCTTCCACATCATACAGCTTTGCTGAGTACCTCGTGTTAGATGATGGGGGATTCCTTAATGCCCTCCTTCCAGTGGATTTCATCCCATCGAATTTAGATCATTTATTCTAGGATAGGAATCTAGAGTCATATTTTGAGTGCCTGAAGACTTGCAGTCATCAGTGGCAGGTTCTCTCGCAATCAACAATTTTTGGGGAATACATCAATGTCCCCTGATCAATGGATTCTCTCAAGTGTTTGACCTCAACACATTTATTCACACTTGTCAGTTTTCACTCTAGTACCTTTATTCCCCTTTTTGTTATCTGTGGGTGATCTCGCGTCTGTTAACGGTATACATCAATGACCAGTAATTAGATGATGGACTACTATGTTCGACCTCGACACCTCTATTCACATAGAAGGACATGTACTCGTAGCGGTGTGTGTAGAAGACCTTCCAGATTGGTGGCATCTCATATATGCTACCTCCTTGATCATGCCAGTGTTCATGAGATTTCAGCTCTGGTGACTTGATTCCAGTATATGTCAGACATTTCCAGCCATTATGGAGATCTTGATCTGTTATATATCTTCAATCTTCATGGAGATCATGATCCTTTGTATATCTTCATCATGGAGATTTTGATCTATGTATATTGTATGTGACGATGACCACATATGTCATATTTTATCATTCCTATTCATGGCCATTGTACGCTTATGTATCCGAGACTGTTATATGTATTTGTAGTTATATGCAGAGTTGTATCATTGTATAGTGCTGATTGGATTGCTGGTTCTTCCACTGGGTTCTTCATCACTTCATTTCTGGGATGGACTTATAATGTATTTCGGCCATTGTATGACCCCTCTGACCTCACACATTAAGGGGCATCTGTTATAGCTGATTTTACCAAAGGGGCATCTGTTATAGCTGATTTTACCACACATGGTGAATCACACTTTTATCACCTTCCCTGTCCCTATGCAGATTCCTTAGATCCCATGGACCATTTTTGTTCCTTTGATGTTTCCTTGATCATCTCTAAAAACATGTAAAAGTTTCCATATGCGACTTTTAAACCCTTTATCGCGTATGTACATGGGTTTCACCCCTAAAACTGCGTACATCGAGATGTGTGCAAAATGTCAAATTCTTTTGGGGTTTTTGTTGATGTGGATCTGACTCACTTGTCTCCTGGCCTTCCATATGCCTTGAGATCACTCAGATTCGACCTTTAATTACCCCATTGAAGAGCTATATAAGGAACCCTTTGGATACATTGAAGGAACGAGGAATTGAGAGCAAGAGAACTATAGTCCATTATTGCTGGAACTTGTGCTTGAGTCTGCCTCCCCTTTGTCCCTTGGAGCACTTTTGTGTTCTTCTCAAGCTTACCTTTTGCTTGTGAGCTTGCTATCGAGAGATGGAGGATTGAAGTGGTGGAGGCCCAAGTGGGGGACTCGGTTTCTCTGATTCGCAGACGTGCCGACAAAGGTTGTATTCATTGTAATATCTGATTTTATATTAATAGAAATATCTTTTACTATCCAATAATGTGTGTTTAAATGAATATTTTATCCAAGGATGATTTCAAATGCTTATATGTTATTGATTATATATGCTAGAGTAGAGCTAACACAATTATATATAGTATGCTTGTCTTGTTTATTGAATGTCGAGGAAGCAATTTATCTACTCAAGCTGAAGTTGGAAAGCTCAATGGGGATCTACATCAACCATCCGGAATAAGGTACGAATCAAGATCTGTTAGTGTTATTTGTTTTGTTTCTCTTGCATATAGGAAAGGATTGATTTCTAGAGTTAAGCTGTCTGTTGTTGTACCCAAATCCATAGGAATTTCTCTCCGTAACATGTTTTTTTCATAACCATCTGTTGATAGAATGATTTCAAGTACTTAACCTCTGGTTAAGGATAGTTATTAGCTGGTTTTGTTATTTGTATAACTAAATTGTCGTTTGATATTTTATGATTTTCTTTATTGATAACTTGAGAAGATGTATGTCATATTTTTCTTTTATTCTTATGAATAGGAAGAAAATGGTTTTTATGGTTTTTTCTGTGTAAAAAATTAATTGTCCAACAAGTCAGAAATTTGTACCAGACCAAGCAGTCAAGATTGAAAGCCTATAGAAATGAGGTATTGGACTTAATTGATAACTTCTTCCTTGCTTCCAACATTCATTTAATTCCCAGAAGTGAAAATAAGCAGGAAGATTCATTGGCCATATCAGCAAGTAATTTCAGACATCCTCTTCCTTTGAAATTAAGGTATGATGTTCAATTAAGGTGTAGACCTAGTATCCCAGATAATGTAAAATTTTGGCAACTATTTCAAGTTGACTGTAAATTGAAAAGTTTTTAGAATCTCTGGATGAATTTTCTACTTCTACCATAGATCAGGATAAGGATGTAGGGGAAGTTCACTCCAATAATTATATTATTTCTATAAATTGTTCCAATCCCAATTCGAAAAATGTTGATATGTAATATTAAAACATTACCATAAAACCGTTATAATTCCAATTCGAAAAATGTTGATATGTAATATTAAAACATTACAAATTGTTTTAGAACAATTTAAATTTTGAGTTTTCTTTTTAGATATTATTTTCATATTCTAATCAACTTTTACTTACAGTTTTCTTGATAGCAACTTATTTAAGATAGGATCTCATTCAAGATAAATAAACGTTGATATACATTAACTTGGTCTCTCCTATTCTTTTTGTCTTTTGATCATCATTTAACATTATACTCTTATTCTTTTGGCCTTGTTGTTACTCCACAAAAATCAACACCATTTCCCCTACCATGCAGAAAATGTGCATTCAATCTTGTGTAAGAGCCTTTGTAGGTGTTGTGACAAAGAGCAAAATCCCATTCCTAAGAGCCCCATTTGCAATTCGGGCAATTTTACCACCCCCACACTTGAGAATTTTAGGGATAGGATGTGGCACTTTAGCTTTGACTTTGAGCTTGTGGGGTGTTTGTAATAGTAAAAATAAGGATTTGTAGATTTTACAGATGGCAGTGACAAGGTGGTAGTAGAAGAAGTTTGCACAACTGTAATCGCTACCAGATATTTATTTATCCATATTTTCATGACTTTAACTTTATAAGGGTTTCAGATGCCGAGCTTTCTTAATGCTCAACATCCTGGGGGATACAAATGCAAGGATTAAGGTCATGCACAGATATTTTTGAAAGGTGGTATTTGAATCTATTTATGTCATCACAACACCCAGAAAGGGAAATTTACTCTTGAGCTTCATTTTTCGCTAAATCTTTTCTCAATAATCCCATGGAAAGTCTTTCTCCCTTCATGGTTTCAAGGTTTTGGCATGTTGTCATTAGGGTTTATGGCATCAAAGGTGTATAGCTGATAGGGTTTGCCACTGTTTGGAATTTTTTAAGAGTTTTTTTATCTAGTTTAGTGTTGTGCCTGTTATGGATACTAACAATTTTCAAATGAATTAAAAAACATTAATAGAGAAAACCAAAATAAAGACCCTAAACAAAACTCCCAAAACAGTGATGTATATACCAACATAACAATGAAAATTAAAATTTATTTAATAGAAAATTGTATTTAATAGAATTGAGGTATATACCAACATAGCAATGTTATGAAGACTGAACCGGTGATCTGACCAGTTGACCCCAAAAACTGGAAATAGACAGGAACTGGTAACAAATCGGACACTAAACTAGTCAACCAAAAAATACATAAAATTTGATAAACATATATATATCTTCATGTACATCCATGTAAGTCCAAATCGTTACATACCAAATATGCACAGTTATCATGTATTTTATGGTTAATATAACAAATTATCACAAGCGCAATACACTTCTGAACCAAAATACATTAATACCAAGGCTCTAAATGGTCTGCAGAGTCCAAAAATAATCATGCTATAGTCTACAATCAAATCAATCTACGTAATGTTCTGAAATTAGATACTCCACATTCTTTGGATGGGTATGCTTGGAACCTTAACTCAAAAACCTTTAAGAACCAACACCAATTCCCATAACCTGTGATGGTGGGAGTAGATGCAAGTCATGCAGGATAAGTCTATTCATGATAGTAAGGCGGCATCATTAAATAAATCAAAGTTAGGTTTTGGGATAGTGTAGGGTTTTAGATTTTGTGTTTTTAGTTTTATATTTGTTTTTTTGGTGGAAGGAGGAACACCAGTAAAAAACCTATCAAACCAGTTGGTTTTGATAGATTTTGTCTTCAACCAGTCACCTTTGACCAGCCTAGATTTCCCCAGGACATCCCTTATTCTTCCCAAGGAAAACCTCAGGGGAATTATGAATGTTCTTGGGGCTGTCTCTAGCCAAAAGGGGTGGTCTTCTACCCACCCATAACTACCTTGGTACACAGGAACTTGAGGGTCCTAGGTGCAAGGAAGTGTTCCCGTGCTACATAGTTTTCAGTATTTCCTAAAACTTGAATGCAGTTTGTGGAACTGATTGTTACAGAAGCTCAAACCATTTTCTATTTCAAGTGACATTGGTACACAATTATGCACTATGTAGAGAAATAAATCTTAACTAGAGTTGTTGTCAATGTTGATACAACATGTTAACAATGTCTTCTGACATTGAAATGTTAATGCCAATACATGATCTGTCAAATTGCTTGCATTTTATTATAAATAATAATGTCATGTTGTTGAATATAGTTTTCCTTGTGATACTTGCAGGGGCAATGAACGACCTGTGCAGATATTGCAAAGGCATCATTTTGCATCTCACATGAAAAGAATGGTTGTTGTATCTTGAGTTCAAGATGATTTTTTTTCTTTTGTAAAGGTATGTAGGAATTAGATTGTGTAAAAAATTCTGTAATTTATTCATTGTTTTATGTTCATAATTTAAATAAAATCCGATAAATCAGTTTCCTTTTTTATTCCACATTTATTACCTTGATAGAATATGATGTCTTAAATCATACATAATTCTACATATTAGTTTTCTATAAAATGAATTGTCTTTAACAAAATCCAGTTTATCATATTTGCTAGTATTTATGCAGTGTTCAAACTGTCAATTTCATTTAAATGGAAAAAATGTTTCCATGATTTGTGGTTGGGAATATTTACAGTTATTATTTCTTTTATATATCATCATGGTATTGGGATTCATAATTTATTCACCTGAACCATGATGGAAATATTATCTTTGAGTGAAGAATATTGACAGGTACCATTTCGCTAACTTCTTTATGAAATATTTGAAGTCATTGATTTCTTCAATTTTGTACATAATCAATACATAGAAAATACTTGCAGATAGAAGAAAGAGAAGTGAGAAAGTTTGATTTATTAATGTGACTTAATTAACACTCAGAGTATAATTTAATGTCCCAAGTCATGTAATACAAGGTATGACTAGTATGACATATACTATCACCATCCTTTAATGGAATTATTAAACATGGTAACTTGTCCTAAAATCCAAACTATCTAGACTAACCACATTGAAGAAAATGTTTGTAGTGCACCTCTGAGTTCTGGAATTGACAAAAAATGGGATTAATGAAAATGGTAGTCTATTTGCTAGATGTCGTGGAATATCACACATCAATGTTGGAGGAGCAAACAATGGGATTGAATGTAAAATATAAATGCTAAGACATTATGTATGAAAGTGAGCATTTAACATGTTAATAATATAACGTGACATTAAAGTATTTTGGAAATCCCCCAACCATTCCACCATAAATGATTTTATGTATGGCGAGATACATGAGAGGGTGGTACATATATTTGAGCATTTTGCAAGCTCACCCATTGATATATTGCTTCAACATTATCATTTAAATGACACTTATTATTATTTTCACTTAATCATGTGTTTTTGTGGTGTTTTTCATGTGTATATTCTATTATAAAACCTTCATTGTATTAGAGCACAACTTGGTTCTAGGGAATAGAAGAGTTTGTGTAAATTAAATGTGGAAGCAAGAAACTAAGGCAAAAAAATCTTATGGTAACAATGGAAGGCGAAGACACTACGTAGATGAAGGTGAAGATTAGAAAGACTCCTTTGAATTTGTTTTATTTGAGGTTTATGGTTTTAATGAAACCTAATTCAAAACTTAGGGGAATATGTTTATGACAAAAACTTGGATATTTATTGGAAGTAAAAAAGGGAATGGAAATCAATTTTGTATGAACAGAGATATTTGTAGGGAGAGGTTGTGGAATTGCGAAATCAAACCAAAGCCATTGAAGAACATACTTGACCACCTTCATGTAGAGAAAACTATGTTTAACACTTTTCAATTTCATTTATACAACATTTAAGCTGCCCTTAAATGCTTATTTCTTCTTGGTGTGGGCTACCTAGGGTCTATTATCAGTGCCCAATAAATTACCAAATGCTTTTAGCTAATCCATGTGTAATATATAATTCTTTGCGTGTATTAGAGTTGCTCTTGTATGCCCTTCATAGATTCTAGTCAGGATTTTATTGATAGCCTAGCTTTGATTATCTGCCCTCCTCTTCCCAAATCTTAAAGGGTGCTAGCTCAATGGAAGCCTTTCCTACCTTACAAGCAGGAGGTTGGTGGTTCGATTCCTCCATGCCCTAATGATATTGCAATGTATTTCTAAAGGTAAAAAATGTAGTAGTGCAAGATTGATGCAATATTAGACGCAACACTAAATGCAAAACATGATGTAAAAGTGAACGTCACACTAAACACAAAAGTGGATGCAAATGTGAACACACAAATGGATGTCACACTAAACTCAAACTTGGATTCAAAAAGAGACTCAACACTAGACACAATTAATGGCTCGAAACTAGATGCAATAGTAATCCCAAAAAAAGACGCAATAGTAGATGCAAAAGTGGATTCTTAACTAGACGTAAAATTGGACATTAAATTGAGCACAAAATATGGTGTATTAATGGACATAAAACAATGGGTATTACTAGGTGTAACACTTGGTGCAAACAAAAACTTAAAACGAGACACAATATTGGATGCAAGATGGGAGGAAACACTGGACGTAAAACTAGACGTAATATTGAATGCAAGATGAGATGCAACATTGGACACAAAACTGGAAGCAATATTAGATATGAACATGGGCACAAAACTATGCACAACACCAAGCACAACACTGGGTGCAACATTGGGCTCAAACATAGGTGCAAGAAAAGACACCAACCGGGATGCAACACTAGGTGTAAGCCTAGATACCAAATATGGCATAAAATGAGATGAAACATTAGGCACAAACATGGATACAAAAAAAGACGTAAATCAAGATGCAAAAGGGGATGAAACATTTTAAGTAAAATGGATGCAAAACTAAATTCAATATTTGGCCCAAAACTAGATGCAAACCTAGATGCAACGCTAGATGCAGAATTGGACACATAATTTGATCCAAAATATGGTGCAAAATTAGGTGCAAGACTTGATGAAAAACTAGGATCAAAATAAGACGCAACATTGGATGTAAAACTGAGCATCAAACTGGGTGCAAACAATGATGTACCAAAGGACACAAAAAGAGATGCAATACAAGATGCAAAATTGGGCACAAATAAGTGCATAACAAAAGATGAAAAAAATTGGGCACACAAAAGGACAAAAAAATGGATGTTAAAAAGGACAAAAAAAAAAATGCAATTGATGGTATTTTATGAAATTGTACAATAGCACCAACTTTAGTGCCAAATTGTTCTCCACAATTGGGAAAAAATTACACTAAAATCCGGTGCTAAATTCAGTTTTTGTTGTAGTGCGAGAAAGGGATTAAAAGTCGCGTATAGACAATAATGAGTGTTTTTAAGGATGATCTTGGAAACATCAAAGGCACAAAAATAGTCCTTGGGGTCCAAAGAGTCTGTAGAAGGATAGGGAAGGCCATAAAAGTGTGATCAAGCATGTGTGGAAAAATCAGCTGTAACAATGTACTTTGATTCCATGTTGGGATTGAGCAATTTTGACACCCAAGAATTGGCTCAACAATCCCAAATCTGTCATAGAAAATAGATGGTTCATTGCATCCTTCAAGGAGGAAATCTCTTTCTCTAAACTTCTTGTAATCAAAAGGTCATCCACATACAAGAAAATAATCATCACATAACCATGAATCAATTTCAAATAGACATTAGGATCAGACTTGCATCGATAAAAACTAAGTGATATAAAAAATCCATCAATCTTGGCATACCAAGCTCTGGGGGCTTGCTTGAGCCCATACAATGATTTATTTAACCTGTACACTAAAAATGGATTAGAAACAAACCATTCAGGTTGCTACATGTCAATATATTTAGTAATATCTCCATTTAGGAAAGCACACTTCACATCCATGTTATGTAGCTCCCACTGCTTCAAAGTTGCAATGGCTAGAGCTAGCCTTATGGAGTCCATCTTTGCCACTGGTGCAAAGGTTTCATTATATTAAATACCATGTACTTGGGAGTATCCCTTGGCTACCAATATTTCCTTATATTTCAAAGGTGAACTATTAGTAGCAAACATAGTCTTGAAAACCCACCTACATTGAACTAGCTTCCTCCCTGGGGGAAGATCAACTAGTTCTGAAGTGTGTTTCTTCTAGAGCGAGCTGAATTATTCTTTCATGGATGTTTTCTATATTGGATCATGTGATGCATATTCATATTTCTATGCATCTGATTCAACCATCAGATAGCACTTCTCAGCAAATAGAGGATCTTTCACACAAAGGGCACTCTCAAATTGAGATCTAGTCCTTGTAGTGTCACTAGGATTTCCATCTAGTTCCCCAGCTGCATGAATGGTATTTGCTGCCCATTTTGGTCTTGTAGGAATGTTAGGATATGCAATAAAATCATCATTATTATACATATCATAATAAAAAAACTCATTAGTATCTTCACTTACAATCAATGGATCTGGTGGTGAAGAAGACTCTCCAACTTCAACTGCTACTAAAGGCTCTTCTTGGAACTGAACACTTCTTTCAATGAAATATTTGTTAGTACTCAAGTTGACCAGATTTTACCCTTTTGAATCTTTAGAATACCCAACAAATAGGCACTCTTGGCTTTGGGGCTGCAAAGCCTTCCTCTTTTCAATTGGAATTCTAGCCCAAGCCTTTGACCCAAAAATCCCAAAATGGGTCACATCTAGATTGTGCCCACTCCAAGTTTCGAAAGGAATCATACCAAAAAGATGTTTATGAGGCACCCTATTCTAGATGTAGGATGCATAGTTTATAGCCTCATCCCAAAACTTTGGTGGCAAAGTATTAGCCTCCATCATGCAGGTTGCCATCTCCTTCAGTGATCTATTCTTTCTCTCAGCAACACCATTTTGCTGTGGTGTGTAAGGGATTGAATGCTACATCTGAATACCTACATCTTTACAATACTGAATGAAATCAAACTTGAAATACTCACCACCATTGTTAGATATTAGGATCTTGAGTTTCCTCCCATACTGGTTTTCAACCAAGGCTCTAAAGACTTTGAAGAGGTCAAAAACTTTAGACTTATGCTTTAGGAAGTGAACCTAACAATACCTGGAAAATTAATCTATGAATTTTAGTGCATATTTGGCTTGACTCATGGACATATGAGGGAATGAACCAGAAATGTCATTGTGGAGCAGCTCAAGAGGTGCAGAGGTTCTCTCATGACTAGATTTCTCATACTTGTCCTTTGGTTGTTTTCCTAAGGTACAACCTTGACAGTCTCCCTTAGAAAACTTGATCTTTGGTAACCCTATGACCAAATATTTTTCACTCAAATCATAAAGATACTTTTAGTTAAGATGGAAAAATATTTCATGCCAAATATTGCTTGCTTCATTAGCATGAATCAGAAGAGCGGAGGGGTTTGAGTAGGGTAGAAAATGGGAAAACTTGTATACCTTCAAAATGTGATCTAAAGATTTTTTCCATGAATTTACCATTCGAAATATCAGTGATTTCAACAGCATCAAGGGAGAAGATGACCTTATTTGGAGGCCTAGTATGAGTCATCTGATACACTGATAAGAGATTAGAGGCAAGACCTGGAACATACAACACTTTATTGAACTTACCATGGTCAAGATCAATCCTTCCCTTCCCCAAACTGTCAACGAGAGAGTCATCTCCCAAAACTATTGGTGGACCTTTTGACATGTCAAGAGAGGAGAATGTATCTTTTGTTGAAATCATATGTCCAGAATCTCCAAAGTCTATGATGAAGTTAGGTGAGCTTGATGTGCCATCAACCAAGGCATGTACTCTCTCTCTGTCCTCTAAATTTTATCCTCCTTCCCTCCTCTTTGAGCAATCAGGAAGGGAGATGTTATTATTCCATAGGATTTGGGTCAACATGTCAATTTGCTTCTTCATACAAGAGCTCTTAGGATGATAGCCCTTACTGCAGTATGCACACTTGCTCATTTCTCCTTTGTTCTTCTTCTTCTGGGAGTTCTTCTTGGAACCTTGGGGCTCCTCTTGAGACTTTTTATTGTCTCTCTTTTGCTCAGGTGGCATTTTAGATTTTTTCTTTCTTTTTGAATCCACCCTTTGTTATGAAGAGAAATTCCTATGGCTTGGGTTACCACAACAGACAGCTTGACTCCAGAAATCAATCCTTTCCAATATGCAAGAGAAATCAAATATCTAACACTAAAGGATTTGACCTCGTACCTTATTCCAGACAGTTGAAGTAGATCCCTGTTGAGCTTTCTAGCTTCATCTTGAATTGATGAAACACTTCTTCAACAACAAGTAAACAAGACAAGCATACTATATATTGGTGTTAGATCTACTCTAACATATATAATCAACAATGTATAAGCATTTGAAATCATCCATGGATAAAATATTCATTCAAACATACATTGTTGGATAGGATAAGATATTTCTATTAATATAAAATCATAGATTACAATGAATACAACCTGTGTTAGCACATCTGCGAATCGGAGAAACTGAATCCCCAACTTGGGCCTCCACCACCTCAATCCTCCATCTCTCGATAACAAGCTCACAAGCAAAAGGAAAGCTTGGGAAGAACACCGAAGTGCTCCAAGGGACAAAGGGATGCATACTCAAGCACAAGTTCTGGCAACAATGGACTATAGTTTCTATGCTCTCAATTCTCTTATGCCTTCAATGTATCCAAAGGGTTCCTTATATAGCTTTTCAATGGGGTAATGAAAGGTTGAATCCTAGTGATCTCAAGGCATACGAAAGGCCAGGAGACAAGTGAGTCAGATCCATGTCAAGGAAAACCCCAAAAGGATTTGGATTTTGTACAAATCTCGATGTACGCAGTTTTAGGGGTCAAACCCATGTATATACGTGATAAAGGGTTTAAAATTCGCGTACAGCAATTTTCACATGTTTATAGGGATGTTCTAGGAAACATCAAAGGACAAAAAATGGTCCAAGGGGTCTAAGGAGTCTGCAAAGGGACAAGGGAAGGCCATACAAGTGTGATTCACCTGGTGTGGTAAAATCAGCTATGACAGATGCCCCCTAATGTGTGAGGTTAGAGGGGTCATACGATGGCTGAAATAAATTATAAGTCCATCCCAGAAGTGGAGTGATGAAGAATCCAAAATGGAATACCAGACACCTAATCAGCATAGTACAATGATACAACTCTACACATAACTACAAATACATATAGCAGTCCCGGATACATAAGAGTACAATGGCCATGGATAGGCATGATATAAAATATGACATAAGTGGTCATTACCACATACAATATACATAGATCAGAATATCCATGATGAAGATATATAAAGGATCATGATCTCTGTAATGGCTGAAGATATACAATGGATCAAGATCTCCATAATAGCTGGAAATGTCTAACATATACTGGAATCAAGTCACGAGAGCTGAAATCTCATGAACACTGGCATGATTAAGGAGGTAGCATATAAGAGATGCCACTAATATGGAAGGTCTTCTACATAAACTACTACGAGTAAAAGTCCTACTATGTGAATATAGGTGTCGAGGTCGAACATAGTAGTCCATCGTCTGATTACCGGTCATTGATGTATACCGTTAACAAACGCGAGATCACCCATCGATAATGATAATGGGAATCAAGGTACTAGAGTGCAAACTAAAAAGTGTGAATACATGTGTTGAGGTCGAACAATTGAGAGGATCCATCGATCATGGGACATTGATGTATTCCCAAAAACTGTCGATGGCGAGAGAACCTACCACTGATGACTGCAAGTCTCAAGGCACTAAAAAATGACTCTAGATTCCAATCCTAGAATAAATGATCTGAATTCGATGGGATGAAATCCGTTGGAAGGAGGGAATTAAGGCATCCCCCATCATCCAACATGAGGTAATCAGCAAAGCTGTATAATGTGGAAGGACTCGATCATAAGGTGCACAAACCAGTAACTTTACCGGGAATAGCTGACATGCAAAGTCAAGATAACTAAGGAATGGCCGAATCAGGTTTCAAATTCCTTCAAACAAGAGCATAACAGTGAATGGTGACTAAATAAAGGTAGCATAGACTCGATATACAAAACTGGGACATCTCTGCGGCACAGGAGGCATCGACAGAGGCTCCATGGGGACTGGAAGCTTAACTAGTCGATGTAGATAAACTCAGATAAATGAGTACAGCTCCTAAATTCAAACTATAAACCCAACCAATGGATGTGATATACAGTGCTCTGTTCGAAGGTGACACGACTCGACAGCTGCCAAAAGATAACATCTTTCCTTATTCATCTTTTTGGTTTTTTAATTTTTTTTTTTAACTTTTTCAAATATTTGAAAAGCTTGAAAAAGAATAAAACTTCTTTATAGTTACAGACTAGGAGGATATGAGTGTCATAATGGGCAAACAAACCAGTTCCAAGAAAGGGAACATACCTATGCTCAATGCAAGGATACATGTGTAGGATAGTGACACTCGGGGGAAAGTCCCCTCTCGGTAAAAATAGGGAATCAAGCTGCAAAGGATATATAAAATGGCTCTGCATGGCTAGACATGAGACAAGATCAAGCTATATGGCTGAAACTCAATGTCAGGGAAGCCAACGTAAGGCTCAATAAGGCAGGAAAAGCTCATGATAATGCAATTACAACTTGACATAAGGGAGTCCTGAGGGAAATATGCCAACAAAAGATCAAGAGGAGTATGAGGCTCTTGCGAAATGTCATGGCAATACTATACAATAGACTCCCACACCCTAAGGGATAAAATGTTAGCATGGGAACCAAATGCAAATAGGGTGCTAACTAGGGTACCCATGTAAGGTCAAGCTCTACCACTCATATCTTGCCACTTCTAAAATAGCAAGAAGGTTCCTTGACATAATAGAGTGGTTTTGTACCTAAGGCTATGATGAAACGGTCATAAGGTCATGCAAAATGAAAATGGTGATGAAACCTAACCTATATGCCAGTTTAGACATGATACCTAAAATCGGCACGAACGGGTCAATCCAACGGCCAAAACGGCGCTCAAAAAGGTCTTCTACATCATAAATTAGTCCAAAAATAGTCCAACAGGATTAGAAAAGGTCCAAACTATAGAAAACGGGGTAAAATTTTTCAAAAGTTTGAAAAAATTCTATAAATAGTAAAAAATTCAAGACATTATAAAAAATTTGAAATTTTTACCCATTTGAGCTCAGAACTTCAACAGTGAATTCCAGGAGATCCAGCCAGTGGAATCCACTACTGTTTTTTCCAGGTACTTACCCATGCTCTACTCTTTCATTTTGATGCAATTTTTGTCAAATTCCATGGTGTATTTAGGATTCTAGGCCAGTCTAAGATGTGTGCCATGACCCACATGGAAATTGAGGGTTTTTCCATGTATAGGGCTAGATATATGCAGAAAATGCCCTTAAAGTCGCGTACATACGTGGATGTTTAGCAAACAATTGCGTATGCAACCACACTCAATGATTTTTAAGTGTTCTAATGGATCAAACTCAAATTTTATGTGCAAGATGGTCCTAGAATGGAGAGAATGTGAACATGGTGATGTATAAGAGGCAGTAAGGGCAGATCTAATCTCTCAACAAGTGTTACATGCATGCGGGCTTTACAAGTTTTGGTGTCTTGGTGGCTTAAGAGCCAAACTAAGACTATTGTAGATGTTAGTGGACTACTGGGATCCAGACTCAGAGTCGTTCCGAATAGATGGGATGTCCCTCACCATAGAAGTGGAGGACATATACTTTATTGCTGGACTTTCTTGATGGGGGGAAGTGGTGAACCTACATTCTCATGGGCCCAGAGGTGGCCTGACTATAGATGAGTACATTG
Organism: Pseudotsuga menziesii; assembly: GCA_001517045.1. Taxonomy (NCBI): domain Eukaryota; kingdom Viridiplantae; phylum Streptophyta; class Pinopsida; order Pinales; family Pinaceae; genus Pseudotsuga; species Pseudotsuga menziesii. Next base: position 419,852 of record LPNX010016861.1, read on the forward strand.
TAGTGTACTGCTATCCAGACATGGAGAAGGTGGGGAGTCAGATCCCAACTAACTCCATACAGGTGCTGGGCCTAAAGGCCATCCTACTGACACTAGGAAGGATAGCAGGCTTAGCTTCACTCCACTAGGCCTCGCGGCCTCTGATGTTCTATGCAGTGGAGTGCATGAGACCCACAATGTACGATTGGAGCACTGCGCTACTAGGCAACATGAAACACTAGCTCAGTGAGTGCAAGATGGCCAGAGTGTAAAACTTTGGTTTCAACAGCATACTCAGCACATTTTTATTTGAGCGTGTTCCAGGATTGAGCTTTAGAGTTGATGTTCCTCTACACGAGGTTCGAGATCCGACCCAATGGCGTTGGGCAGATGCGATGCACAAACTAGGTGGAGGTAGGGTGTCCAACCCCTATCCAGTTGATTTCTTTCCATGGTGGCGACAATAGATAGTTGCCATCGATGATTACCCCTATGCGGGGATAGATTTATGAGGATACCCAAACATGCCGCTACCACTAGGATCGACATACAGTGACATTGGTAATGAATGTTGACCCTCTTTTAAAAAATTTTGAGTTATTAATTTTTTTTGTGTTTTTTGATTATGTGGAATCAAAAGACATGTTTTTGGGTGACAACACATAGTGACATCAACCATATGCATGCAGATGTGTGACCACGATGGCTTGAAGGATTCCCTCGTCATAGATGGAGGGGAAGAGGAGACGATATCATGGGTGTGGATGCGGAGTGGACGCTCCAAAGAATTCATACCAACTTCATGAGACTAACACACAGAGTACGCATGGCGCAAGTCGAAGACTTGCCTGAGGCCATGTAGCACTAGGTGGTGGGTGTACCACAAGAATGGGTGCGGCTATTTTGACAACTAGCTAGAGTCGTAGTGACGTTCCACTTTCACGACCCCCCTCCTCCTCGACAGGATTATATACTTGGGAGTGATACATTTTGTACAACCATGTATTTATATTTTGGTGGCTCGAGAGCCCCATTTTTGTATTATGACACTATGTATTACCACATTTTGGATGTTTATTGTTGGTTCTTCTCTCGGTAGACCTGGGTTTACTTTATTGTACCAACAAAACCCCTAGCTCACTGGCACTTTCAACAACAGACCACAGACGGCCTGAAGTCTCACCCAAAGTGATCCTAGATGGGGTGACTGAAGAATCAGGTTTCCTCAACCAGGTTTTGTAGCATCCTAGGTTCTCTAACTCTACTTAACCAGTTGAATCTCTCAGCAAGGGCTGTTTCTCTCTTCCTAGCTGGCTCTGCTATGGGACTTACTCTTATCGCATCACAGCTTCTAGGACGATGCACAAACTTTCTCTTCCGCTCATCTCTTAACCTGCGATATCTCACACCACAGCCTCCCTGACAGTGCGATATCGCCTTTCTATACTGCAATATTTCCTACAGTAAGACTCAATATGTTCATCAACTCTTCAAGGTCTAGAGGATTCCTCCCTGGGTATAATAGCTCAATTAACCTTCATTAGGGTGTTAAACAACTTCACTTAAGCTCCTACAGTTTAACACGCTTAACACCTATTACGCTCAACTCACTGAACTAAATATACAGAAGTCACTTAACACTGTAGCTATTAGCTGTCATGAATCAAGCACTGATAAACTCATATATGGAATACTTGACACATTCAACTCACATTTAACCTTCTATGTTACTGTAAACTGAAGGATAGCATACATAGATTCATTAACTGATAAGGCAAGTTCATGTAACGGATAACAGATAGCAAATAAGTAAACACAATCACATGAAATAGTCGCACAACACACGGATGTTAGGTGGTTCACTTCCAGGAGGGAAGCTAGGTCCACAGGAACATTGTTTGTATTATATCTTGAGAGAGTAAACACAGTTCCACTGCAACTTCTTATGCAACTTGAGATCTTCTGGGAAACTCCACGCACACAGCTGGGAGCCCTTCTCTTAGATCTCTTCTCTTCCTATAATGATTTCTTCTTACAATATACCCTTCTCTCTCTCTCAATCCCTGCGGATTGTTACATTCATGCTCAAGGAGCCAGCCACTAGTTACAGTAAGATAACTACAGACTAAAAACAGAACCACAGCTCGACTCTTCCTCAATGTCTCATAATACTAACAACAACTAGTCACAACCCGACTGACCAACCAACCAACTAACTAACTAACTAACCCTTCATAATACAAAATACATGCTTAAATAGGTGGCTTGAAGGTCTCACCATGATACAAATCTGTGGGCCTATCCCAACAGTAACCCAAAACCCTAACTGTGATAGTCGGCCTATCTGTACTTTGAACTACCGCTTTCTGGTCACACCGTAGCTTCCTGTAGTCTTCTGTGATTTTCGGTGCTGATCACGGGTATGGTCGTCACTTCCTTGGTCGCTCCCCTTCTATCCTTTATATTTAATTCCTTGGCCCATTTCTCCTTCTCCATTTATGAGGGTAGCTGAGCCCTCCTTTCATCGCCACTGAATTAAATGCAGTGGTTGAGCTCTCTTCTCGGCCGCTTCAAGTACTATTTTCTTTGACTTCCTTGTTCCGAATGCTGTGATTTTTGACCCCAAATCCACGGTAGGAAATGTGCTATGGAATCATACATTTATTGCATCTCTTATATCGCTATCTTATCATCATCGCCAAAACTGTCTTTCCTCCCAAAATTTGTCCATCTTCTACCCAAAAATAGCAGCTTTTCCTGTAGCTGTGGGGCCCTGCTCCAACATTTATAAAAACTTTTATGATGATTGATTTATTTATTTACATGTGTGAAAAATTATGTTTGTGATGAGCTTATTATGTATGAAACAAATTCCAATCTAACACATAGTTAGCATATGAGTCAACAACTTGATTATTAATTCTTGGAACATGTATGTATGTTATATTGTCAAATTTCCATTCTAACAATCTCACACGTAAGAATATTCTTAATAATGTCGGATCTCTAACATGGTACAAACCATTAAGCTGTGACACTACTAAATCTGAATCAAGTCGTACCTCAAGAGAGAGAACACCATGAGAAATGGGATCCTGTAGAAGTTCAATGACGACACTATATTCAGCAACATTGTTTGAAGAGGGTCGTAAACATATGCCTCCTAAAGACAATACCTGACCCATAGGAGTATAAATCACCCAAGCAGCAGAGGTTGAGTGTTGAGTGTGATGGCTTGCACCATCCATGAATCCTATGAAGGTGGAAGATTCCATTGACATCTGCCAAAAGAAACGGAAACTAATCACAAATGTGATCACCATAAGAAAAAGACCTACGTATGCAAAACTGTACAATAATATACAATAACCAGCCTTGGCTGAAAATAATGCATATTACTTTTTAAGATAGAGCCCATTTCTAGGCTCTGCCAAGGTCGTTCTCTCATAATCCACTAACTCATAAGTGCCATTCTCTAACACATGTTTAACGATGTAAGGACCATGCCACATGGGGTTAAATTTTCCTACCCCCAAGGGTTCTTTCTGTTGATTCCACAAAAGGACCAAGTCTCCCTCACTAAACCTCCTTGGATGGATAGACTTATCATATTGGACCTTAACATGATGCTTATTCATTTCTAGAGCCACCAAGGCATCTCAGCGCTGCTCATCAAGTTGCTCAAGGTGGACCAAACGCTCCTCCAATGGTGAAGTGTCTGGTAAGAGTTCTATGGCTAGCTTCAAAGAAGGAATCTCGCACTCAACTGACAATACTGACTCCACTCCATGTACAATTTGATATGGAGAAAAACCCCCGGCAGTCCTAATAGCGGTTCTATAAGCCCACAAAGCAAGATATAACATGATGTGCCAATTCATCTTGATTTATGCGATGGTTCGTTGGAGAATGGATTTGAGTGATTTGTTCACTGCTTCTACCTGTCCATTCGCTTGAGGGTAATAAGAGGAGGAATGATCTTGTTTATACCCTAACCTTGAAGCCAACTCTTCCATCATACGATTCTGAAAGTGCGAGCCATGGTCAGTGACAAGATTTTTCAGAATACCAAACTGCGTAATAATCTGGTTGAATATGAGTGCACGGATGTCTCACCATTGGATTTAAATATAGGCATAGCCTCATCCCATTTTGTGAAGTATTCAACAACCACTATGATATGATGATGCCCTCTAGCTAAAGCTGGGTTGCAATCCATAAAATCAAGCCCCCACTTAGTGAACGGACTGGCGGTGATGATGGGATGTAAGGGGGCAGCTTTCAAGCACATATTACGTGCAAACACCTAGCAAGGATGGCACCTCTTGACCACATCTACACAATACTTAAAGATCGACGACTAGAAATAACCTACTCTTAATATTTTTTGGGCTGTAGAAAGCCCAGATAAATGAACACCAGACGCCCCTCTATGGCAATCATTTTGCACAAGCTCAGCCTCCTTGTGAGTTAAACAACAGCGCAAAATGGAATTTACCCCACGACGGTACAAAGTCTTATCCACTATGAGGTAATTCTTGTATACGTGACGTAATCGTCGGTGTTCATCCCGTGATTGGTGAGTGGGGACCTTCAATGTTTGTAAATATATAATAATATCCCCATACCATGGGTCTAAAGCTGAGATTAAGAAGATGTGCTCATCGATAAACGTATCTTCACAAACCAACTCCTCGACTTTGCTTGGGAAATATGATAAGCTCCACAAAAATTAATGATTTCTTTGATTTTGCCGAAACAAAATCGAGATTGAATTCTTACAAGATGACAATCCATTTATTATACTTTCCCCTAATCATCCTTTGAGTGAGGATGAATTGAAACGGATTGACATGGGCTACAACCAAGGTCTGGCGAAGGAGAATGTAATGTCTGAACCGTTGAACCACATGTATGGTAGCTAAGGAAAGCTTCTCAACATGGGAATAATGGATCTCTGCATCAATAATATTCCAACTTAGATAGTATATGACATTCTCTTGGTTCTCCTCATCCTCTTGAACCAAAACCATACCAATCATCTCCATGGACGTGGCCACATAAAGTAGAAAATCATGGCTATAGTCTGGGGGACTAATCACCGAGGCCGATGCTAGGGATTGCTTGAGTGCTTCAAAGGACTCCTAACCTCACTCATCCCAACAAATGGTGGTGTCCTTCTTCAAAAGATGCATAAAGCCTCTAGTCAAATTGGGAAAATTGACAACGAATCTCCGTATGAAGTTTTCCATGCCTTGCAAACATTGAATATGTCTAATTCTTTTCGAGGGAGACAATTGAAGTATTTCCTCAACCTTCAAAGGGTCGACTCTTATACCCTCTTTGGAAACAATGAATCCTAATAAGTGACCAGAATTCACACAAAAGATGCACTTGTGAGGATTTAACCTAACCAAATAATGGCGGCACCTTTCGAACACTAATATCAAATGATAGGAATGACACATTCTCATACGAGAATGAGTAGCAAGGTCATCCAAAAACACTTCGATAATTGATTTGAGATCATGGAAGATCAAGGTCATAGCCCACTAAAAAGTAGCTTCAGCGTTCTTAAAGCCAAAAGGCATTTTTTCGATATGCAAAAGTTCCCCAAGGACAAATAAATGCAGTCTTATGTTGGTCCTCAGGTTTAATTTGTATCTGATTGTATTCGAAAAAGTTGTCCATAAAGGAAAAAACCTCGCTACCCACACACTCATCCAAAATATGATCAATAAATGGTGTGGGGAAATTGTTTTTAAGACATGCACGATTCAAATCATAGAAATTAGTACATATGCAGATCGCTCCCTGCTTCTTATCAACCAGAATGGGGTTTGAAGCCCACTCCATCAAGGGAATGGGATAGATAAAACTGGCTTTCAATAGTTTCTCTATCTCTGCCTTAATTGTGGGTGCTTTCCTAGGATTCACTACATGCAAGCTTTGTCAAACAGGCTTAGCATTGGGATAAGTCTTAATCTCATGTTCAACAATGCAAGGGTCGATACCTGGGATTTCATCGTAATACCAAGCAAAGATATCATGAAATTATTTAAACAACTCAGTGTATTCTTGAATCTTAGCATTGGAACATTCTACCCCAATATAGACATTCTCTATCCTGCTAGGATCACGAGAGATATTGATAGGAATGGTAGGAGATATATTCACCATGTTCCCATCATCCATTAGACTAGGAGAGATTAATGGAACCATGGGATTACCAATTATCTCACTAAGAACCTCCCTAAAGTCCTCATGCTCCAAGCGGTCAAGCTCGGGAAGAAAATAAGATCTATGATGCAACTCTTCCCAAGGTGGCTCAACCCCTGACATGGCCTCAATAATCACTTTGTTTGAAGGAAAAACACTATCAAGGTAGTCATGTGCGTGAGAAGACTAAAATTCCCATGCAGGTAGCACATATGGGTCCTCCTCCTCCATTCGCGAAGAGGAAGGACTAGGCTCTACAACACACCCAATATTAGCTTTATAAGCTACCATAGTTGCAGGCAATGGAACGTCTATTGTGATGGGATCACTTGATGTATTTGGTGTAGGAAGAATCTAAGGATCTTCCATATGACTTGTGTGAAAAGAGACCGATCTCACAGATGTCGAAGCCTCACCGAAACTAGACCCTATCATAAGGACAGATGTAGGACAACTAAATATTGCCATAAGGGATGGATACATGCCCACACCCACACTCCTAGTTGCTGGCTGAGAGTGCTCTACAATCGGGATCGGAGCTCCCGAAGATGCGGTAACCGACGGATTCTTGAATGATGTTTGATTAATCGTAACTATCTTCCCTTTAAATGGAAAGCATACAACGTGAAATAGTGAAGAAGCTATGGCTTGCATACTGTACATCCAATTCCTACCCAACAAGAGATTATAATCAGGGGGCGCATCAACCACCTCAACCTCTATCGCAATGGTCTCCCCTTCCAAATGGACCTTAAGGGAAGGAAGGATCCCATGTGGCCTAAACGATCTCCCATCAAACGCAGTTAACATGGTAGCAAATTTAGACAACTTAGGGGAACCTAAACCCTTCCAACATGATAAAGACATCATAGAAGAAATAGCGCCTTCGTCAATCATAGTGCACTTAATAGTCATGTTAAGACATTCTACATGAATCAAAAGAGACACATAATAAGGAAAGAGAGGCTGAAGTCCTATGGTTTCAAATTTAATCACGGAGGAAGAATTATCATCATTCACACCAAGTACAGAAAGGACAACTTTGAAGTACTTCTAGTACAAACATTGCACAAGGAGTGTGGCCCAAATCCTCGACAACAGAATAGTTCTGGGTGGCTTGGGCATTAGGATTGTGCCTTGGATGCTTAAGGAATCCCTTAGGAATGCAAAGTGCAACTTTAGGTTTATCCATAGGTTTTTCAATACATAAAGGAGTCCCTGGTGGATCAGGTTCCTTTCCTGGGTTGGGTTGTGACGAACCATAGTCCTTCACATGGGTCACAACCTTCGTCACACACACCATGTTAATGCAACCATGACCACTACCCTCCAGCAGATCTTGATCACCACCAGACTCATCATGGGTCCTCGAGTTCATGTTTTGATTGTGAGGAAAAGGGTTAGTCAGCACAGCCAGGCCCTGTGCTAAGAATCTCGAGGCTTCATCGATACGAGGGAACAAGTAAGTGAGGTGATCGTCCTTACACAACTTGCAAGGAAATTTAACCTTATGTTCAGATTTCTTGTCCCCCCCAGCATTACAACCATTCTTGTCATTAGTATTAGCATTTTCATTCCTATTCCCACCCTTATGATTGTTCTTACCATTATTTTTATTCCTTCTCGGTTGCTGGTTACCCTTCTGGTCCGACGATTACACCGAAAGCACACTCATCATTTGGGTGGGTTGAGATGAAGCCATGGCTTGTCTCAAAGTATATTGGTTGATTGACAATTGACTGACCTATTTCACAACCAAATCAGCAGGTTTAGCACTCACACAACCAACAATGCCATCGGCATGTGGTCCAGGTTTAACTTTAGGGTTGAAACTAGAATTTGGAGCATTGGGAATGATCTCATATAACAAACCGGATTGAGCATAAATTAGATCTAGTTCTTGCACCCTAAAAATGGCTTGTTCCTCATTTTGCACTCTGGATGTAGAAACATCCTTCACTATATAAGGCAATAATGAATTAAGGAACCATTCGAGGAGGAATTTCGACAGTATAAAGGATTTAAACAACCTATTCCGTCTATGGAACTCTTGGATATGGTTCGAGATATGCGTGGCTTTATCCTGCCAAAATGTCAATAAGAGTTCCATACCAACGTCGTAACACACTGGTACCTGGAAGTGGTTAAGAAAAGTCATCACTAGGTCATCGATAAAAGTGAATGCCCCCCTAGGTAGCTCTATATACCATTTCACGGCAGGCCCTGTAAGGGTCCATTGAAACAACCTTAAACAAATCCAATCTTAGTGTAAGAAATTTGAAGAGCACCATAGGTGAAACGTAGTAACATGTTCGCTCAGATCCTCTCCCAGTTTTCCCTTGAATTTGGGTATGTCCAAGGGAAGCTTAGTAGGGATAGCCAGCCATGCTAGGTCATGAGATACAAGAACGTTCGCCAATCTTGATAAGTCATGAATATTTAGCATTGCAAGGAAAGGGATCCTAGGATGAGCAGGTCGGTTCATCGCTCCCTGATAGTTTTGATTCACATAGATCTGATTACAATAACCACCATGGGCTTGACCATAGTGCCCTCCTCCTGTTTAACCCATGTAGGGTGGCATGGAAGCACCATAATGTGGTGTACCTTGACTATTAGGGGATACAAAGCCCTAATTTTCAAGAGTAAGCGGGTTGTTGATACCCGTACCCATAAGGTGAAGAACCCTATCCATACTGCATTCCATAATAAGGTCCATAAGTCATCACATGAGATGTCCCATGAGATACTCTGTAAGTAGGAATATACGCTCTAGAAGTAGGAATATACATTCCAAAAGTAGGAATATAAGCTCCGGAGGTAGTGACATGACCTCTAGAAGTATGAACATGACCTCCCAAAACAACGGGCGGTACTTGAACCTGAGACACAACTGGTCAAGTAATACCAGTATGCACATGACTTGTAGAAACATTCCGGCCTGAAGGACCACATGAATGAGGTGGAGGGTGAACATTTGAAGAACTAGGGACATAGGATGAAGGGACCTGTGAAATTATGTATGTGTTGTTCCCTATATTCACTTGTCTTGGATATGGTATCCTAATAGGATCACTAACTCTAGGCCTAGCAAGAATATGTGATGTGGCTTCCACCGCCGGGATGGAAGGTGCAATGTAACTTGTGCTCCCAAACCTCTCCACATGGTAAGGAATGAGAGTTCCCCTAGGTGTATTGTTAGGCTCAAACTACGACTCGACATGAAATGCCAAATCATGTGTGGAAAACAAGACATACCATAACTACCATAACTAGTGCTCATGGGTTCAAAATGAGTCTCATCATCTTCCGACATTCCATACCGGCGATGCATCAATGGGGGATCAACACTAGAGTAAGTAGGTCTATCATGAAAAGTACCTATCTTAGAAATTATAGGACCTAACTCAGTCAAATTAGGTGAAGGATCATAGTTAGGAGTAAACTCCTCATCTTCCACTTAAATGGGAGAGGGTGGCTCAAAAATACCTTCTTCATGGTCTCCCATCGTGTGTGAATCAATGTGCAAAGTAGTCCACCTGTACTATCTATCTCTCTCTCCCAAAGGAGGAGGAGATGTAGAAGCTGGAAGTCCTGCTAAATGACGAGAACGGAGAGGAGTTGCACCCGAATCCATAATGACTCAAAAAAAATGTAAAAAGACTCTCTAGCTACGCAAACCCTAGGCAAGCTAACATGCACAGAGCATACACCAATAAAATCTGAAGCCAAACACATGCAATCAAGGGTAGGATAAATGAGCTCCTAAATGAAGCAAGTATGTCTCACCTAGGAGAGGCTTAAGACTCCCATACAAAACAAGCAGAGCTACATAACCAATTATTTTGGCCCTTGTCTTCAACACGTAAAGCGACTATGCTGTCCGACCCCAACCTGGCCGGGACACTCATAGAATAACCGCTGTAGAGTACCCCCTCGATATCCTAGGTAAGGCCACTAAGGTCACCTAAATATAATCAATGCTCAGGAAGATAGTCGCAGGTAGGATTGACTGTATGGGTAGGGTAGCAAAGCCAAAAACTCTCGAAAGAGCCCCCAGATACGAATACAATTCTAGAAATATCTCTGGTGCTACTCAGTTATGACTAGGGGTCATCCCAATCAATAACCATTCACACTGCCTCACGCTTAACTCCATTTTGAGAGGAGGATCCTGAGAAACACTGGTTATACCAAGGAATTTCACACACTCACCTGGACAGACACATACATGTTGTTGTTTAGT
>LPNX010016861.1:431080-441822 GCA_001517045.1 Pseudotsuga menziesii
AATAGCAAGCTTACAAGCAAAAGGAAATCTTGGGAAGAACACCAAAGTGCTCCAAGGGACAAAGGTATATAGACTCAAGCACAAGTTCTGGAAACAACGGACTATAGTTTCTTTGCTCTCATTTCTCTTATGCCTTCAATGTATCCAAAGGGTTCCTTATATAGCTTTTCAATGGGGTAATGAAAGGTCGAATCTGAGTGATCTCAAGGCATTTGGAAGGCTAGGAGACAAGTGAGTCGGATCCATGTCAAGGAAAACTCCAAAAGGATTTGGATTTTGTACACATCCCAGTGTACACAGTTTTAGGGGTCAAACCTACGTATATATGTGATAAGGGGTTTAAAAGTCACGTACAACAATTTTCACATGTTTATAGGGATGGTCTAGGAAACATCAAAGGAAAAAAAATGGTCCAAGGGGTCTAAGGAGTTTGCAAAGGGATATGGGAAGGCCATACAACTGTGATAACACCCTTGAATCTCCAACAACCAAATATTGGTCTTTGGAAGGTTTGATGGTGCCCATCATCACCAACTTATCTTTCTCCTGTGTGAGGGATTCCATGAACTCTGGAAGCTTAGGCATCTTCCAGGCTTGAGATGTCAACTTGGTGGCATGGAAGGTCGAAAAAAACACTGAATAGTTAGGACCAAGCTTAGAGAGTATGAGAAAAACTAGTTTCTCTTCCTTCTTTTCTCTCCCACACTGTTTCAACTGCAAAACAAGGGCCTTAAAGTTGGAAAAGTAGAGTTGAAATGATTTGAAGCTACTGGGTCTCAAGGAGATCAGCTCATTCTCGATTTGATGTCCTCTCATCTCATCTATCTTTCCAAAAATCTCTTCTAGGTTCTCCCACACCTCATTAGGTGATGTCAATCCATCAATATGGAAGAGGAGGTCTCTTGAAATGCTCAGACACAAAAGACCATAGGCCTCATCCCTCATGTTGTGCCATTTAATTTTCTTTGCAGCTGCATTCGGATCTGCCTTAGTTTCCATAGTCACCCTGTAGAGACCTTTCTCTCTCAACAATATCTCCATCTCAGCTTTCCACTCAAATAAATTGAATGGAGTCAAGATGATCTTGTGAGATTGGTCCATAGCTCAGAAATTGTGACCTCTAGTCAACGAAATGCGCTCCCAGTCAAGATGTTGAACCTACAATAGCAATAATCAAGGAGATAAATCAATCTAAAAAGGATTTGATACCATGTGGAAATTGAACCCAAGAGATAGAACAATTACACTCAGAAGATTGCTAATCAAACATGCAAAATTCACACCAAAGGAGATTGAAATTGGAGCATAACACTAATCTATATTCATTAAATGTACAATATCCAACCTTGTGAAGTAATAGGCTACTACAATATATCATTACATGAGAGAATAAAATGCATACAGATTCTATTCGAAATAGTAAAAAATTAGGCTTACTAAATTGAGTCAAATCCCCCATAGGTGCATAAAGAAGTTTCCAAATCTATGAATATGCTCAGAAATTTGCTAATTCAAGTGGGAAAGCTAAAGAGGGATGGAAGGAAAATTCACACAAGTTTTTATTTGGAGAAAAGGAGGGAGGATGATGTGGGAAAAAACAAGTCAACTACACCTAGTCTAGCTTTTCCTTTTGCCTTAAATCAAAATAAAACAAGGCATCTTTTCAGAAAAAATAGATATGTGATTTGGAGGATATGGAATATAGTATACATGATAAATTTTGTTTCCAAGATGTTTCCCAAGTGCTCCATGACGCATTTTTAGCATGTGTTGACTTCTAGGACTTGTAGAAGACAACTAACATAGAATGGAATCTAAGAAACTAGGTAATAAGACAAAAAAATAATTAAATTAATGTCTAAGGTAGGTAAGTATGGGTTGATTATTCTAATATTGTTCCTTGGCATGGTTCCAGGGCATGAGGTAGATTCTGGTAAGAAATTACAATAAAATAATCAATTTTCACCCAAAGAAAAATACTAGAATTAAACCAATGGGAAGAAAGAGCTTAAAAAGACTTACTAGTAAATCGCTTAAGAGTAGGATAATTCATGGGCTTGATGAAAATTCATAGCAAATTCTTTCATGTAGGTTAAATTTGTAAGTAAAAATGATGGAAAAATAGTAAGAAAATCAAAATATTTGAACTAATGATCCCAACGACGAAATGAATTTAAGTCGTAGATTTCCAATATATCAATGGTTAACATCGAGGTGGGAAATGAAATTGAGGAGATGAAATTTTAACATTTTTTTTCATTTTTTACTTTCGCAATCCACATTGTGGGTTGTGGAATTGCGGGATACTATTTGTGACCGAAAATTAGTTTTATTGCCTCCACAATCCGCAATATTCATTGCAGGTTGCAGGATCATGGAAGTGCAATTTTGTGATTTTATTGTGTTTTGAGTTTTAAAATTCCAAAATCTGTGTTGCGGGTTGTGGAATTGCGGGACTGGAAAACTATATTCTTATTGCAAAAAGGTTTTCTAACATCCACTATCCACATTGCAGGTTGTAGAAAGGTAAAAATGGAAAATAAGAGACATTACAACATCTGCATACCACATTGTGCATTGCAGGATGCGGGAAATCAAAATTCAAAACCTTAAAAGAAATGACTTCTAGTTTCTACTTTTGCGGAATGCAAATCATGGGAACATAAATTTTAAATAAAGACAGAGGATTTTCGGCAATCCACGAACCAAAAATAACAAGAATTAGAATTAGAATTTTATTAAGATCAAACATGATAAGATAAAAGGTATAAAATCACTAGGGAATAATACCCATATAAAAATAATAACATGAAAAATTACCTTAACAATTATGAAATGGGTTCCCATTTCATTTGATGAAATGGGATATGTTGTGCCAACAACAGACCTTTATAGAATGTAGCAATTAGATCATTTTCTAGGTACTTCCACCCATTGTCATTGAGCCACTCAAATAGTTGCTCCATGTACAATTGTAGTGAGTCTAACATAGCACTCTATTATCTCATCTTCCCATGAGTGGGTCGATATTACCCCTCCATCCTTACCCTGTGTTGTTGGTACCCCACTTGAGGGTGTGGTCCCACGTGTGCACATGCACATAGTATGTCATTAATATCTACCACATGTATGATATAGCTACAAATATGCTAGGAAATTATATGTTACTGAAACAAAAAAAGAGTAATGTATATGTACCCTCAGATCCCTAGGCCTTTCTAGGAGGTCAAGTCATCTTCGTATCTTCCTGGTAGTCCATACCAACATACGGATAGTCCTCTATAAGGATAGGAATCTACCTCTAGTGTGCAAAAATATCTCAGGTGAAGAAATGACCTACCAAGTGGCCTCCCTCCCTGATCATCATCTCACACCACCGCCTCATATGAGGCTCGCATGGTCACCCTTCTGTATTGACATGTTCATGAGCCCTCCATTCCATCAATACTACAAAATCTGTGTTATTTCACCACCATTCACTGTCCCACAAGAAGGCCCCACCAATGTTTCACAATTATTTTTTCTCCATGTCAGACAATCCAACTAGCACCTCTTTCGGCACATCGAACACCTCTTTCTTGGTCGACTGACCATTACAGATTTTATTTTAAGCTCTTTCCTGACTTCCTAAAGAATGAAAATATTTTCAAGCACGCTTACTTCCTTTCACGATCGTGAAAGTATTTGAAAAGGTGTCTATTTGGCCTTGTTTATCCTTTTTTCAGACTACGTAGACTAATTAAAGAAAAGAACCACCCTAACACCTTCCAACTAGGAACAATTCCCTTTTTCCTTTTATGCTTTTTTGGTCATTAGGACTGTAACTTACAAAAATCTCACTTGTGGGTTGTATTTAAGATCTTCTGCATCCCTCTCATAAATAAAATATCTTCAAGCAAACTTGGTTTGGTTCATGCTCGTAAAAGTATTTGTATGATCATCCAATCAGTATAGGTTTAACCTTTTTCAGCTTGGTTGGACTATCTACAGAAAAGAACTCCCTATTCCCCTCTATGATAAGATATTTCTCCTTTGTAGACTTTTATCATTTTTTAGGATTAGGAGACTATCGTACAAAAATAATACCCATTGGAGTCTTATTCATGTTTTCAGACTTTTTAAACATGAAAACACCATTGAGAATTTACTGTCTTGGGCTAAAAAAAATCCATGAGATAGTATCATACTGAGTATACTTCTATCCCTTCTTTGAGCTCCTTAAACTATGGAGAAGGCCCAAACAGTGGCTTTGGGTTCCCACATATATTGCATATAGTTTCCCATAATGGTATCCTTCCCCCATTGGTTTCCTTAATTTAGAGTACTATATGATGTGTCTCGCTTTGATCCCTTGGATATCAATGGCCCAGTGCCTTCCAAAGTAACCCCCATTGCAGTCATCCCTACAGTTCCACAACTATGATTCCCTCACCATGATCTAGTTTCATTTGCTTCCAAGTCAACACTGTCATCATACTCTCAACAAAGGAATTTTGAGTTCCCTGTGCTCCCCTTCCCCTATTCCCCATTCAATGTCTCAATCCCATTATTATTCCATATATCTAGTTGTCCCCCTCACGATTCTATCAAGGAAACCTCATTTCCTTGGTAGCTGCATGTCTCCCTATGTCAACGTCAACACATATATTCCAAAGGATAGACCAAGAGGTCCTTGTATCTTGGTTTCATCCACATCATTAATGAGATCCTTGGACAAATTGAAAGGATTCCTTACTTCCTTTTTGGTTGGCTATGTCTCATGTGCTCAACTTCAGCTACACTATCACACCATTGTGATTCATACAAGTTATTGGTTTCTTCATTATTTGGTTGAAGACCCTGGTTGTCACATGACTCTAGAACATTGGTGAGTCTATTTTGGGACCGATACAGTTTCATGTTCCTTGTTATCTTTGGGATGCATTGGAAACAGTGTTTGAAAGACTCTCAGTATCATGCTTATGTATATCTCCAATATCATATGTTGTTTATTGTACCCCAGAGATTCTAACTCTCAAACTATTAGCACTTGTGATATATTTGGAAATATATACATAGGAAGTTGCACCATTTTCCCTACAAAGGTCTAGATCAGTGTAGCTGAAGGAGGTGTAAGAAAAAAAAAATCATATCTTGTGATTTGGGGGTGTTTGGGAACCTTGTCCTTAACCTGAATGTCAAATAAAGTTATTCCATGGTGCGGCATGAGGAAACATCAAGAAATCCTAGAGTTATAAACTTGTATTTGGGATCAAATATGAAGATTTGCTCACAGTTCTCCAATGGCGAAGATGGATGGTGTGGATCCAGGATGAAGAGAACCCATGGTTGACAGAGGCGTGCAGGATCCACTATCGAATGAAAGGTGCTGCAGATCGATAGTTGTTAAGGAGTTTGCTTGGAAAATATGCGCAAAGAAATGAGTTGTGGAGATGCATGAAATCGGTTAATCTTCACATTTTTCAATGGTCGAGATTGGATTCTATCCAAGATCAATGACGAAGGGGGATTTTGTGCAGCCGACCTGCACAGGGGATGACATATGTCATGACTGTGAAATCTTGTAGGGTCCTCCTATCCCAACGGTCATGATCTTGGGTGAGCCCGATATGTTGTGGAGAAGCATTTCATAGCAAAAAGATGCAGGAGATGTGTTTCTACGACCAAATATGCACAAGAGATAAGACCATGTAGGGTTGTGAAGCATTGGTAGGACCTACGATTTTGAAATATGCATTAGAGGAAATTTGGGGTCTAAAATGGGCCTTATAAGAAAACGTGCCAAAATAAGTTTTTGTGAGTTGGAATTCAAGAACCAATAGAATTTCAATAAAATAAGTCAACCATAATGGTTGAATTTTCATATTTGTCATTAAAAAAAACTACTTTTTTTGTTCGTATTTTCGACATATCTCATTGTGTTTTTACTCAATTTTTGATCGGGAGAGCTCGTTGGATGCAGAATTTGATTAGCAGGTGACGGGGGTGGAATAGATGGGAAGGTTGAGGTCATTGGTGCGTTAGAGTAAACTCCCATCCCTAAAGAAGAAACGAATGAGGTGGTGGCACCCGAAACAGGTTGTTCAATCATGGGGAGAACATTTTTGGGTGCCACGGGGGCATTAGGATCATGGTAAGTGAGTTGGTCAACCTTGACCACACATCCCTCATGGGGGAACATCATGGTATGAAAAAAATTAGAAGCAACTGCCCGCATGGCATACATGTAGCTGCGGCCAAGTAAAAGGTTATAATCAAGCTGTGCATTGATAACCTCAATGTTTACGAGGACGGTTTTTCCAGCCAGCTGGAGGGGGACGTTAGTTAATAGGCCTTGTGGTTGAGCTGAACGGCCATCGTAGCCTCGCAACGCAGTAGAGGACTGCTGGAGAGGGGGGGATCCCATTTTCTGCCAGATGGAGGTGGGCATGACACATGTAGAAGCACCTTCATCAATAATACATCGATGGACGACAAAATTCTGAATGGAAACAGAAACTTGGAATGCCAAAGTGGAAGGCAAGCGAGGTTCGGATTGGTCCAAATCAAATGCCATTAATTGCGAATCATTTGGATCGATAGCCCCAATGGCTAAGAGTAAAGTCTTGCACTGCGAAGGGCAGTTTTTTAAGACTTCTAATGCAGACATGGTAGCGGGGGATTGGGCTAAGTCATTGACAATGTTGTAGTTGGAAGCAGCCCGCGCATTGGGGTTATTGTTGATACGACGAAGTGGGAAACGGGGCGCTTTGGGAGCGCCATCTAGTGGAGGTGGAGGTATACGTAACGCCTGATCAGTGGGATGAGCGTTAGTAGGTGTATCGGCGGGAGGGGCTTCAGGGGTGGAGCCATATTGGTTCTGCCGGGTCTGGAGGTTGATCTCATCGGAGGACATCATCAACAAGTGGTGGGTACCTGAGTCAAGCGTGGGTTGATCAGGAGTAGCGTAAGTGATTAGTTGTTGGGTTGGCGCGTTGGCTTGAGGAGGAGCCAACGGTTGGGTGTTCAGTATGCCTTGGGTTGGTAAGGGGTTTTGCAGCACCAAAGGTGGCTGCGGAGGTTGTGGCGGGTTGGGCGGTGCTTGAGGAGCCGTCTGCCCTTGGCGTTGTACATCAGCAGCCCAAAGTTGCTGAACCCGCTCCATATGTGGACAAAAATTTGTGTAGTGGCCATAGACCCAACAAACAGAACAAGGGTAGTTTGTTCGCAAATTAGGGTTTTTAGCCTGCTTGGGCGGGTGATCAGGGTTTTGGTTAGTAGGGGCCGCATTATTATTAGCGGGGGGAATAGGGTGTTGACCAACTTGCTCGGTCGGTTGGTTGTTCCCATGATTTCGGCCTCTGTCGTGGTTTTGTTGGCCCTGGTTGCGTTGGTTGTTCTAGTTTTGCTGCAGGTTTTGTTGAGCGTAAACTTGCCCTTGGACAGTAGGTGGATTCTGAGGTTGCGCAGGGGCTAGAGCAGCCTGGGTGGATGATATGTAGGTGGAGGCTGCGTAGGTGCAGCAACCTGAGGGTGTTGTTGATAGTGCTGTTGAGTGGCTTATGGGTTTGCCGCAGGGGTTGGCTGTGGCAGGTAGTAAACAGGTTGGGCTTGTGACGGCGCAGGAGCTGGTGTAGCCTATTGGTGATAGTAGGGCTGAGGTGCGACCGGGGGGGGCGTAAGCGGGAGTCAGATGACCAAAACACTGAGGTGGAAATGAGAGTCCATGGGAATGGTGGTGATGTGTCATGGGAGCATACGGGTTGGTTGCTCCAAACTATGAGGTATCCCGCAAAGGGTTAGGGCCAGGGGTAGGATGGGCTATGGAAAATGGTTGAGGTTGCGAAGAGACACATCCAATGATGCCGTCGGCAGCGTGGGATGCCCCCAGCGCATCGTGCTGGGATGAATTGTCGTGAGGGGCATCAGGTATAATGGTATAGAGATAACCTGACTGGGCGTAAATGAGATTGAATTGCTGGGCCTTCAGGATGGCCTCTTCTTCAGACTGGGGTCGTTCGGATGCTACATCCTTAGCAATGATAGGAAGGAGGGATTTGAGGAACCAGTCTAGGAAGATCCGGTCGTCTAACATGATCTTGCATAAACTACGGCATCAACGCCATTCATGAATGTGGTCTGTGATGTGGGTAGCCGTGTTTTGTCTGCATGATAGTAGGATCTCAACGCCTGCGTCATAGCGGATAGGTAACTGGAAGAACTGCAGGTAGGTCGAGGCAAGGGAGGTAAAGGTGGCATGGGTTCCATGGGGTTGTTTGATATACCACTTGGCAGCAGAGCCAGTGAAAGTGCGCTGTAATAAACGGAGGTGAATAGAGTCGTCTACTATGGAGTTGGATGAACACCATAGATGGAAGGACATGATATGGTTTTGTGGGTCCTCACCTGCCTTGCCCTCGAACTTAGGGATGTCCGAGGGGAGCTTGGTGGGCATGTGAGGCCACGCAGGGTTATGTCGGATGGGGTCATTGGTTAATCTGGCTAGGTCAGGCAGGTTGAGACTAGCCATGAATGGCAAACTGGACAAAGAATGTGACACGATAGTGGGTTGGATTAAGTTGGGGCCAATGCCCCCAAGTTGAGGGGTAATGTGAGGGAGGTTGCCCCCAAGCGGGGGAACTAAGGTGGTATAGGACGGACCTACACCACCATGGGTGGTATCAGTCATTGATGGAGTGGGAATAGGTATTCCTGCTGCGGGAATAGGTACCTTGAGGGGAACGGTAAATGGGGGCCCCATGGAGGGCATACCCATAGCCTGTGTGGTAACTTGTGTTGTGGTGGATGTGCCACCAACGGTCCCAACCAAGCTGGGAGTGGGAGTCACGCCAGCCATGGGGCTAGTAGGGGAAGTGTAAAGGGGGTTCTCAGACTCTGGCTCAGAATCAGAGGTAAAATAAGGGGCGTCAGTATCTGGTGACGGAGCCCTATGCCGCTGACGAGTGGAGTCAAGTGACAAGGCTCGAGATCTATGATAAGTGGTATCAAGTGATGATGATCTGCGTCAAGGACGGGTGGTGTCAAGTGAACCGTGCTGTGGGGGCTCGCCTCTGAGGCGCTGAGAATGTCTCGGGGACTCAATGGTGACAAATGGTATCAAATATCTGTGGGTTGAGGTGAGTAAAAAATGGCTCAAAAACCCTAATGCAACCAAGTGTGTAGAAGGAGAGCTCAAAAAATAGGGCACTCAGGCCAACAATCAACTCAAAACACCCACTGTAATAGCTGTGTTACAATAGGCGGAGTGTCAAAAAATGGTCAGAATACCAACAAGCAGCAGGTTTTCTAAAAAATAAAAAACGGTGGACTCACTAGACCAAAAGGAGGTAAGGGAGCATGCAAACACCTAACTAGAAGTATTATGACTCAACTAGACATATCCTCTGCAAGGTGATGAAATCCAAGTCAGAAAATATGAGTAGGAAAGCCAAGTGGCTAAGGTATCCCCCTACCGGGAGGGACACCGGGTAGTCAAATCCTAGAAGAATGGCAACTAAGATACCCCGTTCATGACACGTCCAGAAAGGTAAATCTGCCACTTGGTCCTTTAACCGCAATACCCCTATACAGGGATATCCCGAGAACTGTGAAAGGTATCCCTTCAGTTACTAAATGGAGTTCGGTATTCCACTCATACCTCTGGAACCAATCTCACGACTTCAACCCTCCTAAGGGAGAGGCCCTCTGATAAACCGGTTGTGACCGTGTCAAAAAATACTAGGGGATTTTGGTTCCCTATTTGGACAACAACTATGTCTCAAGTGTAAGTAACCGAGGGGTGTTTTTGGAAGCCTATCCCCCCGATCCTACCTAACTATAAAAATTCTTTTGTGTTCCCCAAGTGGGGTTAGAATGTTGGTTGAGTTAAGTAGTTTTTAAGTCTCACTTGGAATTAGGTGACAGATTGTGTGCTTGTGAGGTTATGAACCCAGAAGAGAAGTGCCAGGGCAACTTCCTAAATATCAATAATACTGAATGAAAAATTTTTTACCATGCAAAATTATCTGAATAAACAATGCTGAAAAATTTCTTAAAAAATTATGTAAAAAGGGGGGACAAAAATGCTGTTGCAGAAAAGGCTGTAGGACTGCAGGTAGGACAGATGGCTGTGTAGGTGTAGAAAAAATGGCAGCAAAGGGGCTGGGTTCAAAAGCAGCAAAAGTCAGATCGCGGGTCTGGGGCGAAATCGCGCGGTTGGACCGCGGGTTTGAAGGAAACAGGCGCGCGCAGGTCGCGGCTGTCTGGCCTAAAGCTGTGGTCGGATCACAGCTAAGAGATGGAAAGGCGCGGTCGGGACGTAGGTAAAACGGCCAACAGGCGCATTCGGGTCGCAGGAAAAAGATGGAAAGGCACGGTCGGGACGCGGGTAAAACAACCAAGAGGTGCGTTCGGGTCGCAGGAAAAAGATGGAAAGGCATGGTCGGGACGTGGGTAAAACGGCCAATAGGCGCGTTCGGGTCACAGGAATGATCTTGAAAACTGCGGTCGGGACGCGGCTGCGGAGGAAAAAATTGCGGTTTACGGCGGCAGAAAACGACAGCCGAAAGGTCAAAACGGGAAATAAAATAAAAAACCAGCGGAGTCGCCAAAACTGTAGCTAGGGTTTTACCCCTAGCTGGTGCGAATGAGTACCTACTAAGGAAAATGGATTCCTTAGTAGCAGTTCAATAATATGTAAAATAAAAGATGCTAAACTGAAATAAAAACTAATCTAAACATGTTCATGAAGCAAAACAGCAAAA
>LPNX010016861.1:442089-502297 GCA_001517045.1 Pseudotsuga menziesii
CACCATCAGAATTCTAGCCTTATGTGTGCCTATTAAAGCTGTATGTATATGTGAAATGTTCTCATGACAATGAGAGAGACCTCTCTGACTGTATTGGATAGAATACAGTCTAAATATTGGTTTGAAATGGTTACCCCTGTGACTTCCTACCACAACTATAGGAAAATTATAGGGTTGTAACATCTTCACACCATTGCCAAGGACTTAATCACTATTATCTCTTTGAGAAGAACGACATTGTTTCAGTTCTACGACCCGGTTGAGCAGTCGATCCTAGACACATATTGCTTGTATATTTTCTGGCGACTCCACTCAAAGTCTTGGAAGGTGATTCCACTGGGAATATCAACCATCCAAAAGCTATAAATATTTTCAAAGCGCCTATAGAGATTGTGTTGGAAAGAAGGGGCTTAATATAATAGACCTAGAAAGTCATGGTGAGAAATAAGGTACTCCACTGTAAATCTCCTTGAAGACATCTTATCTTTTCTAGTAAATATTTTCTTTTCTTTCCTCCGACTGGTCAAGGAAGTGATCCATCATTTATTATGACTAGGACAAGACCATGAGTGCACCTATGTATATCCTTCTTTTAAGGACCGAAAAATATCCCTGGACCTTATACACATGACTTTGGCCAAGAATGTCCTCCACTTCCCTCTGAAGCAGCCTCACCTAACTCTGTTGTCATCGAATTATCTCCAACAACTTCATAGTTTGAGAAACCTTCATCGCTCAATTCTACCATTCTTCGTGGATGTATAGTCCCTCATGGCAGATTATTTTTGTCTATCACATCGCCTCAAATCCCTCCTAAACACCCTACCAAAACCTCAAGGAAAGGTAAAATATTCAACCCTATAATTCTCCCTACAGTCCTTCATGACCTTCCCTAGGGGTATGCCCAAAGGCTCAAGTGATTTAATGGGGAAAACTTGGTTCTTAGTTGAAGAGCGCTTGGAGTGGTTCACAGATTGGTTGACAAAACTGGAAGAAGTGGACCATGAGGATGTTATGGTCGGATTTCTTACTCAAAGGATTGCTAGAGAGGAAAGAAGGTGGTTCACCAGTATTTCAGACAACTCGATCTTGGGCCATAAATATTTTGAGGATGCTCTCAAGAGGCAATGTGAAAATAAGGAGGACCCTAGGAAGTGTTTGTCCAAGTTCCATTCTATGAAGAGGAGGGAGAGAGTCTATACAAGAATTTTCTGGTATGTTTATGAAAGTGTATCATGCTATCCCATCATAGTTCAATTCTCCCCTTGGTTCTACCCAGCTGCAATATGTTGATGCTTTTGACAGTGAGTTCACCCTATGGCTAAGTGAAAGAAAATAAACCTCCCTGGATGATATGAGGAAATATTCCATAGAGGGATAAATCAACCTAACCACGACTAGGGAGAGAAGGAGAGAGGAGGAAAATAAAGGGAAGGAATGAGAGCCCATATCACCTTCTTCCTCTATTGCATAGGAGTCAAGGATAGACACGATAATGAGAGATATGTAAATACTGATGGAGAGACTCACTACAGACCACAGCCCACCTCCCATAGAAAAGCACAGGAATTAGAGTAGGAATCAGGATTTTAGGGGATCCCTCCTTTCCTAGAGGTATCAAATAATCCTTATAACTCCTCTTAAATTTGAATTGGAGGAGGAATTAGATTCAGAATCAGTAGCTGAAGAAGGACCCTTGTGGGTTGAGCAAGCTCAAGATGCACCTGCAAGTTTGCAGGAACACACAAAGCCTTCTCTACCAGTGGAAGAAAGGAAGGATAAACAACTAAATCCTTCCCCACCTTCCAATATTGTGCTTCATAAATATTACAATCAGCGAGAGGAAGGTACGTATTTTCCATTATGCTTTGCCTCATTTGATTTTCTGAAACAAAGATTAAGAGTTTATAATCAAACATAGAAAATGGAGGTTAGGAGTAATGTCATGGCCGTTGTGGTATTGGAAAATGAGGAGGGTGAGAAGCTAGGATCTGCTATGCATTCTAATATTTATCTTTATGAGTGGGAGGATGATCAACCTAGTGTTATGCAGGAGGAGTGTTATGATTTGTTTAATGAAACATACCCTCAACCTGTTATGAACTTTGTCTCTGGTGGTTTTAAAGAAATATCCAATCCACTCATATATGATAACTATGAGGATGACAAATTGGAATATGAAGGTCCTAAATGGGATTTCACCTATTGTTGTTCCAGTAAATAATATTTAGGCCTAGAAGAGCTCAATCCCCCTGATTTTATTGAATAAATTCTCTAGGAAATGCATGAAAAGAATCAAGTTCTAAGCTCTAGCATTTTAAATGAAGTAGTTGATGCCTCACTCACAGGTTGTCGTAAACCCTTCTTGAATGGTTATTTTGAAGAACACATAGACAATATGTAGGGCCAGATACAGTTGGAAAAATAGTGCTGGGGAAAGCAGATGTAGGGAATATTGGAAGACATCCTTGGATATTATGATCCAGTGGCTGAATATATGGAGCAGTCATGTCAGGGAAGGTGCATGGCATAATTTTCTGGAGGTGGTTATGACTCGGTGGCTAGGTATGTGGAGAATCTCTATAGTTTGAATGGTTGGTTATGGCTTTGTGCCAAATATCAAGTTCCTTATCACAACCTTATGCCATTTGGTCATTCAGTACTATTTTTTTATCAAGCATGAGGATAAATTTCACATATGGAATCATATTCTTGATTAGATTCCGTGGAAGATAGAAGTTAGTTGACTAGGAATTGATGCTCAACATGTAGGGTAGGTAGAGATGAATAAGCTCGACATGCTAAGAATTTCCTATAATAATCTATTTTCAGTTTATTTTTCAACATTCATTTAGTTTTTATTTTCAGAAGTACAATAGGGGATTTCAAAAGAATATTAGGATCAGCCCAATGGATTAGGCACGTGGTCTACATGGTTCTTTTCTACCTCACAGGGAGGACAACATCCCCTAGTTGGAGCCATTGTTAGCACTTGTGCTAAATTTTTGAAATCTCTACATAGGCAGTTGCACTGTTTTCCCTGCAAAGGTCTATATCAGTGAAGTTGAAGGAGGTGTAAGAAAAAAAAAAGTTTTCATATCTTGCGATTTTGGGGTGTTTGGGAAGCTTTTCCTTAACCTGAATGTCAAACTGAGCTATTACATGGTGCTGCATGAGAAAACATAAATAAATATTAGAGTTATAACCATTTATTTGGGATCAAATATGATGATCTACTCACAGTTCTCCAATGGCGAATATGGATGGCGCGGATCCAGGATGAAGAGAAACCACAGTTGAAATAGGCATGCATAATCCACCATCATATGAATGGGTGGTGCATATCAATAGTTGTTAAGGAGTTCACTAGGAAAATATGCCCAAATAAATGAGATATGGAGACGTGTGAAATCGATTAAGCTTCCCATTTTTCAATGGTTAATATTGGATGTTGTCTAAGATCGACGACAGAGGGGGATTTCATGAAGCCGACCTACATGGGGGATAACATATGTCATGACAAAAAAATATTGTAGGTTTTTCCTATCCCAGTGGTCATGATCTTGGGTGAGCCAGATCTGCGGTGGAGATGTGTTTCGCAGCAGAAAGATGTGGGATAGTTAAAGATGTATTGTGTTTATGAAATCTTGAGGGGATCGCACAGTTTCATGGTCGGGATTATAGAGGGGGAATATATCTAGAGGAAAATCATTTCACCAACCAAACATGCACGAGATATAATATTGTGTAGGTCTGTGAAGCATTGGTAGGAACCGCAGTTTTGAACCATGGATATCTGCCAGGGACCCGATCAACGGTCCTGACTGATTTTGCTACGGGAAGGTGCACAAAGTTTTACAAGATGAGGGATCATGAAATGGGGAAGATTCCACATAGTTTAACGATCAATATTTATCACGGAGGAGATCGGTGGTCGTGGTATTTTTTGTAGTCAAATATTCTAGGGGTGATAAGAAGGAAAGGGGCTCCGAAATGAAGAACAAACCAGGTAACATTGATGGCGTAGATTACACCTTGGGGTGATCAATGGTTATGGAGGGTCACATCCCTGTGTAGAAATAATATATGAATTCTATGAGCAATGATGCTAATAATAAGCAAAAGAAATAGATCTTGCCACTAAGAAATCTCACAAGCATACACAGGAAAAATAGGGAGAAGAAAAGAGACTAAATCACAAGGATGAAGAGATGAATATTGGTGTGTATCCTTCCATTGATTAATGATGAATAATAGTGTACATAAATAGTACATCCCTTGTAGCAAAATTTATTTGTATGGAGACAACTCAAAAAGCTCAAAAAGACTAACTTACCGAAATATAGAAAACCCCCATAGGTGGCTAAAGCACTTCCCAAATCTATCAAGGACCTCACAAATTGGAAAAATCATGAGAGAGTTTTCAAGGATATGGAAAAAAAATGCTCATCCTATAAAATGGAGGAAAATTCATCAAGGATTGGTTGGCAACAAAAGCACCCAGTTTCCTAGTTATACTAGCTTTACCTTATCCATAGAAAAGCATAATAAAGCAGAATCTACTCTAAAGTGTTCTATACGAATTGTGGATGGTCAATAGGTGGTCAATATCAACCAAGAATTATAAATAAATAATTCCTAGGATATAGATGGCATGTATTGACTTTAAGGTGCAAGTGGATGCCAACTAATTAAGCTAGTGGGTGAATAATTAATCAAATAATGATTAATTATTTTATCCTAAGTTATGAGTGGGTTTAATATATTCCAACACCCCCCTATAAGTGTGACTTTATGGTGGTATGACAAAAAATATATATGTATATAGATGCATATAGTCCCCAACAACAAGGCTATGGTCACCCTTTAACAATTATTATGTCCAAAAACGTGAGGAAAGAGGAAAAACCACGTGGGGAAAATCCTCCCTCGAGATAGGACAAGGCACAAAATTTGAAATATGTCTTCAAGATATCTTCATCTTCACTTTAATTATCTAAATGAACTGCTTCTGGATGAAGGACTTGTTGAAGAAATCATGAACTCCATGATCATGTGCTAGAGTGTAGAACCTACAAGAAGGAAGAGGAGAGACTCCTTGCATCTCATCAACTGATGAAGTAGGAGAATTATCTGAATGCATACTCCTTTCCAAAGAGTACAAAAATTAAGACAATTTATTTCACACCTAATTACCTGAATAGCTTCAAAATTGTGATGTGAATCACATGTCAATCTTCTAATATGATGTATGAGGCTGATAAAACTCTGATATATCAGAAACATTATAATATTTAACAGAAAATACAAAGGCTTTAGTGGCTCCATGAGGATATAGGGCTAGACTAGGAAAATTATGAGCAACTGGGGAAAACTGATAGGTGTAAAAATATGAATGATGCGTGGAAATAATTTCTTAACCATAAGTTTTTAGAATAGATCCAAACATGTTTAATATCAGTCCAAATATTACTAAGGTCATGGATAACCAGCAACTGAAAGATAGGAAAGACTTCAAACCATGTAAGATAAATATCACTACATAAGAGACCAATGAGGAATCAACTAGTGAACTTGGGATTTGTATAGTCTTAGGATTATTCATAGGTATGGTAGATGGTATGGATGGTGGTATGATATGTGTATCAACTTGAAAATATTTTTCTAAATAAGAATATAAGGCATGACATATAATAATATCAATAGAATCATGGGAATACACTGGTAATGAATCCTCTGTATGAAAGGAGGAAAGACTGAGATGTTCACAATATTCAAGGAGGTTCTGAGTATTGATTCCAAGAACAAAGGAGGATATGCTGAAGTATATGAGATAAAGTAAGGTACATGGTATGACACAAATAATTCTTGATTTTTCTAATCAAACATCCTATAGGTCATTGGGTTGTGCACCATCAATGAGAGAGGTATGCACAAAGTGTGAAGAATCTGGCACATAGATATCAGAATCTAAGATAGGAGATTTAGAGAAAAATGAATGGGTGATAGGATCCTCACCAATATCAATATCAGCTCCATATGTTACTTACTTTTCATCAATAGTATCACAAGAAGAAAAATCACCTTCAAGAGACATAGAAAAAGATGGCTCTTCAATATTTGCTTCTTCATTGAAGGAGGAAGCATTCAAATCAAGGAGGGTAGAAGCAACATGAACTGTATGAGAAACTTCTTCATCATGATCAAATTCATCAAAGAATGTAGAGGCCAAGAAATCTTGAGAGAGAGAATAAGAGGAGATGCTGGGTTCGCTCCATGCTTCATCTTCTATTTCCTGCAAACCAGAAGCTTTGTCCAAATTCTTCCAAAGCTCAAATGGATACTGAGCAGAATGTATGAGATGTTGTATATTTGGAGACATTCCCAAACACATATTTCCATAATCTCTATCACAATTATTTAACAAATAAATATTCTCTTCATAAGACTTAGGTTCGCTCAATGCACCAATGGAGACATCAAAGAGACATTGCCTCTTCAAGTATGCGCTCATCTTTGGCTTCCAACCAACATAGATGAAAGGAGATAGTAGAGGAAATTTTGAATCCATATATAATTTGTTGATATGCTCTAGAATATACTCTCTACAACCTCCAAAAAAAACTAGGAGAAAATCTTGTAAGCTAGACAAGCTCTTCTTTAGAGAGGGATAGGAGACTAGATGCGCTCCTCAACTCTATAGAACTTGATCAACATTGCTACTCTGATACCATGTACAATATTGCAAGGTTGTGTTCCCTGTATATATGATACCATGTATAAATAATAGATCAATTCTATGAGCAATGATGCTAAGAAGAAGCACAGGAAATAGATCTTGCTACTAAGAATTCTCATAAGCATACACAGGAAAAATAGAGAGAAGAAAAGAGACTGAATCACATGAGTCAAGAGATGAATATTGGTGTGTATTATTTCATTGAATAATGATGAATAATAGTGTACATAAATAGTACATCCCTCATAGGAAAATCAAGTTGTATGGAGACAACTCATAAAGCTCAAAAGGCCGACTTACCAAAATATAGAAAACCCCCATAGGTGGCTAAAGCACTTCCCAAATATATCAAGGACCTCACGAATTGGAAAAATCATGAGTGATTTTTCAAGGAGATGCAAAAAACATGATAATCCTAGAAAATAGAGAAAAATTCATGAAGGATGGGTTGGCAACAAAAGAACCCAGTTTCCTAGTTTGACTAGCTTTACCTTATCCACAGAAAATCAAGAAAAGCATAATAAAGTAGAATCTGTTGTAAAGTGTTGTATACTAATTATGGATGGTCAAAAGGTGGTCAAGATCAACCCAGAATTAGAAATAAATCATTCCTAGGATATAGATGGCAAGTATTGACTTTAAGGTGCAAGTGGATGCCAACTAATTAAGCTAGTGGGTGAATAATTAATCAAATAATGATTAATTATTTTATCCTAAGTTATGAGTGGGTTTAATATATTCCAACACCCCATATGGCATATATTTCATCCTAGAATCCAAATATTCACTACTTGATATGCATGATGATGATGAGTGCCATAATGATTAGGCAAAAGAGGATGATTATGGCCTTTACATATAGTGTGGTAAGGCAGCATAGGGTACTGATAACAAAGGAATTTAGATACCATCATGAGGAGGGATCAATGAAGTACTAAATATCAATTCCACACAGCATAAGACACCTAGGAACCGATTTCAAGTGATTTTGGGGGTCACCTCCGCCATTGATACCATGGCATCACAACAGAAGAGGTGGCGTTGTTGAAATCTCCACATAAGAAATTAGATCAAGAGCCAACATGATAATTCATGTTTTCATCATGCCACTCGATGATAGCATGTGTGAAGAGTTGACGGACTCATAGTTGAACTCAACTTCCCTGCCCATTATAATGCTATAGTTAGAGTTGTTCAAAGATACATATCAAATGAATGCTGGTGAATAACGGTGTCAAATGCCCCAATTTTACAAAAATAATTTTATATTATTTGATGTTTGAGGACAATATGTTAAATTTTATGCTAATTTTTAATTGATGACTTAGCAGAGTCAAGGATATTTAATGTAGTTCTGAATATTTTATTTATAAATAAATAAACTAGGAGACAACAACTTAGGAGAGCTATTAAAAGAGTGTTTACTGGTCAAATTGGTCAAGGGGACTGGGTGGAGAGCATACTAACATGTGGTAGCATCCTCAAACCACTTCCAACTATTGTAGGTGGCAACCTCCCTACATTTGGGGTCATGATTCCCCAAGAAAGTGGAATCAGAATAGGTGGCTCAATTAATGAAAACCGACCCAAGAGACCTAGGCAATATTTATAAAAATTCCCATTAAAGAGATATAGGGCTGCTAATTCTATAGAAGTGATCATTCAAGTGAATGAATGTACTTCAGATAAATTCAATGGAAGGGAATTGTGGAAAGTTTTGGGGGGATAACTGTCGATTCATCTAGTGCAGCTTTTAAGCTGAATGATCTTACTGATGAGAGCAGAGTGTTTTACTGAGATATTGGACTAGTTTACTGTTGCATTCTCCACTAGTTCTCAGCCAAGAAGACCATGAACATGCTCAGGGGTCCTGAGGAAGCATTGTTTGAGCGCTCTCTAGGAGATTGGTAGGGAGGAACAACCTCCTAACACTGTTGTCATCTGTACTAAACAGGTTCTACATTATTTTGTTTTACTGTGTTAGATAGATAAATCTAAGTCTGACTGTTATATGAATGTTAAATATTCAGTTTGTAAAATGTTAGAATCTAGTAGTCTCTTTAAATGATTGAAGAAATGTATTTGATTTAGAAAAATAATGTGTTAGAATGGAAATAATTTCTAGACTGTGTTTTTCCACACCTGGAAAACTAGGCCGTACTCCAGCACAGTTAGAATATATTAAGTAGATGAAAGAAAATGATAAGAGATCGAATATAATAGATAGGGTTCTGTATTTTGTAGATAGTAGAATAATTTATTTTAGTATGTAAGTTATTATTTAAAGGAACAATGTTCTGAGTATTTATGTTTATTGTTTTAACAAGCTTATCTATGTAGAAATATTGGAAAAGAAATAGTAGTACTACAATAGAGTTACAGTAAATATTTATACTGATACAATAAAAATTATATGAGCTACAGTAAGTATCTAAAACAAGGGTTTAACCACACTTATATCTTTTAGCTTCAAACATATTATTTTACATATACTAGAATATGATTATGTTACAAATACTATTAATGAAGAAATAATCAAAGTTCGGAGTTAATGTTTTTAAACATTACATAACTCTGAATCTTTACTAATTAACAGAGCAATAAAGAAATGAAAATTTAAGTGTAAATAGTAAATATAATGAAGCTAAGAATTTACCTATTCCAAGAATAATTATTTTCCACACAAGCTCTAAATCTGTGTAAGTTTCACCCGAGGGTCTAAACCCTAGTTCTATTTTCTTTCCTTTTTTACAAAAGTATTCTTTAAAACAAAATAAGCAAATTAAACTAAGAATACTATAAGTATGTACTAGACTGGGTACAGTCTTATATCAAGAACATATAGTATTTTGATAAGCCTTTTATTTAGAAGAAAAAAAAACATTTTAACAAAATAAATAATTCCAATACTATTATAACAATGAGAAAGAAGTAATAGAAACCAACGCATAATTAAGAAATTTTAAGAATATATTTACATAAGGGTCCCTTTATAGTAAACCCTAATATTCTATCCTAACTGAAAAGAATAAACATATAAAAATTTAGCTTATGACTGAACTTACAGTCTTCACATTATCTTTATTTATTTACAAGAAAAATATTAAAACAAATAATTACCATTATTAATAATTGAGGAAGGGAAGACTCAAATTACACAGAGTCATAATTTACAAGTTAGAAAACTAATGTATAAATGAGACAGAGCTTGAACTTTAAAAATCCTTTTTAAACCAAATGTATTACTCTGTCAGACCGAAAGGCTTAAGATATAACAAATTTACTTCACCGAGCTCAGTGCCGATGTACCCAGCATCGTGGCGAGGGTTCAAAAGGTAAAACTAACAATCAACCTGTAAAACTTCATTATTGTAATAGATTTTATAAAACAATGTATATTTTATTAAAGTATTCGAAACAGAGAACCATTAAAACCATGAAGATAGGAGAACCTCCACATATTAAGAAACAGAGTTTAGCATTACTTAGCCATAAGGCTGTAAACCTATCAATAAGTCGAGAACAGTGAAATACAAGTCACGACATCGAAGCCGAAATCACCCTGCTACAGGAAAGGGTTTTTAACAACAACAAAAAATACTAAATAATAACTGAGCTAAGCATTTTTAACACCGAAGGAACTGAGGTCTTATTTCTTCTCCAATTGAAACCCTTTTTCCCTAATCTGTACAAGCAGGGAGTTGCCACATTGAAATCGGGGCTTACCTGTAGGTCTTGTTGTATATCCATACATGGAGAGGGTTCTTCCAAGCATAAGAGAGAACTACAACCTGCAAGAAAACTCGGGGTTATAGTTAGAAACTGACTATTGTATAAGTAAAACTGTAACTAGAAATGTATAACAATTATAAAACAAACTCTTTACCTGAAGGTGAAAGATTCAGGAGCAAAGGAGGATTTGAGCCCACACCACGAGCAACACAACCCTCATGCTCACCAGTGACAAAGGTGATGGGCCTCACAAAAGATCTACACCGATGACTAGAGTAGGAGTAAGCTTCAGCAATGGCCACAAAAGGAAACAACACTAAAAACTACTAACAGAGAACAACTACACACACACCAAAGTATTGCATGCAGAAGGAAAAACCAAGTGCAACCTGTGAGTCTTGAAAACCACACACTAGAGTGGCAACACCTTTCTACACACAGACAATGGAGTTGGAGACGAGCACAAGTTAGCCCTCATGGTCGCCGTAAACCAGACAGTGCAAAGACCAAAACCCTCGATGAAGAATGAGAAGTAGGGTTGCGTGGTGAGATTTTAAGTTATGCAATGCACGGTGGTGAATGTTCCATGTTCCCACTAAATTATTCAATCCAAAATGGGTCAAATGATATAGTTGTCACTGCAATTGTTGGGACAACAAATTATTGTCTATAATTTAAACAATGACTATAATGATAATGTAATCTACAAAGTCAAAACGTATCATTTCATTGATAAATCATAAAATCAAGCTATGATAAAGAACAAGGTTTATATGGTATTGGTAAACCTTATATTCTAAATCTTGGAATATTCATTGGTATTGAACCAAAACATACATTGCATCGATATCCTTGTTTATAGAGATCTTATAATCCTTCTTAGTAAAACATGTTATGAAGAGATCAATACTATAGTAAAATTTCTCGAACATGAGTTGATAGTACCGCTAATAACCATTTCTTTTTATAACCATAAACGATGCATGCCTATGCTGTTAGAACTAGTTTATGCAAACACTAATGGATAAGAAGCTAGTTTATAAATCATTATTGTGTAAATGAAAGTAAATAGTATTTACACCCTAGAACAACTCTTTCTTTTGAATGTATTCTATAGTACTAAGAGTAAGATAAACTTCTTGAAAGTACATGATCATTTGGTCTCCATAAGATACCAAAAATCTAAACGAATCAAACCAAGGCTAAATTAGGCTTGGTAGTAAAGAATAGTAAAACTTTTCAAGAATAAATATAGTATCACTTGTTATTATAAATAATATGGTAATGTAATTTCGTCACATTACTTATGTCATGAAAAAATTTGGAAGATAGAAACCACAACTTGACGACATTTGTGCAAATGATCATTTATAAATATAGTACAATGATAAGCTGTTAAATTTCCTCTACTGAAGCTTAATTAAAAGTAGAGCTGAGGGTTCTTTTGTAAACTTGTTCTTGAAAGTCCTTAGGTCTATCTCCATACTGAAGTAGTATTTTAAATTTTAGAAATAACAACAGCAGGAAACTCTTATTTCAGTAAGAGTGTTGATATACTAAATCATAAGCTCTATGAAGAACTGGTAAATAACTTAGTGTATACATGAAAAGAATATTTATCTAAAGTAGCAGTCAATCTAATAAAAGACAATCAGTAGGGCAATGTTATTGATCTTTACGACATGAATTTAAAATACTATCTTAGTGGAAAAACAAGGAAAGATACTTTACCTCGTAGTACCCTTGAATTCTATTAAGCAAAATTTTACTCTAGTAGTATATTTATGCTAAAAAAATATATCTGGATTAACGCCTTAATAAACACTTACTGGTTCAAAATTTATCTGTCAATCTTGTAAGATTCAAAAAATCCAGCTAAGTTAGAAATCACTAAGTAACCCCCAGTTAGAACATAACTTCTCACCTACTTGACCAAATCAATTTGTCAGTAAACTAGAAGTAAATGAATGCAAATCATACACTTAACATATCAAAAATTAATGTGTATTAGTTCTTATATGTTTGAAGTCAATTATTATTTATGTTAACTGTCTCATTATCCGCTAGCCATTAGTGGTTATCAAACTGCGACTCTAGACAATTTATGTTACATAAAAAAAAATTATTTTTTGTGAAAATTTGGGGTTATGACATGTGGTATCAAAGCACAAGGTTCAAACACTAGGCCTTGATGAAGCCCAACTTGCTTTTATAAAAAAGTGAATTTAAATTATTTTGTTGATGTTATTTTCTTTTAAATGTTATTCAACAGAGAAATTGTTTCTGAAGTTTAACAATAGGTATGGAAAGGCTGGAGGAATATGTGGAAGAGGAATATCCATTTATTGAACAAGAAAACTTACCAAGAGACCCTATACAAGAATACCTAACCACTAATTCCTTAGAATTGTTACAAATAGTAAAAGACTTAAAATATGAAATGGAATCTGTTAAACGAGAGAATGAAAGGATTCTGAGGGCTTAGGAGGAGCTGAATCAGATCCTAACAGAAAGATTTCAAATTGAGGGAAGGGAAAAAAGAGCTAATTCAGAAGATACAAGTCATCAACATAAATATAAAAAGATTAAACAGACTAAAAATGAAAGCAGCTCATCTTCAGAGGTATTTGGTGATCAACGTAATTTTCATTCCACTAGTGATAGTAGTGATGACAACCCTTATACTAAAAAAAGAAAATATAAACCCTATGAGGAAATTTTTGGAGAGTTTAAAAAGATTAAACCACCAACATTCAATGGAGAGACTGAGAAGGGGGAGAAAGCGAAATCCTGGTTATCTGGGATGAAGAAGTACTTCCATATTTATAACTATTATAACCAATTAAAGGCTAGAATGTCTATCTACAATATTTTAGGGAAGGCTGATATATGGTGGCAAGACTTGAAGAAAGTGAAGGGAATAAAAGAGAAGAACGTAAATTGGAGTACCTTTAAGAGATACTTTAAAAAGAAATTTTTGTCTGAGCAGTACTATGAAGAGAGAGCAAAAGAATTCTATGAGCTTAAATTAGGATCAATGACTATGAAAGATCTGAACAGCAAGTTTTTAAATCTACTTAGGTATGTGCCATACCTTGTATATGAAAAACCAAAGGTACAGTGATTCCTCGGCTTCCTACCTTATCATATTAAGGATAGGATTGAGTATGAAAATCCAAAAACTCTGGAAGAAGCTATGAGGAAAGCCAATTTCTGTTATGAACAGAATCGGAAGAAGGAGAGCATGGCCAACTAGAAGGCCAAGAAGAATAACAACCATTATGATCAAAAGAAGAAAGAATTTGTGCCCAACCGAAATTCCAAAACAATAAGGCTATAAGTTTTGCTAATAAGAATTTTCAAGGGAATACGAATAATTCACCAAGTAATCAAAACAATTCAAAGGGTAAAGAATCTGCTAATAACCATGGTAATTACACAAAGAAATTTGCACACAAAGAACCTATAAAGTGTTTGGAGTGTAATGGCCCACATTATGCCTCAGTCTGTCCCAATCAGAAAAATACTGTCAGTAATATTCATACCATACATGAGGAAATGGCTATCGAATATTTAGTGAGGACTATGCCTAGAATCAATGTAGCCGCTGGAGAATCGACAAGTAGAATATCAAACTTCCATGGTGGAAGTAGAAGGTATGATAAACCAAACCCCTATAGCTATTTTAATTGATCCAGGACCTAGTCTCAGTTATATTTCACCTAAAATTGTAGAACAATGTTAGTTGCCTGTTGAAAAATTTGAAAATTCTTGGTTGGTTCAATTAGCCACTGGTGCAAAAAGGAAGGTAACTTGTTTTGTAAAAGAATGTGCAGTAGTTATGGATCAATTTGAAATTGTTGTAAAGCTTCATGTATTACCTCTTGGTTCTTATGACTTGCTAATCGGTATGGATTGGTTAGAACAACATAGGGAAATTTTAAATTGTTATGATAAAACCTTTACGTGTATAAATAATGATGGAAAACCAATAAATGCAAAGGGAATCCCTAGAAAAACTACCATAAGGCATATTTTTTATCTGCAGCTTAAGAGGGTTGTTAGGAAGGGTTGTAAAGCTTATGCAGTAACAATAACTGATGAGGAGAATCTAAATAAGACAGACAAATTAAAATTGGAAGACATGCCATTTTTAAGAGAATATGTTAATATATTTCTAGAAGAAATTCTGGGACTACCTCCGAAAAGGGAACTAGATTTTACCATTGAGCTGGTACCTGGTGTAGTACCCAGCTCAAAGGCCTCTTATCGAATGAACATACTTGAACTTAATGAATTAAATTCACAAATAAAAGAACTTATTGACAAAAAGTATATTCGACCTAGTGTGTCTCCCTTGGGGGCACCTGTCATCTTCGTTAAGAAAAAGGATGGAACCATGCGACTTTGCATAGATTACTGTTAGTTGAATCAGATGACTATTAAAAATAGATACCCATTGCCTCACATAGATGATCTATTTGATCAACTACGTGGAGCCACGGTGTTCTCGAAAATTGATTTAAGGTCCGGATATCATCAAGTTAGGATTAAAGATGAAGACATCTTTAAAACAACTTTTAGAACTCAATATGGCCATTACGATTTTGTCATCATGCCATTTGGGCTTACTAATGCCCCAGATATTTTTATGTGTTTAATGAACAACGTTATGCATAAGTATCTAGATAATTTTGTGGTCGTTTTTATCGACGACATATTAATCTATTCAAAAACTGAAGAAGAACATAAAGAACATTTAAAAATTGTTTTGCAAGAGTTACGAGATCATCAACTCTTTGCAAAGTTTAGTAAATGTGATTTATTTAAGGATAAGATTCAGTACTTAGGTCATGTGGTGACTAAGGAAGGGATTTTGGTGGATCCCGAAAAGATAAAGGCGATTGAAGATTGGTCGATTCCTAAGGATGTAACTGATGTTTGATCCTTCACGGGAATTACCGGTTATTACCGGAGGTTCATTGAAGGTTTTTCGAGAATCATGAATCCGATAACTTCTTTGCAGAAGAAAGGAAAGAAATTTGATTAGAACCAGAAATGCGAGGATAGCTTTAAAAAGTTAAAAACTTTATTAACCAGCGCACCTATTTTAATAATAGATGATCCAAATAAAGAATTTGTAGTGTGCACTGAAGCCTGCAATGATGGTTTAGGCAGTGTTCTGACTCAAAAAGGGCATGTTATTGCCTATGAGTCAAGGAAATTAAAAATTCATGAAAAGAATTATGCAACTTATGATTTGGAATTAGCTGTTGTTATACATGCTCTAAATATGTGGCGTAATCACCTAATTAGCAGAAAATTTATTCTAATGACTGATAATAAAGGACTAAAATATCTGTTAGATCAGCCTAATCTAAATGCTAGACAAGCTAGGTGGCTAGCTTTCCTAAGTGAGTATGATTTCAAAATTCAGCACATTAAAGGGAAAGAAAATAAAGTTGTTGATGCATTAAGTAGGACTGCAAGGCTGAAATTCACAGTAGTTATCAACACTTATACAATAGATTTAGATGAATAGCTTAAAGTAGGGATAGAAAAAGATGAAATTTACCAAAACTTACAAGCTAAAACGAAAGAAAATCCAACAGAAAGCTTAAATAAAGGGTACAGTTTGAATGCAAAAGAATTTTTACTATATAAAAACCAAATGTATGTACCTAATGTACCTGAAGTTAAGTTATTAATATTGGATGAAATCCATAAAAATCCATACTCAGGCCATCCAGGCTATCAAAAGACTATAAATATGTTAAGAAAAGAATATTTTTGGCCAAACATGAAGACTGAACTGGCATAGTGTATTGCTAGGTGTTTTGAATGTCAGTGGGTGAAAACTGAACATCAACACCCAGCTGGATTACTTCAGCTATTGCCCATTCCTAGTAGGAAATGGGAGATAATTAGTCTCGATTTTGTTACTGGACTACCTAAAAATCAAAATTTAAATGATTCTATCATGGTAGTGGTCGATAAGTTAAGTAAATCGGCCCACTTTATACCTGTTAAAACTACGTATAAAGCTGCAAACATAGCTGATATATTTCTAAAGAAAATTTTTCAACTGCATGGAATATCGAAAGTTATAATATCGAATAGAGATCCTAAATTTGCAGGTAACTTTTGGAAATCTCTGTTTAAAGGATTAAACACTACACTAAAGTCTAGTACTTCATTCCATTCTGAAATAGATGGATAGACCGAAAGAGTAAACCAAGTACTAGAAGATTTATTAAGAATGTATGTGAAAGACTAGCTAGGTAAATGGGAGGATTATTTGCATCTGGTAGAATTTGCTTATAATAATAATTATCAAGCGTTAGCCAGATTTAGTCCTTTCGAAATCTTGTATGGAAGGAAACTTAATACCCCTATCTCTTGGAGTAATCCAGTGGATAGATTAGTATTAGGTCCTGAACTATTAAAGGAAATGGAAGAAATTGTTAAGCAGGTACAAAGTAATCTAAAAATTGCATAGGATCGACAAAAAATTCAAGCAGAACTTAAAAGAACTCTAAAGGAGTTCTAGGTAGGTGAACATGTGTTCATCAAGGTGAGGCCCAAAAAAAGCTCTCTAAGATTGGGTAGTTGTGCAAAACTAGAACCTCATTACTGTGTCCATTTGAAATACTATCCAGGACTGGACAAGTAGCTTATCAATTAGCATTACCACCAAATTTAAGAGTACATAAGGTTTTTCACATTTATGTATTAAAGAAATATGTTCATGATGCTACTCATGTTGTTAAATGGAATGATGTACAGGTGGAACCAAAAGGAGATTTTCTGGTGGAACCAGATTGTATCCTTAGGCAAAGGGATCACACTTCGAAACCACACCATTGGTCAAGTGAAGGTGCAATGGAAGCACCTTAGTTCAGAGGAAGCCACCTGGGAATTGGAAAGCAATATGCGGGATGCATATCCAATTCTGTTCCAAGGAAATTATGAGGACAAAGAATAAATAACATCGAGGACAATGTTATACTTTAAGGGGGGGTGTATGTCACATGCCATAATTTTGCAAAAATAATTTTATATTATTTGATGTTTGAGGACAGTATGTTAAATTTTATGCTAAGTTGAAATTGAGGACTCAGCAGAGTCAAGGATATTTAATGTAATTCTGAATATTTTATTCATAAATAAATAAAGGAGGAGACAACAACTTAGGAGAGCTGTTAAAAGAGTATTTACTGGTCAAATTGGTGGAGGAGACTAGGTGGGGAGCAAACTAACATGTGGCAGCATCCTCAAACTACTTCCAATTGTTGCAGGTGGAAACCTCCCTACATTTGGGGTCATGATTCTCCAAGAAGGTGGAATCAGAGCAGGTGGCTCAATTAATGAAAACTGACCTAAAAGACCTAGGCTATCTTTATAAAAATTCCGATTGAAGAGAGATGGGGCTGCTCATTCTAGAGAAGTGATCATTCAGGTGAATGAATGTACTTCAGAGAAATTCAATGGAAGGGAATTGTGGAAAGTTTTGAGGGGATAACTGCTGATTAATATAGTGCAGCTTTTAAGTTGAATGATCTTACTACTGAGAGTAGAGTTTCTTATTGAGATATTGGACTATATTACTGTTTGCATTCTCCACCAATTCTCAACTAAGAAG
The DNA here is from genome assembly GCA_001517045.1 of Pseudotsuga menziesii. NCBI lineage: Eukaryota > Viridiplantae > Streptophyta > Pinopsida > Pinales > Pinaceae > Pseudotsuga > Pseudotsuga menziesii. The sequence continues at coordinate 460,203 of LPNX010016861.1, forward strand.
ATCAGAAACAGGCTCGGGGGTCCTAAGGAAGCGTTGTTTGAGCGTTGTCTAGGAGATTGGTAGGGAGGAACGACCTCCTAACGCTGTTGTCGTATGTCCTAAATAGGTTAGACATTATTTTGTTTTACTCTGTTAGATAGATAAATTTGAGTTTGATTGTTATATGAATGTTAAATATTCAGTTTGTAAAATGTTAGAATCTAGTAGTCTCTTTAAATGATTGAAGAAATGTATTTGATTTAGAAAAGTAATGTGTTAGAATGGAAATAATTTCTAGACTGTTTTTTACTACACCTGGAAAACCAGGCCGTACTCGAGCACAATTAGAATATATTAAGTAGATGAAAGAAAATGATAAGAGATCACATATAATAGATAGGGTTCTGCATTTTGTAGATAGCAGAATAATTTATTTTAGTATGTAAGTTATTATTAAAAGGAACAGTGTTCTAAGTATTTAAGTTTATTGTTTTAACAAGCTTATCTATGTAAAAACATTGGAAAAGAAATAGCAGTACTACAATAGAGTTATAGTAAAGATTTATACTGATACAATAAAAATTATATGAGCTATAGTAAGTATCTAAAACAAGGGTTTAACCACACTTATATATTTTAGCTTAAAACATATTATTTTACATATACTAGAGTAGGATTATGTTACAAATACTATTAATGAAGAAATAATCAAAGTTCAGAGTTAATGTTTTTAAACATTACATAACTCCGAATCTTTACTAATTAAAAAAGAAATAAACAAATGAAAATTTAAGTGTAAACAGTAAATAGAATGAAGATAAGAATTTACCTATTCCAAGAATAATTATTTTCCACATAAGCTCTAAATTTGTGTAATTTTTACCTGAGGGTCTCAACCCTAGTTCTATTTTCTTTCTTTTTTTACAAAAGTATTCTTTAAAACATAATAAGCAAATTAAACTAAGAATACTGTAAGTATGTACTAGACTAGGTACAATCTTATATCAAGAACATATAGTATTTTGATAAGCCTTTTTATTTAAAATAAAAGAAAACATTTTAACAAAATAAATAATTCCAATACTATTATAACAACGAGAAAGAAGTAACAGACACCAACGCATAATTAAGAAATTTTAAGAATATATTTACATAAGGGTCCCTTTACAGTAAACCCTAATATTCTATCCTAACTGAAAAGCATAAACATATAAAAATTTACCTTATGACTAAACTTGCATCCTTCACATTATCTTTATTTATTTACAAGAAAAATATTAAAACGAATAATTACCATTACCTAATAGTCGAGCAAGGGAAGACTCAAATTACACAGAGTCATAATTTACAGGTTATAAAACTAATGTATAAATGAGACAGAGCTCAAACTTTAAAAATACTTTTTAAACCAAATGTATTACTCTGTCAAGACGAAAGGCTTAAGGCATAACAAATTTACTTCACCCAGCTTAGGGTTGGTGTACCCAGCATCATGGCAAGGGTTCGAAAGGTAAAACTAGCAATCAACCTATAAAACTTCATCATTGTAATAACTTTTATAAAACAATGTATATTTTATTAAAGTATTTGAAACAGAGAACCATTAAAACCATGAAGAGAGGAGAACCTTCACATATTAAGAAATGGAGTTTATCATTACTTATCATAAGGCTGTAAACCTGTCAATAAGTCGATAATAGTGAAATACAAGTCACCGAATCGAAGCCGGAATCACCATGCTACATGCAAGGGTTTTTAACAACCAAAGAAAATATTAAATAACAACTGAGCTAAGCATTTTTAACATCGAAGGAACCGAGGTCGTATTTCTTCTCCAACTGAAACCCTTTTTCCCTAAGCTGTACAAGCAGGGAGTTGCCACATTGTAACCGGAGCTTACCCATAGGTCTTGCTTTGTATCCATACATTGAGAGGGTTCTTCCAAGTGTAAGAGTGAACTACAACGTACAAGCAAACCCAGGTTTATAGTTATAAACTGACTATTCTATAAGTAAAACTGTAACTGGAAATTTATAACAATTATAAAATAAACTCTTTACCTGAAGGTGAAAGATTCAGGAGATGAGGAGGATTTGAGCCCACACCACAAGCAACACAACCCTCATGCTCACCAGTGACAAAGGCGACGGGGTTCACAATACATCTACACTGACAACTAGAGCAAGAGTAAGCTTTAGCAATGGCCACAAAAGGAAACAAAACTAAAAACTACTGACAGAGAACAACTACATGGACGACAAAGTATTGCATACAGAAGGAAAAACCAAGTGCGAGCTGTGAGTCTTGAAAACCACACACTAGAGTGGCAACACCTTTCTACACACAGACAATGGAGCTAGAGACCAGCACAAGCGAGCCCTCATGGCCATCGTAAACCAGACAATGAAAATACCAAATCCCTCGACGAAGAATGAGAAGTAGGGTTGTGTGGTGAGCTTTTAAGTTATGCAATGCACGGTGGTGAATGTTCCACGTGCCCACTAAATTATTCAGTCCAAAATGGGTCGAATGATATAGTTGTCACTGCAATTGTTGAGACAACAAATTATTGTCAATAATTTAAACAATGACTATAATGATAATGTAATATACAAAGTCAAAATGTATCATTTCATTGATAAATCATAAAATCAATCTATGATAAAGAACGAGGCTTGTTAGTTTTTCAACATTAAGCTATCATTATTAGGATCTTTAACTAGGAGAATAACAAGTACAGCTATCAAACACAAGAGACAATGAACACAGTGTTTTTCCTCAGGGAAACCATAAATGGAGAAAACCCTACAACTTCCTCAGAGATAGAATCAACACCAAAATAGAAAATCCCAATACAGTAAGTGATCTCCCGACAGCAGCAACCTTCTTATTATCTAGCCCCAGTGTCTTCTCCTTCCTCAATTATGCGCTACGCTTGAGTGTGTATGAGTTGTGTGTTAAATAGAGACTCCAGTTCTCTATTTATACTAATCTCGGCATGACTAAGACCCTACTAGGGCCGACCTCTACTAGAAGAGTCTAATAACCCTAGTGCCCTGGAACTGCGAGGACTTTAACCCTTAGACAATTAGAGGATTACCTGCAATGACTTGACATGAATTGTTTACATTATTGATCCTCCCAATTGGAACATCGGGGCATGACAACATGACTCAAGTACATAATAGATACATCCCAAAATAAAAATCAGGTTACAAGACATAAGATACATAGATGAATACATTCTATAGTTACAAATACATCAACACTCCCTCTTAACTAGGAAGGTATTCTTTCGACACAATTTTCAGCACTGGTCTTCTTCTCTACATCAACTGGATCATCTCGTCATCTTCAAGTCTTATTTAGTCTTCAAGTGTTCTTTTTCTTCAAGTCTTCTTCATCTTCGATTCTTCTGAGTCTTCAATTCATCTTCTTCTTCAAGTCTTCTTCATCATGGTATCTACATCATAATGACTACTGGCTCATCATTGCTGGATCATCACTCAATCTGGATCGTCATCAATTCTGGATCATCATCACATCTGGATCACTTGATCTAGATCATCATCGAGTCTGGATCATCATCACAACTGGATTGTCACTTCATCTGGATCGTCATCAAGTCTGGATCATCTCATCTAGATCACTTGATCTGGATCATCATCAAGTCTAGATCGTCATCTGCTATCTCATAATGGTGCTATCTCGATTCTTCTCATCATAGGAAGTTCTACAGAGTCAATCCTATAGGCCTACCCTTCATGTAGGTCTTCATCAGTACTTATATCTAACACTTAAGTCAGAATGTCCCACCTAGCTCTTACATCTGACCACATCTTGTCAGAAAGGCATGCCCAGCACTCACATCTGATGCATCTTGTCAGAAAGGCCCAGCACTCACATCTGACCTCATCTAGTCAGAAAGTCTCAGCAATTATATCCAATCATGTGCAAGCACATTGCACCGAAAAGGATCTGCACTTACATCTGACCCCATCTTGATAGAAAGGCACTGCACTTACATCCGACCTCATCTTGTCAGAAAGGCACAGCACTCACATCTGACCATGGGTAAACACATCATGCCAGAATGGCTCAGCAGTTATATTCGACCTCATCTTGTCAGAAAGGCTGTACACTTACATTTGACCATGTGTAAACACATCGCATCGAAAGGGTGTGCACTCACATTTAATCATGTAGGAACTAATCCTATCATCACATCAAAATGGCCCCCAGTACCAGACTGAGCTACCTAGTAACTGACCAGGTGCCTCCATTCCAAGAATGGCAATTGCCCTTACATCTGTCCTACTTGACAGAATGGCCAACACTCACATTTTGCATGGGAGGAACTTAATACTTTAGCCATGACAGAATGGTTCATCCCTTACATCTGATCAAGTGGGAACACATCCCTCTATCACATTAGAATGGTTTCTCAGTCCTAGACTGAGTTTTCCTGGTAACTGACCAGGTACCTCCATTCCCAGAATGGAAGTTGCCCTTACATCTATCCTTCTCGACAGAATGGCCAGCACTCATATCTGACATGGAAGGAACCAATCCTCTCACCATGATAGAATGGATTAGCCCTTACATCTGACCATGGAAGGAACCAATCCTCTCACCATGTCAGAATGGCTATGGGTCTCATCACTTTCCCTTGGAGGAAAACTTGATCTATAGAACACCAAGATTCTCCCTGAAGTAATCGAACTTCAATCTAGCCAATGGATTCATCAATACATCAACTATTTGTTCCTCCATTGCAACATACTGGAGTTTCACTACTCCCCTCTATGCCATATCCCTAATATAGTGATACTTGATCTCGATATGCTTCGACTTGTCATGGAACACTGGATTCTCTGACAACTTCACACAACTCTGGTTGTCACAATGTATACAAGTAGCATCCAACTAGAGATCAAATAAATCAGACAGTAGCTTCCTCAGCCATACTGCCTCACAACTAGCTAAACAAGCTACGACATACTCTGCTTCAGCTATACCCAGCGCCACACAGGATTGCTTCCTACTAAACCAAGAGATCACACCTGATCCCATACTGAAGCAACACCCTAAAGTGCTCTTCCTATCGATGGCATTTCCTGCTCAATCTAAAACAACATAACCCTCCAAGTTAATTTTCTGATTTGCATCGTACTTGAGCCCATAATCAACTGTACCCCTCAGGTACCTTAGAATATGCTTTGCAGAAATCAAGTGAACATTTCTTGGATCTGTCAAGAACTGGCTCAAGGTGTTCATAGCAAAGCAAATGTCTGGTCTCATGTTCATTAGGTAGATCAAGGACCCAATCATCTAATGATACATCGTAGCATCAACCGTCTCTAATGAAACATCACTCAATATCTTCAGGTTCAATGCCATAAGTGTTTCCATAGCCTTGTAGTCCATCATCCCAAACCTCTTCAGGATCTCTATTGCATAATTCCCTTGTCCAAGGAAGATTCCATCTGCACTCTGCCACACCTCCATACCTAGAAAATAATGCATCAGACCCAAGTCCTTGATTTTGAACTCGGCAGCAAGATTTCTCTTTGTATCAGCAATCAACCCATCCATACCTGTCACAAATAGATCATCTGCATATAGTAGAAGCATCACTAGGTTGCCATCTTCAACCTTGTAGTAAAGGTTGGAATCTGCTTTACTTTTGGTAAAGCCCAAATTGGATATAAAGTTGTCAATTCTGTCGTACCAAGTCCTAGTTGCCTATTTCAAACTATACAGGTCATTCTTCAATCTGCATACATGAAACTCTCTGTCATGTGTCTCAAAACCGAGTGCTTGTTCTACATACACTTCCTCTTCCACTACACCATTCAAGAAGGCAGTCTTGACATCCATCTGGTGTATCTTCCATTTCATTACTACAGCTATAGTGAGAATTTCTCCTCACTACATGGGTAAGAATGGCACCCTTGTGCCTATAGGGCACAAGGGTAGGTTCCTACCCTTAGAAAATAGTAAAAATGGAATGGAAATATGGTAAAAATAGAGCTGCGAATTGAAACTAAACTAATCTATGCAAGACTAAGTAAATGGCAGCTACTGTAAACTGAATCTAATAGCTAATGATAGAAAAATAAAAGAGAGGAAATGATGGAGCACTGTTGAACTCCTCTGCACACAATGGGTTAGGGTTCCGCCTCCAAACCTGCAAAACAAACCTAAGCTACTAAACTTGCAAACAATGTCAATGAGATGGGGGTTAGCAAATAAAATCAAATAAAACAAGCACAAACAGAAATTATACCTCACTTAGGTGGAAATGGGCCACCATGCCCTAGCTCATGGGAGCACCTCTCTCTTGGTTGGGAAGCAATGGCTTGGAGAAATGTAGATGGAGGAGAGGGAGAGTGGGTGGTTTGAGACCAAGAGGTCTCAAAGCATCCACGGGCAGCATAACAATAGGAAAGTGAGGAGTGTTTTAAGAGTGACCCCCCACCCTCCTTATATAGTTTCTCCAAGGGGTTTTAGGGTTTTAAGCCCTTGGTAAACACTTTAGCCCCTTCTAACCTAACTTTATCCCTTTTCAGGGTTTTAGCCCCTTTTTGAGGGATTTAGCTCCTGGGGGTCTATTTTGGGCTCTTTTTGGGGGTTTTTAGCCCTTTTCTTCATCCTTGGGATCTTTTGGAGGTGTGGGGGTCAAATGGAAGGTCATGGAAGGTCTTATGGAGTGAAATGAGTGTTGTGGGATGGTATCCTTGGGTGGTGTAGGCCATTGAGAGCTATGTGGGTGATTTTTGGGTTAACAGATTGCCCCTTGATGTGTGAGGGCAGGAGCTCAACGTATGGCCGATGGACATCATAGGATTTGTTGTCGAGAGGTGGTGCTTCTGGGATGGGGCATGGTGACTTTTTGTTTTTGTATTAATTTGGTTCCTATCAATGGGTGAGATACAATAAATGTGTGGCATGTATATGGATAAGGAAAGCATTCACATGTTTGTGACAATGTCAAAAGAATCATTTGATATATGCTCTAAAATACAAGAGCCAATCATATACAACTAATGTTACAATGCTGGTTGCCTCTCATGTGAGGCTAAATACAATACTAATCTAGTACATTGGACCCATGGCATTCATGGAATGCTATATCTTCATGACTGATGGTCTGTTAGATTTGGAATGGTACATATCTGTATGGACTCGCTGATTAAGAGTCAGAGTCTTTGTGGTACAAGTATGCTACATCAATCATAAAGGTATATTGAAGCACTGCTGGGGCTTCTAATCACTGTCTCCAACACAACCCAGAAATCACAAGGGACATAACCTGCTTAGTTCCCTCGAGTGGACTCACCAATGTGCTAGAGTTAGGTGACATCCAGGGTCTTCGACCAAATACTATGTGCAACAAACACTATACGAATCTCAACAGTGCAATGATGGAGTTGGAGTTGAGCACGTGAGAAAAAACCATCCCGAGAGGCACTAAGGACTCCTCTCAAGTGGTCCAAGGAAATCATCAATGATGTCAATGAAACCAAGGTACAGGGACCTCTGGGTCTATCCTATGGAATATGTGTGTTGGCATCGACAGAGGGAGACCTTCCCCTAGTCAAGGCAATGATGTTTCCTTGACCAAGAGCATGAGGGATAACCAAAAGGAGTGAAGCAATCTATGGACTGATTCACTGAATTTGGGGGGGAGGGGAGGGAAGGGAAAAACTGAACAGGGGCAGGGGGAGAGTGGGAGACTCAAACTTCCTTTGTTCAGAGTATGACGACAGGGCAGACTAGGCAGCAAATGAAACTGACTCAAGGTAATGGGATAATAGCTGTAATACCGATAATGTCACTGCAGATGGGAAATACTTGGAGGAGGTGGACACTTTTGATACTAATGGGATCCAAGGAAGACACATTGTAGAGTACTCTGAACAAAGGAGACCCAATGTGGGGATGCTGCTAAACTATTTTGTGTGGGGTGGTGTCTAGGGACACTATTGTGGTATGATCTCGTGGATTTTTGGCAAGCCCAAGAAGGTAAGTGCTCGATAGTGCTTTCAATTTTAGAGAGTCTGAAAGCATGAAGAAGACTCCAGTGGGGGATCTTTTTCGTTGGTAGTCTCCTATGCCCAAAAAAGGATAAAAGTATAAATAGGAGAGCTCACCCATCTTGGAGAGGATGAGAGACTTCTTTACCATTGGTATTCCAATCAGGCCAGAAAAGGTTAAACCTACACTGACTGGACGGTCATTCAGATACTTTTATGAGCATGAATGAAACCAAGTTTGCTCGGTGATCTTTTCTTGTTGAGACGAATGGAAAAGAGCTTAACGAAAACTGGTGGTGAGCTTTTTTGTAAAGTGTGGCCCCTCTGCCTGAGAAAACACAAAAGTATGCAGAGGGGGACGATCTTGGCTTGAGTGTGCCAAGGAGTTCCTTTTCATGAAATGGTCTACATGGTCCATAAAAGGTGGTAAACGAGATGATGTAGATGCCCTTTCCTATACTTTAGTGAGAGGGAAAATAAGCAGCTATGCTCGATGATCTTTTCATTGTTTTAAGGAGTCAAAAAAGAGCTTAAACGAAACTCCAAGGTGGTCAACTGACTGCGGTGGCACGAGCGGTGCCCCATGTCGAGATGGTGGATAGAGGTCCAAATGTCATCCATGTAGTATGGATGGAGCAAAAGGATCTCAAAAATACCAATACATGCATGGGATATATTGTGGTAGAGGTCTGCAAGATGGTGTGGTAGAGGCACTCAAACTGAGGTGGCTGTTGGATAGAGGTCAGGAGAGCGTGTGTGTGTGTTAATGTGGATGAAATTGACCACATGCGATGTCAGTACAAGTCCAAAGGAATTTATATGCCAAATACGTGCAAGAAAAGAAATCATTTTGTGGACAGTGGTCCAGAGGTCCGTGTAAGGTGCGGTGAAAAGAAAAGACAATCTATGTGTTAAAAATAGAAAATAAAAGCTAAAATTACATTTCTTAATGGGCAACGGCCCGAGGACACTTCTATATCAAATACATGAAAGAAAAACAAAGGGTTTTGTGGACGATGGTCCAGATGTCTGTGTAAGGTGTGGTGAAAGAGACAATTATAAATACAAAAATAAAAGTATGGTACAATCCTTAACGGGTGGTAGCCTAACAGCTTGTACGAGTAGTGGTCGGGCCGAGTGATACAATTACTGGTCCGTAGACACTCGCATCATCATGTCATGGCTCGTGAATCGAGGTGACTTGTGGGAAATGGTCCCAAAATTGACTATTTAAACATGAGACGATGGTCTCTTAAATGGAAATTTGAGCCCGAAGGTGTGAGAGGTGTCTTGAACCGGTTCCGGGTGACTTTGGACTAGCAGCTGATGGTGCTGCCCCTGACTTGTGCTAAAAAATGTTGAAAAACAAGAAAGGGAAAAACTACACTATAAGGGACTCATCGGGCATAGAATCTCTTGAGGTGGAGCCTATTGTGCGGCTTCTTCAAGAGTCGGTCATCTGATTCAGTGAAGAGGTGTGCCCCCTTACCAAGACGAAGGTCATTGGTAAGGCAAGGTGATGGAATCTGGTCTTTTATGGGAAGAACTGATTCCACACCATGGTTTAAATGGAATGGCGTAAAACCAAAGGCGGTCTTACATATATCTCTGTCATCGCGTAAGTGGTGTTGGGATAGATTAGGTGGATCTTCCGCGGCCGATGAGGCGAAATGGAAATTGGTGCTAGATATCATGAAAGTGGTATTGGTTGTGGCTTTTGTGGCCTTACCCTTAGTCTCTATTGGAGGAAGAGGGGCAGGCTTGGAGACGGAAGGAGTCTTTGATGGACCTAGAGGTAGGTGCAACATCATCTGAATTGGCTTGATAGGATTCAACACATCTTGGGGCCTCAGATGTAGGGTAGGTGGTTTAAGGTACCACATAGGATCTCCCAGTGTGAAATCTTGTAGATTACGGGTTGCTAAGACAGACTTACTCATGATCCCGGACGGTGGGAAAAAGAAAAGGAAAAGAAAAAGAAAAAGGATCATGTTGATTGGGAATGAACCCCATTGTTTCCCTAGTAACTAAGGTTGAGGTTGCAACTGAGGTTTCAGTTGTGGCTGTGGAAACAATGAAAGAGACATGTCTAATGGACTGTCAGTGATGGTGGAGATAAGAGGGTTTGTTGAACTGGAAATCATGTAAATGGACATGGTGTCTAAAGAAGGTGATGAGGGGTGAACTTCTTCAATCAAGGTGATCTCAGACTGAAGGGAATGGTGAGAGAGGTCAGCGAGAGCCATTCAAAATTCAGGTAGGTATTGGCAATGGTGGGAGTAATGTCCATACAAGTCGCAAAGGGTGCAAGCATGGTTTGTCCTCAATTCCTTGTTCCTGACTACTGGCATGGTTGGGAGTTCAACCACAGGGATGTTTTCATTCGTATCCATGCCATCCAGATGCGCATGGATCACTAGAATTTTAGGGCAATTCTGAGTTGGATGGCCCTGTTGTTCACAGATGGCACAAGGCTGGGACTTGTCGTGGTTCTGCAGTGGCTTTGGTGTTAATACCCCTAGTCCTTTTGGGTTGGGGTGGTGCAAGTGTTGGTGTGGTGGTTGGCTTATGCGGACCGGGTGGGGGTTGAGACTCAACCACAATAGGTTGCACTGGAGTTAACATAACCTGGGGCATTGCTAGTTGAGCTGGTGGATCCAGATACCACACCGAGATCCCCAACGTAAATTTGTGTAGGCTTAAGGTGGCCATGACCAGCTTGCTCATGACACTAGGTGGGGGAAAGAGGAAGGGAATTGTATGAATCGGAGATGAGCCCACATAACTCCAAGTTGGTTGCATGTGGGGGTGAGGTTGTGATTGTGGCTACGCATAATGCTGCTACTACGGGTGATGTTGCGGCTGCTGTTGGCGTTGCAGCTGCAGACGATGTTGTGGTTGTGGTTGGGGCTGTGGTTGCGGTTGCTATTTGGGTGCAGCGGTGCTTGATGAGACCATGCACAATTGCGCAGTTTTCTTTTGTGTCACTGGTGGTGACACCAATGGGAAAGGAACCATCATGGTGGGATCGGTAAACAACCCAGGGCCCACATTCAATGGTGGGGAGGCTGGTGTGTTTTCAACCACAGTGTTGGTTGCAGGGATGATGTTAGCATGTGTGGTTTCCCCTTGCAGCTCGGTGGTGGTGATGGTAGGGATATCATTGGAAAGCGCTGTTAATCCTTACGAATCATGGTAGGTGAGCTTATCAACTGTCACAATATTCCCTTCATGGGGGAACATCATGAGGTGGAAGATAGTTGACACGATGGCTCGCATGGCGTACATGTAACTCCTCCCAAGGAGGAGGTTGTAATCCAGTTGAGCATTGATGACTTCAATGTCGATCATGACTATCTTTCCAACTAATGTGATGGGGACATGGGGGAGGATTCCTTGGGATTTAGTGGGGTGTCCATCATAAGCCCGCAGAGTCATGGAGGATGGTTGCAGAATCACTGATCCAAGCTTCTACCAAACCGAGGTAGACATGACGCATGTGGATGCCCCCTCATCCACTATGCATTGGTGCACAACCAAGTTTCGGATGGATACCAGGATTTGGAAGGTGATAGTGGAGGGCATGCACGGATTTCTATTCTCTGTGTCAAATGTGATTAGCTTGGAATCGGAGGGGTCTACTGCCCCTAGAGAGGCTAGTAAGGCTTTCCACTATGTTGGGCGCATTTTAAGTACCTCAAGAGCGAACATGGCAGTTGGCATTTGGGCCAAATCATCCACAATGATATAGTTGACTGTAGCTCTAGCTGTGGTGTTATTAGAAATTTTGTGTATTGGGGGGCATAGAAATGGGGGTAACTGGAGAGGTAGGTTGGTTGTCTTAGATGTGGATGCTGCTGATGAGTCAGCAGGTTCAGTGGTGGTGACGTACTAATTTCGTCTAGTTTGTAAGTTGACCTCTTCAGTGGTCATGGTCATCAGGTGATGAACACCTATTTTGGTCATGGGTGGTGCCCCTAGAGCATTGGGATTGGCCTGTGGAGGGGGAGCAATTGCCACCAATCCTTGGATTGGTAGTGGGTTTTGAAGCACCATGGGAGGAGGTCCTTGTGGTGCCTAGTTGGGTTGGGCTTGGGTGGGGCCATTGGTGGCCTATTGGGCCTCATTTTTAAAGGCCTACTTAGCATGAGCCATGAGGGGACACTCAAATGTGTAATTCCCATAAACATCCCAAAGTGTACAAGGTTGGTTTGTGTGCAATGGAGCATTGCATCTTGGTGCATTCTGTCGTGGGGGGTTTTGGGCTGGCCAGTTAGGTGTGACATTATTAGGAGGGTTTGGTTGTTGACTGCTTCCCTTTGGTTGGTTATTGCCTTGGTTGCAAGGCCGGTTGTTTCTAGCTTGCCCTTGTTGATTGTTGGGGGCAGGCTGGTTGGGACGGTTTTGTTGTGCGAACACTTGTCCCAATGGAGCGGGTGGAGTGGGTGGAGTGTGGGTGAGGGCTTGAAATTGTTGCACTGGTGGTGCATAGTATATTTGTGGGGGTGGTGGTGCCATGAATGTGGTCATTTGCCACACATATTTTTGTGTTAGCCAAGCCATCACCTAAGCCTGCTGCGGTGGCGCAGGTTGAGCATAAGAGGTTGTTGCTCTAGACCGGGACATCATTCTAGCATAGTTTGGAGTTTTGTTTTGGTAAGCAACATTGGCAGTGTTACTTGGTTGTGGTGTCATGTCAAGTGGTGTCGGTCGAGGCTGTGGTTGTTGGGAGACTGACCCTATGATGCCATCTACAGCGTGGGATGACCCTGGTGCATTGCGATAAGAGGTACTTGGATGGGGAGCATCTGGAATGATAGTCTACAAGTATCTTAACTGGGCATAGATGAGGTCAAATTGTTGGGCCTTCAATATGGCCTCTTCTTCATATTGGGGATGTTCAAATCCGACATCCTTTATGATGGATAGGAGCAAAGTCTTGAGGAACTGATCTAAGAAGATCCCGTCATCAAGTTGGATCTTACATAATCTGCGATGCCACCACCACTCATGGATATGGTCAGTGTTGTGGGTGGCAGTGTTTTGGCGACGGGATAGGAGGATCTCCACCTCCTTGTCATATATGACAGGGATTTGGAAATACTATAGGAACATGAAGGCTAGGGAGTTGAAGTTGGGGTACTTGGATTGTGGTAGCTCAATGTACCATTTGGCTACTGCAACTGTGAGGGTGCGTTGGAACAGCCTCATCCTGATGGAGTCTTCTACAATGCTATTGGATGAGCACCATAGATGGAATGTTATTATATGATTTTGGGGACATTCCTTGGCTTTTCCCTCAAACTTTGGGATGTCTAATGGCAGCTTCATTGGCATAGGTGGCTAGAAAGCTTGGTGGCAGATGGGATCATTTATTAATCTAGCCAATTCAGGCAAGTTCAAACAAGCCATGAAGGGTAGATTTGATCCCAAGTTGATGTGGGATAGGGTAGCAATGGGGGTGGGGTTTGTAGGTGCATAATCCATCTACATGGCTGGGGGTGCTTGTGGTGGCACCATGGTGGATGGGCCAATGCCCCCAAGTGTTGTGGGTGGGATGGTGTGGGTAGTGGGGGAATTTCCCCCATGCATGGCAGTAGGGGAAATGTAGGTGGTCGGTGCACTGCTCTTTTGTGTGGCAAGGGGAACAATGTGTGTTGAGGGGCCAGTGCCCCCATGTGTTACCACTGGGCCAGCTTGGCTGGTCACTATTGGTAGTGGCAATTGGCTAATGATAGTCTGCATGACTGTGCTTGGACTGCTTGCCATGTTGTGGGTGACAAGTTGTGATGTGGACATGGGTCCACTTGCTAAGGTTAGGCCAAAAAATGGATTCAGGTTTGCAGTAGCCAGGGGGCTAGATGGTGCAGAGAGGAGGTTTGGTTCAGACTGATATGGGTCTGAATCAAAATCGGAGGCTATGTGTCCCTTTTATGGTGTGGGAGATCACTGAGAATGGCTGCGACGATGCCGACTAAGTGTTCCAAATGGCGGTGGTTCACCTCTTAGGCATGAGGAAGATCATGGAGGATCAATTGTGTTTGCTTGTGTGTATGAAACTGGTGGGTATGAAATTTGGACCCTAGTTTCAATGGCTTCCTACTGGCTGGAGGTGGTCTCTGGGCCACCAAGATTGCCAAAAGACAACACTTGGCTTGTTCCTTACGGGTGATTCTACTCAATCGGAAGGGGTCGTTGCTCGTTTTGCTTGGCAATTCCTCTCAACAGCCAGCTACTTTGGGGTTCCTGTGGTACTCCTCATAGTGAGTTTCTGGGAAAAGCCCAAGTACTTCCCACAGTTGAAGCAGCTAGGGACTTATGTCCTGAAATATTGTAGAATTGATTGAACTTAGTGTAAATTTGGTAAATTTTAAGGCTTACTCAGCGTTATGAACTGAGTTGGGTTAATTAGTTGGTATGGTGTATTGGTTTGCTTGTTTGTTCTGGTATTTGGTTTGTAATATGGTTTATGAATTCATGGTAGAGTTCACATCATGGTTTTGTATGCAAACATAAACAGAAATTTGTAAGCAAATATGGTGATTAACCCTGAATTATTTGCCTAATTAAATGTCTACCTCTCAGTGGTATTCTTCTTCAACCAAGAGAAGGTGTTGGGCTCTCAACATAATGGGACTAAGCCCATCCATAGATCCTCAGGTCACCTCCCAAGAGATAGATTGGTCAATCAGGGAGGATGCTTAGTGCCGTGAGAAGCCCTCCTTCTCTACCCCCCATACCTTCCAAGTCACTTGGTTTTAGTGGTTTGGGAAAAATACCATGGAGTGCCTAGATCTATACGAGCTTTTCCCTTCGTCGTATCCCAGAATACCCCAGAGGGTGATGACTAGGTAGATCAGTAAGGGGGCAGCAAGATAGCTAATTTTATGTTACTTTTATTTAGGCTAATTCATTTTATTAAACCTTAGTGATTGATTTAGCATATACACATTTGTTCATTGATTTACTTGCAAAAAATAAAAACTGGAATTCAAAGAGACCTATAATGGAGGACAAAGGTGGCTGGGCCACACTGACAGTCCTCTAAAACTGAAAATTGCTGCTAATTAAACTCAAAAACAATTTCTGTGTGACAGGCCGCACCTTTCTGACTAAATCCCGCGAGGGGGCCACGATATTTTTCCAGAAATGAGCGAAGGGGTTGCACAAAATGCCAAAACAGCCACAACTTGAGCTCCTGGGCTGAATTCATGCCTTTCTAAGGATTAGGTGCACCTTGGGTGCACCTGTCTGCCAATTAAGTGCACCTTGCCTCACCTTTTCCTCCGATAAGAGCGCCCTGCTCCGGAAAGGGGTGTTTTGCTGCTGCAAGGTCATATCTGACCAACATTAATTGGTATTGGGGTCAATATAACTCATCTCATCCTAGTAGAGGATTCAGCACTGACAGAAAAAAGAAATAAAGTGGATTTAAACAGATCTAAACTAACATTTTTGAAAACTAGGGTAAAAACTGAAAAACTTTAAAATTTGAACTTTGTGGCCCAAGGATCCTGTGGGAACGACCCAGGGGAGTCGCCAAAGTTGTAGTGAGAATTTATCCTCACTGTAGGGGTAAGAATGGCTCCCTTGTGCTTATAGGGCACAAGGGTAGGTTCCTACCCTTAGAAAATAGTAAAAACAGAATGGAAATATGGTAAAAACATAGCTACAAATTGAAACTAAACTAATCTAAGCAAGACTAAGTAAATGGAAGCTACTGTAAATTAAATCTAATAGCTAATGATAGAAAAATAAAAGAGAGGAAATGATGGAGCACTGTTTAACCCCTCTACACACAATGGGTTAGGGTTCCACCTCCAAACCTGCAAAACAAAGCTAAGCTACTAACCCTGCAAACAATGTCAATGAAAACCTGCAAATAGAGATGGGGGTTAGAAAATAAAAACAAATAAAACAAGCACAAACAAAAATTATACCTCACTTAGGTGGAAATGGACCATCATGCCCTAGCTCATGGGAGCACCTCTCTCTCGGTTAGGAAGCAATGGCTTGGAGAAATGGAGATGGAGGAGAGGGAGAGTGGGTGGTTTGAGAGCAAGAGGTCTCAAACCAACCATGGGTAGCATAACAATAGGCAAGTGAGGAGTGTTTTGAGAGTGACCCCCCACCCTCCTCATATAGTTTTTCCAAGGGGTTTTAGGGTTTTAAGCCCTTGGTCAAGAATTTAGCCCCTTTTTTGGGCCTTTAGCGCCTTCCACCCTAACTTTATCCCCTTTTCAGGGTTTTAGCCCCTTTTCAAGGGCTTTAGCTCCTGGGGGTCTATTTTGGGCTCTTTTTTGGGGTTTTTATCCCTTTTCTTCATCCTTGGGCTCTTTTGGAGGTGTGGGGGTCAAATGGAAGGTCATGGAAGGTCTTATGGAGTGAAATGAGTGTTGTGGAATGGTGTCCTTGGGTGGTGTAGACCATTGAGAGTTGTGTGGGGGATTTTTGGGTTAATAGCAGCTAGAGCAAGTACTGATCTGATGGAAGTGTATCTGGCTACAGGTGCAAAGGTTTCTTCATAGTCTATTCCTTCTTTCTGAGAGAAACCCTGAGCCACAAATCTTGCCTTATATTTTTCAATGCTACCGTCTGCAGCATGCTTGATCTTGTAGATCCATTTGGAAGTTACAACTGAATTCCCTTCTGGTCTTGGGACAACATCCCAAACATCATTCTTCATGATTGATTGGTACTTTTCAATGATATAATCCTTCCATTCTTTTCATTCTGCCACTTCTTCATAACTGGAAGGTTCTTTATCAATGAAATCACATAGTAAATCTACATACTCGGAGCAGGATCTGGTCCTCTTTCTTTCTCTATGATTCTCTCCTGGAGCCCCATACCTTTTCACACCTTAGATAATTTCATGCACCCAAACAGGTTTCCTCTTATGAGGATTCTTCTCCAGAGGTGGATCTACAGGTCTTTATGGTTCTTCATATTCTTGATCTTCTTCTTGAGTTTCTTCATTCATGGTTGTATCATGAATTCTGGGTGCTTCTGATTCTTCAAGTTCTTCGGCAGGTCTCTTTCTAGATTTTTTGTATGCTGTGTCTTCATCAAATGTCACATCCCTACTAATGTCAATCTTCTTGTATCCTGGGAAATAGATTATGTAAGCCTTCGAGCTTTCAGAGTATCCCACAAATATACCCTTCTTTCCTGAAGGATCTAATTTTGTTCTCTTCTCTTTTAGAATGTGTATGTACATAGGACAGCCAAATATTCTGAGATGGTTGAATTCTGGTTTCTTCCTAGAGAAGACTTCTTCAGGAGTCTTGTTCTCGATAACTCTATGTGGAGTACGGTTCTGTACATACACTGTTGTTCTGGAAGCTTCAACCCAAAGATGCATAGGAAGATCTTGATCATGAAGCATAGCTCTTGCAAATTCCATGATAGTTCTATTCTTCCACTCTGCAATCCCATTCTGTTATGGATTATAAGGAGTGGACAACTCCCTCTTAATCCCTGATTCTTTACATAGCTATTTGAATTCACTCGAAGTGAATTCTCTGCCATTATCTGATCGAAAGGTCTTGATGTTCTTTTCAGTGTGATTCTCGATCAAGGCTTTGATTTCCTTGAACTTGTTGAATACTTCATCTTTGTTCTTCATGAAGTAAACCCATGTCTTCCTAGAAAAATCATCAATAAAAGAAATATAATATGCATACTCGCTTAGTGAGCTTGATGACATAGGACCGCATACATCGGAGTGGATGATTTCCAATATTCCTTTTGCTTTGCTTTCACTACTTGGAAATGTCTCCTTTGTGTTCATCGCTTTTGGACATCCTTTACAGACCCCGTCATGTTTTGCTTGTACTTCTGGAAGACCTTCAATAGCTTTGCTTGCAAGAGGTAGTGCTCTGTAATGCACATGTGCAAGCCTTCTATGCCAAAGTTCACTTGGCTCTACTGTGTCATGGACCAAGGCTTGTTCTGGATGTCCCTTCAGTTTGTACAAACCTCCTTCTTGTTCTCCAATCACCATCGCATCATTGATAGTCTTTCCTCTTGGCCACATGATGACTTGACCATCTATGAATGCAACCCTCATTCCTTTTGCATCCAATGCTGATATGGAGAGCAGGTTCTTTTTGAGTCCTGACACAAACAATACTTTCTTCATTGTTATAGACTTTCCAGAGTCTATCTTATAGGAAGATTCCCCACTACCCTTTATTGGATATTAGTAGTCATCTCCTAGCTTCACCTTGTGAGGTGATTCATGTTTTGAAAGTTTCACAAAGGATTCCTTGAATCCAATCATATGTTTGGAGGCCCCACTATCAATAATCCAATCATCACTTCCATGAGTAATGCTTCCTGTGAGAGCGAAGACCAAAACATATTCATCCTCGCTTTAAGAATCTTCACTTTCATATCTGGTTCTCTTCGATGAAGGTTCATCATCCTCTACAGCATGAGCATGATGTCTTCTCTTGCTTCCCTTCTTCTTGTGAGAGCTAATTTTTTTCTTAGGACAATATCTAGCAAACTGTCCTTTTTTATCACATGTATAGAAAATGAACTTAGACCTATTTGTAGGCTTTCTAGAGTTATTCCTGTGATGAGAGTACTTACTTTTGCAATGGCTGGACCTGGGTTTCTTGTATTGTACTGTGAGAGCTTGATCTTCACTTCCCATCTTCTCTTCTCGAGCTACTATCTGAGCTTCTTCTTGAGAACATTCTTTCCACAGTTTATTGAACTTGACTAACTTCTTTCTAGCACAGATCCCTTGAATGAAAGAGTCCCATGTCCTAGGGAGACCATTCAAGGTGGCCATCACAATTTTTGCATTCTCCACTTCTTCGTCTACTGCTTCTAATTGTTCTTTGATCTAAGAAACCCTTTTGAAATAAGACTAGATGGTCTCTGCATTCTGAATCTTCACATTCTTCGGTTGATTTCTCATATTCATCTTTTGGTTTATGTTCTTCCCTTCAAACAATTTGGTTAGGGAATCAAACATAGCTTTAGGTTTTTTGAGGGAGGACACCTATGGGATAAGGTGACCCTTGATAGAATAAGCAATGATCCTCTTTGCCATAACCAACTTCTTCTTATGCAAGCCCTTAGGGTCATCTCTCATGGATGTAGGAGTCCAACTCATTTTCTTCCAGGACCAAGGAGATCCTATACTTCCAAGCTCAGAATTTATCATCTCCCTCAAGTTTTTCATCAAGCTTGGTATGATGAGACATCTTAACTGAGAACCTAAAATGGAAATACAAAAGATTTAGATCTTACCAGGTCAAGATGTTGGATCTGGATTTCGAGCTGAAATCCTACCGTGTTGGATCAGGATCAAATTACGGTTTTGATTTTCTAGAGTTCTGTCCACCCAAATGCCTTGAAATTTATCCCTAACTTTTATTTTGGGGAGGAGATCAATCCAAGCCTGGGCTCACTGAAAAATTCCTCTTCTGTGAGAAGCCCTAATTTTCGGTAGCAGTGTCGGGTCAAAAAATGAAAAAACCTTAGAATTGGATTATTCTTCAGCAGAAAGATGTGCCGTAAGGAGGAGAGTTAATCCACCTTAATTTTGCTGAAAATATATGGAGGAAGATCCACAAACTAGGAAGCCCTAGTTCCCACAGCTGCATAGTGTCTTCTTCTCAAGTTAGCTCTGATTCCATGTTAGTTTTTCAACATTAAGCTAGCATTATTAGGATATTTAACTGAGAGAATAACAAGTATAGCAATCAAACACAAGAGACAATGAACACAGTGTTTTTTCTCGGGGAAACAATAAATGGAGAAAACCCCGCAACTTCCTCAGAGATGGAATCAGCACCAAAATAGAAAATCCCAATACAGTAAGTGATCTCTCGACAGCAGTAACCTTCTTCTTATCTAGCCCTAGTGTCTACTCCTTCCTCAACTATGTGCTACACTTGAGTGTGTATGAGTTGTGTGTTAAATAGAGACTCCAATTCTCTATTTATACTAATTCAGGCATGACTAAAACGCTACTAGAGCTGAACTCTACTACGAGATTCTAATAACCCTAGTGCCCCGAAATTGCGGGGACTTTAACCCTTAGACAATCAGAGGGTTACCCGCAATGACTTGACATGACTTGTTTACATTATTGATCCTCCCGATCAGAACATTGGGGCATGACAACATGACTCAATTACATAATAGATACATCCCAGAATAAACATCGGGTTACAAGACATATGATAAATAGATGAATACATTCTGAAGTTACAAATACATCAACAAGGTTTATATGGTATTCGTAAAACTTATATTATAAATCTTGGAATCTTCATTGGTATTGAACCAAAACATATATTGCATCGATATCTTTGTTTATAGAGATATTATAATCCTTCTTAGTAAAAAATGTTATGAAGAGATCAAAAGTATAGTAAAAGTTCTTGAACATGAGTTGATAGTAGCACTAATAACCATTTCTTTTTATAACCATAAACGATGCATGCCTATGATGTTAGAGCTAGTTTATGAAAACACTAGTGGATAAGAAGCTAGTTTATAAATCATTATTGTGTAAATGAAAGTAAATAGTATTTACACCCTAGAAAAACTCTTTCTTTTGAATGTAGTCTATAGTACTAAGAGTAAGATAAACTTCTTGGAAGTAAATGATCATTTGTTCTCCATAAGATACCAAAACTCTAAACGAATAAAACCAAGGCTAACTTAGGCTTGGTAGTAAAGAATAGTAAAACAATTCAAGAATAAATATAGTATCACTTTCTATTATAAATAATATGATAATGTAATTTCGTCACATTACTTATGTCATGAAGAAATTTGGAGGATAGAAACCACAACTTGACGACATTTGTGCAAATGATCATTTATACATATAGTACAATGATACGTTGTTAAATTTCCTCTACTGAAGCTCAATTAAAAGTAGAGTTGAGGGTTCTTTTGTAAACTTGTTCTTGAAAGGCCTTAGGTCTATCTCCATACTGAAGCAGTGTTTTAAATTTTAGAAATAACAACAGCAGGAAACTCTTATTTCATTAAGAGTGTTGATATACTAAATCATAAGCTCTATGAAGAACTGGTAAATAACTTAGTGTATACATGAAAAGAATATTTATCTAAAGTAGCAGTCAATCTAATAAAAGACAATCAGTAGGCCAAAGTTATGGATTTTTACGACATGAATTTAAAATACTATCTTCGTTGCAAAACAAGTAAAGGAAAGATACTTTACCTTGTAGTACCCTTGAATTCTATTAAGAAAACTTTTACTCTAACATTATATTTATGCTAAAGAAATATATCTGGATTAATGCCTTAATAAACTCTTACTGGTTCAAAATTTACCTGTCAAGCCTATAAGATCTAGAAAATCTAGCTAAGTTAACAATCGCTAAGTAAGCCCCAGTTAGAACGTAACTTCTCACCTACTTGACAAAATCAATTCGTCAGTAAACTAGAAGTAAATGAATGCAGATCATACACTTAACATATCAAAAATTAATGTGTATTAGTTCTTATATGTTTGAAGTTAATTATTATTTATGTTAACTGTCTGATTATCTGCTAGCCGTTAGTGGTTATCAAACTGCAACTCTAGACAATTTATGTTACATCAAAAAAATTTAATTTTTGTGAAAATTTGGGGTTATGACAAATGGAGATAACTAACTATTGCTTTGTTATGACTTTTATTCTTGGGAAGTCTGTTTTCCAATGTGTTTTATTGGCCGCTAGGTGCTTTTAGAAATCCAGCCACTTCTGGGTCTTCATACATTAAAAACTCCATCCATTGAGGTAAACATGTTCATTACATTAGAAATACTTTCTGATGTTGGTCAAGGCAATTATTTCCTGATAAAATGCAACACCACTATAGAAATAGTGCCTAGATTTCTTGATCCTAATAACATCCCGCTATAACCTCCAAACAAGGTTGTGGACTCCATATCCAAGATGCATAGTATCCATTGCTAGGAACGGTCGATCTGAACGAATGTTCAGACTGGGGGAGAAAATATATTAGGTATTTTTCATCATTGTCCTTGCTGCAAATTTCTAACTCTAATTAAGGTGATGACAAGTCCAAAGAGGTGTTGCGTTGGTGTATCCTGTAGGAAGGATATAGTCCTAGTAGAAGAAGCAGACAATAATGACATGCCCATCAAGGATTTATTATTGTCGATAAATGGGGTTGTCTTCCCCAGGTCTGCGTAAATAATAGTGTTACTAGGAGATATAGATACCGGAAAGAAATCCAAACATAGAATGAACATAAACCTTCTTGCCAGTTGTGAACACATGCAGAACATGATTATAAAACATAGAATGAACATAAAGGTCCAAAGCAGAAAGCGTGATAGGGATAATTCATCGTGTACACTAGAATGTGCACAAGGGGAATAAAACCCTTAGAGAAGCTCTGGAACATCACTATCAAAGAAAGATGACCTGAATCCCAAATGCCACATTGCTATTTGATCCAGCATGCCTGTCACATCATATTTCCTTTTGTAGGTGTAAATCATGGCGAATCTACCACCTCAAGAAGTTTGTTAGGTTTCATTATAATGATTCAAGATTTAATCCCCAAATTTTGTAACAGAATTGGGATATGTTTCAAGGTTGTTCTCGGGAACCATATATTTATAAATATACCCTCAGAGGAGGAGGACAAAGGGTTGATTTTGACTTTCATATTTTCGAGGCCTTTGTACTGGAGTTGTAGCTCTACAAATATTTTTGGGATTAATAATGAAAATGATTCTCTGAGTTTATGAGATTCATCACAGTGTTTGTATTTAGTTTGTGTTCTCTGTTTATGCCATTTTCCATATGTGTTAATTTCTTCTTGTTGATTTCTAGTTGTATGTGAGGAATTTGTTTCATTCAGCGCTCATTTCATCAAATGTAGCATTTTTTATGCATTTTTAATGGTTTTTATGGAATTCAACCTTGTTAGATTCTCCATTTCTATCATTTCCATAATGATGTTATTTTTCTAAAGGTGTTTGTAAGGGGTTCATCCATAGATAGGTTCCCCTTGCTGCATTGGTATTTTCTCCTTTCTCCTACCATCACTAGAAGATATTTGGATGAATATTACACTTACTTTGCCTCATAATACAGAAGATAAAATCATGCTTCATTATTTTATTTAATGTTCTTGAATGGTTCATACTATGACTCCATTACCCAATGGTTTTGTTATATGTTTGTCTTTCAATCTTTGTTTACAAACAAACCTATTAACATCAGAAGTCTAGCCTTCTGTGTGGTTGTTAAATATATATGTATATGTGAAATGTTCTCATGAAAATGAGAGAGCCCTCTCTGATTGTATTGACTAGCATATAGTCTAAGTCTTGGTTCGAAATGGTTACCCCTGTGACTTTCTACCACAACCATAGGAAATTTACAAGGTTCTAACACAGTCATTGAGTCCATATAGTTTTGTACACCTTTAGATTCAATAGAGAATCATTTTTTGTGATATTTATTTCCAATAGAAATCCATTTTTTATATGTACTAGTTATTTATATCAGTATTTGTATTCGGACTCCCATTGAGGCCACCATTATATACTCTCAGTTGTATGTAGTAATCGACTCCCATTGTTTAATCCTTGATCCCCATTTGTATATTGATACGAGCATGGGTATGTCCACCTCGTCCATATATATGTTTGAGGTGATATGTACCTCTTCCATTTTTTAGAATTAATACAAATCAAAATCCATTACAGCTCAAATGAGGATCCTATGACTCCCCCGCGGTTCCCTCCAGTTTATCCATAGTTGTTACCATTTCTCCGTTGATCCATGATGTCTATCAGCCATACAATGAGCTCTTGTCCTCACACATCAAGGGGCCATATGTTAACACCAAAAATTGTCCACAAAGCTCTCTATGGTCCAATCCATAATTATACATCATAGTCCCACCATCATTTCCTCCATTTTTACCTTCACAATTAAATTCCACCAAAATTGTTCCAAAACATCATTATTCCTTCCCCCATAAATACATGGAAGTTGGGAATTTAATGTAACATAATCCCCATTCTCCCAAAAAGGACCAAGAAACCCTAAAATGAGAATGGGTCAAAAAACATGGATAAATACCATACACTATGAAAATCCAAGGGTCAAAATCATGGCAAATAAAATATTGGATCATCCTCTAAATACATTGTAAAGGTCTCCCCTTAAAAAATCCTCAAATTCTTTAATTCCATAAACTTTCTCACTTCCCACGCCTTTTTCCATGCCATCCCACATTTCATGTTGATTTCACTATGTGTAACCCCTAATCCCTTTCTTGGTGACTTCCCTTGTTGGAGATAAACATAGACTAGGATCGTGGGAGCCTATGGACCATTTCCTCAAATGGTTGCAGTAGCCCAATTTAAAGGTATGCTTTTTCTTTTGTTTTACTAGTTAGAGTAAAAATCATAAAATCTTAAAAAATATTTTTTCACTTCTTTCTTATAAGTCAAGGTCAAGAAAATCCCTTACACCATGAACTCTAACCTTAGGTCCAACTAATCTAAGGTAGGTGCTTTTGAACGTAGTAGGGGATAAATCCCCACTACAATGGGCATCACTCTGAAATGATTTCACATTGTAGTATATTACTTCTAGGTTGGATGAGGAACAAAGTAAAATGGCGAGGATGAAAGGTATCTTAAAGATGTTACTGCCTATAGAGAGGTTGGAGAAAGTTGGAGAGAAAAAATATTTATTGGATGATGTTAGTCAGTTATGGATAGAGAAACAGAAAAGGAAAGAGAAATTCAAATAACTGGAGACTGAGGAAGAGAGATTCTATGAGCTAATTGAAGGATCACATGAAGAAATCAAGAAAGAAATTACATGGAATGAGGCATAGGCTAAGGAGCATATTATTATGGATTTATTTGAATAACTATGCCAAAAGAAGAAAATTTCTAGAGGACAAATGAATAAATGAAGCACATCTATGTTGAATTGTTGTTACATTGGAAGGCACCCCCAAGTGAAATATTAAAGTTATTTGGGATGAGACCCATGTGATTCTTAAGGGCTTGTTGTCCCTTGAATGTTTTGGAACGATGTTGGAAGCCGTTTTTGTGAACATAGACAAGGATAAGTGGTTTGTGAAAGAAGGATCGGCTCCAATGTAGCAACAAGGAAATAAGTAAACAAGGCATTTTTACGATGTCAACTACGGAGTTAGTGGGAGAGAGAATAATTTTGTGTCCACCTATAATTATAAGTCCAAGTAGTGGTAACAAATATTAGGTTGTGCATAATCCTATATATATGTAATGGGTTGGGAATTTTTGTTGCTAGCTAGTTAATCAGTTAAGTTGGTGAGAAAGTAAGATGGTTTTAGTATCAATGTTGAAGTATTTTTGGTATGAAGAAAAGTTGTTATGAGGATATTGTATGAAGGAGTCACAAGAGGTTGAATTAATATGAAATATTAATGCACATATTTGTTGTAAGAAGAAGAATAAGGAAATTATATAGCCTATGTGCACATACATGAAGTGAGGATATACTACGACTCATGAATAAAAATAGTGCTTCTGTGGTTTTCTCCAATCGCAGGTTCCCATGTAAAATCCTAATGCTCAATGCATGTGATTGATGTCACTGTTTGTTGTGATATTTTATTCTATTTTTCATATTGTGGGTTAAATTCTATGGGTTGTTATTAAATATGAATGGTTAAATAATATTGCACAGCTAGTGAGTATGTATGTAATTCTCTATTTAATTTCCTTGTATGGAATGTGAAGGATATGTTTAATATATGTGATGTTGAATGATTTAGATTATGTCACTCCCCTTCACTACTATAATAAGCTCGGTTCATGTAGTTACCATGGGTAACTTAGGTCACACGTTTCCTGCTTTGCATGTGATGTTGAAAGGGTTGGTATCTTGTGGTTTGTTGGTGGGTAATTTGGTGAACCTAGGTCTAAATATAGTTGTTCAAGTAGGAGAATGTTTACCATATCAGGAATATGAATTCAATGATATCACAATCCTAGGTCTCTTATTTGGTATTATGGTGATCAATGTCTACTTGGAAAGAGAATACATGTTCAAGTAATTGACCAAATTCCTCTCCTGGCATATCAAAGGTGTCAGGGATTTATTATGTAGAGTTTCTTTTGTTACAACAATTGAAATCACTCTTTTCACAAATGAAACATGTTCTTTGCGGTTGATAGAATTTGTATTAAAGATATGTAAGAACAACAATATGTCACCTCATTCATTCTTATTATCTCTTCCATTAAGTATAAACATTGGATCATTATTGCCTTGAATTGGGAATCCCTATAACTTATTAATTACAATAAAGAGAAAAATATCCATTGGAAAATTCATGGTGTATATTCTTTCTTCCTTGCTTGTTTGGGTTGTGGAGGATACAAAACTACTCTTATCCCTTACTAGAATCTTCTCTATATAGAGAAAAATGTGGAAGAACCATTTGGAATTGATATGGGATAAGAGGATGCCAAATATCTTGGTATTCCTCTATCATTATTTCTCATTATGGTCCCCATATTTGATAGATGATGGTGTAATCCATTTAGAAAATTATCACAATGATATTGTTGTAGAAAGAAATGAGTTCCTTATAAAAAAAATTGAATGGTAGTGAATTTAATATACTAGAGAAATGTGATTGAATCAAAAGATGATATGGTTAGGGTGGGGATTGAAGGGAAATTAAAAAAAAGAGATATGAGTTATTAAATTAAGCACATGGATCTATGGATCAACACAAAAGTCACAAAATAGATCACATAATTTACTCAGTAATTGAAGAATGAAACAGTACAAAAATGGCTTGCAACTATGAATGCTTCCATTAATCAAAAGTAATTAGATAATAATTACAAAGAAGTACAATGGATTAATATCCACATGCAATTCGAATCCATGTGATGAAATTTGAATTGATTAGACTCTACTTGACTGAATGGTTAACTGACCTTGTTTAAATCATTATCGGAGGACTAAATGGTTAACTGAACTTGTCTAAATCATTATCATGGTTCATCAAAGTTATAAATCATAAGTCAAGTGTCTAATTCAGTCTTAACTAAGCATAACTGACTGAGGTAGGTGAGAAATGTGCCTCTCCTACATGCATCCATGGAAACCTAGCACTAAATGATAGTAGAGGACTACAACTGAATGTAAATGACTCCTAATTGAGCTTGACTAGTCATCAACTCAACTCAACTAACCTTGTTTGGTAACAACACTCCTAGTGGCTCCTAATTTGTAGGGACTGATCTAGGCGGCTCCTAAATTGATCATGCAAGCAAGTGTAATTAATGGCAGCAGGCCTCAATTAGTGTTCCCCATACTTTAGTAACTGGAACATGTGCCCCAATTAGGCCAAGTCAACCCAATGGTGCTAGTGACTAAAAATAGACTGGAAGGACTCTCGAGTTAGACATGAATCTTGATTTGGACATGTGACCAAATTGGACAAGGGAGGATTAATAATCCTAACACCCCCCCTGAATGCTAACTTGGACAACTTGTGGGACTTGGTAACTAATATCATAGGTAACCCATTACATTAAGTAAAGTAAAGTAATTGCTCAATATAAGGAGCTAGAGAAAAAACCACATGGGAAAAAATCCCCTCCTCTAACTAAGCAGATAGAATTAGGATTCAAGTTTGAAAAACTTGAAAATGTGTTGCTGTAATCCCCATGATGTAGCTAAGAATCATGCGTAATGTTATGTGCACAAGTATCCTAGGGCCTGTCATGTAGACTTCTCCATCTTCTTCCAAAATGATGATGGAAGTAAGGAGGAATGTAAAATTTGTCTCTTATTGGATGAAGAAGTGTATGATCAACACTATTATTCTGAATGTAGTGAGATTGAGCCCTTGCCATGTAGCATATTATAGAGAGTCTATTGCATCTCTCTAAATGAGGTAAGATTGCATGACATAGCGCAAGGGTCTTTCCCTTTTGAGTGTCGATGGATTTCCATTCATCTTCCTAGATTCCAATCTGGAAGGAGGGACTGGATCTGAATTTGAATCACCTTGAATCTCAATCTCATAAACTGATATAGCTGGATCTGTAATACTAGTGGAAACTAGAAAAGAAGTAGATGAAATGTTTTTGCCTTCCCTTTCAAGTGGCTACGAAGAGTGCACTAGTTCTGAAAATGGCATGAAGTGTGAAAACTCATATGCCTTGGAGGCATGATTTGCAGCACCCTTCACTATGATGTTCCTAGTAGAGATATATGTGATCTCCACTTAGTCAGGAAAAAATATGACTCGCTTTGGAGAGCCAATATGAGTTATCTGGTATACAGATAACAGGTTTGTAGCTAGGGAGGGAACATAAAGTACATCTTTGAACTTTCCATGTTCAAGCTTTATAGAGCCCTTCCCTTTGGCTTGAACTTTACTGCTATTTCCCATCTAAATAATAGGACCATCAAAATACTGTAAGGAAGAGAATGATTCTCTGGATGCAACCATATGATTGGACGCTCAATAATCAATGAGGAACGAATATGCTGTGGAGTAGCTAGCCTTCAGTGCATTGCATGTCTCTTCATATTCTTTAGTTTCTTCCTTATGGTTAGCCTTCCTTGCGCTAGCAGGTATAGTAATGTTATGCTTCTTCTTCAGAAGATCCATCTCATCTATTGTTCTTCTCATACAAGTCCTTTCTAGATGAAATACCCTTCCACAGTAAGAGCATAGTGTCTTTCCTTTGAAATTCTTATTTCTTCTCTTCGAACCTGAAGGCTCTTTTGAATGGTATTTTTATATAGGAGACTCATCCTTTTGCGTCCCTATATCATTCGCTACCTTAGTTCCTCCTGTAACAAGTGCTTAATCTCTGGAAGATTGAATGATCCCCATTTGGATCAACTTGTCATGCTCGTGAGTGAGAGATTCAATGAAAGAGTTAAGAGTAGGAATATTCTAGTTTGGAGGAGAGATCTTCATAGAATGAAATGTTGATACAAAGAATGAATAGTTTGCACCAAGTTTGGAGAGAATGGAAAGGATGAGTTGATTATCCTCCTTCTCAACCTTCCACAGCTTCAATTGAAACACTAAATTCTTGAATTTTTTGAAGAAGTCATTGAGTGTTTCAAAATTGGCTGGATGAAGAGAAATCAACTAATTGTCCAACTGATAGACCCTCAAATCATCTTGCTTGTCAAATAAGGAGGAAATATTATCACAAACCTCCTTGGGAGTCTTCAATCCATTGATGTGGAAGAGAATATCTCGAGAGATTGAGAGGAACAAGCATTTGTAGGCTTCATCAAGCCTATTCCAATACTTTTCTTTGTCTATGTAATGAATTGTCTCTTTCTCTTCCTCCATTGTGAGTCTAAAGAGTATTTTGGAGCATAGCTACATATCCATGTCCTCCTTCCACTGGTGATAGTTGAAAGGAGTGAGGAGATCGATTGGAGGGGCCATCTAGAATGCAGTAGAGAATATTGAGTTGTTGTAGTGAATGCTGGGAAGGAGACTGAGATGCTTGTAGCGAATGCAGTGAATAGGAATGATAAACCTGTAAATCACACAATTAAACAGACAAAATAAGGTCGACAGTCTGCACTTTTGGAATTTTCCTTCACACCTAGCATAGTTGGTCAAGCAAGCTTGATCAACAATTCCTTAACTTGGGGTATTAAGTGGTGAATTCTCTGCTTCTGGTGCAGTACTGGAAGGATCAATTTTGCTGAAAAAAAAATGATCCAAGTATGGATCTATAGTAGGAGAAGTGTCTTGTCCTACCGAGGCTCTGATACCATATTAAATTGAGCACATAGATCTATGGATCAACACACAACTCACAAAATAGATCACACAATTTACTCAGTAATTGAAGACTAAAACAGTGCAAAATGGCTTGCAACTGTGAATGCTTTAATTAATAAAAATTAATTAGATAATAATTACAAATAATTACAATGACTAAATAGCCACATGAAATTCGAATACATGTGAGGAAATTCAAATTGATTAGACTCTACTTGATTGAATGGTTAACTTACCTTTTCTAAATCATTATTGAAGGACTGAAACGGTTAACTAAACTTGTCTAAATCATTATTAGAGTTCATCGTAGTTCTAAATCACAACTCAAGTGTCTAACTCGGTGTTAACTAAGCCTAAATAACTGAGGTAGGTGATAAATGTGCCTCTCTTGCATGAATCCATGCAAACCTAGCACTAACTGAATGTAGAGGATATAAATGAATGTAACTGACTCTTAACTGAGCTTGACTAGTTACCAACTCAACTCAACTGACCTTGGTTGGTATCGACACTCCCAGTGGATCCTAATTTGTAGGGATTGATCTAGGAGCCTCCTAAACTGATCATGCATGCAATTTCAATCAAAGGTAGTAGGCCTCAATTAGTGTTCCCCACACTTTAGTAACTAGAACATGTGCCCCAATTAGGCCAAGTGGACCCAATGGTGCTAGTGACTAAAAATAGACTGGAAGGACTCTCAATTTAGAAATGACTCGTAATTTAGACATATGACCAAATTGGACAAGGGAGAATTAATAATCCTAACATGAGGTTGGTTCTAAAAGACTTCAAGACTTCAACCATGTTGCAATATTCCTTCTGTTTGAAATATAAAATGGAAACAGGAAAAATACAAACACACATGCATGAATACTTTTCAAAGATCCTTCTTTCATGAACTCTTACCCCATCACCCAAAATAAAAAAACCTAACAAAACAATATTCTCTATACCAATTAAATTCCCTCCAAAACCCATCACCTTCTTTGAATCTTGAATAACAACTTCAATTTCCACAACTGCCTGTGCGTTATCATTCACTTAACCTTCTTTTGAAGCTTGAATAACAACTTCAATTTTTGCAACCTCCTGTGGGTTATCATTCACTTCTTGGTAGAATCATACAACAGTAAATGTAATGAATCCTCTTTTCATCATTTAAACATTAAGAAAATAGGTCATAAGAGAAATTATATAGGGAATTGTATACTCCCTTACATGAATAATTTAGTGAGATATATCAATAACAAAACATAAATCATGTAGAATTGTTAACAATGGATCCCTCTTGATTCCATGTCATCCTCGTTATTGATTACTTGTGGTGGAATATATTCTAACATTGTGATAGTAGGAATTTTTTGAATATGCGTTCCCTCAAATGGAATTTTTTGTAAGCTTTCAATACCAATGCCCATTGAGAAAAATACATATAGGAACAAATTCCTATCGGTGTAAAAATGTTGAATTTTGGGTTATGTAAGGTTTTCGCCAACCCATTTTTGAGATATGTCTCCTTATGTAGGTGATAAAATATATATTATTTAGGCATTGAAAACTTAGCGACATCTTACACCATGATGCAAAATTTCCATGTAATAAGTTTCCAATGATTGGGGCATAAGAAGTTGATGGACTTGTTACTCCATCATGCAAAGGTTCCAATGGTAATGTTGTTGGGTATTATAATGTTTTAATTAATTCACCAAATATTCAATTATCGACCAAGATTTGTAATCTTAGAGATGATACAAAATATATGCGAAGGTAGAAGGGTTCCTAAGGTGTCGTGGAAATATTTTAATAAAGAAAAGATCGAAAGATATTTCAAAATGAAAAACTGAGTCAAACTCTAGAAAATCATTTACTAAGGTAATTAGGCTAGGATACGTTTACTAGATTAGAGAAGTATCGAGCTATACTAATCTACTCTATCAATCATAAACTATGTATTTTATAAGTAACAATATTCTAAGAAATTAAACTACTCCTTTATAGTGTACTAACTATTATGCTTCTTAATATGTGAATTAGAAAGATTTCTGTGAATTAGAAAGGCTTAGAACATATTTAGAACTCTTACAAAAGATTATGTTATTTAATACAATATTATCATTATTTAATACAATATTATCATCATTTAATTAATCTAGGAAACCCAATAACTAAACTATATAGGTGGTTTGACAAATATACATTGATTGAACCAATTTACTAGCTCCACTCTCCTTGATTGTTCTGAGGATATGCATTCATGGTTATCGGTACTGGAGAAGGAGGTGTATCAAAATGGATTTCGAAAGAAGTAAATAAACTGAATGGGATTATATATAACTTAACTTCCACAAATATATGCAAACTAAGTAGTGTCCAATTACATGTGATAGTAAACATTGTGATTTATTCCATAATAAAATGACTTTAACAGAAAAAGATATTATGAACAACTAATATATTAATTAAGAAACAAAAATCTTTTAGCAATTACTTGAAAGTTAAAGGTATACTACTCTTATATGAAACACATGTGAGGAAAATATGACTTAGAAACAAATAGAAAACTTAATAACGAAAACTTCTCTAAATCCTATTCTATGAATCTTTTCAGTAACCACACAATGAAGGAAACAGGTCCTATGCTATGATAAATTTACAAAGTACTGGTGTGTTTCTCTAGAAATTAATATGTTTAATCCTAAATTCAATATACACAAATATAAATTAAACTAAGCTAGAGATATAATTACCAAACGTTACAACAGTAATGAATGAAGAAATCCAAAACAAAAGAGACAGAACAAAACACAATTCAACATATACTAAGGTAAAAGGAAGTGAAAGATAGGGACTGAACTTGATAGATACTTTAAATGATCTAGAATAAGGTCCTAATTATAAATATAATCATTGTCTAATTACAAAACAGAACATGATTCAAAATCCAAAGAAACAGAACTTTAAACAGGTTTAAAATAGAATGGGAAATATTAAAGGCTGGGTGAAGGGTTGAATGACAGTCTGAACGAATGGTCTGAATGACAGTCCATATGAGGAAAAAAATGGAAATTAGGAAATATTAGGAAATAAATGGCATAGATGATCTAAATATCAGTTGATTTCGTGCATATGAGAATAAGATGCATAAAGGACAGTAATTGAACCTAGTTAATAATTGAAATAACAAAGAGATTATTGGTACTAATTCATGGTTGTAAGAGACTATTCCCTATTATGAAATGAAACAAACTAGAATATAACTAAAACTAGTTCATAGCTAAACAAAATTGACAGAACTAATTCTAACTACAAACTAAACCTATGATACTAAATTAACTAAATTCTATCTAATTCCAAACATAACTTTTGATATTAAGCTGAAAAGGAAACTGGAAGGAAAACTAGAAACAAACTACACGCACGATTGGTTACTTTAATTCAAGAAACATAAATTATAATAACAACACAACATTACTCATAATGAAACATATGCTACAGGAAACAAGGAAATGAACAATATCCACTAACAGGAAACCATTTTGCATAAATAAGGCAGAAATAGAAACTACTTATCTGCGAGAAAGGAGATAACAAGAACACACACAGGAATGGAGACCACTAGTTGTTTATGTGCCCTTTCAGCAATCAGGGTTGTTGTTCAGGAATAAACACCTTATAACCGAAGGTCTAGGGTTACCAATGTACTCTTAAAACTTGCAAACAATCATCTTTAAAGTATAGAAAGTAAATAGGAAGATAGAATGTACTCACCCAATTAACGATGGTTGATCCAAACTTTGTCTTCTCCTGCTCTGCTTCTCCTCCAAAGCTTTCAGGGATGCACCTCCTTCATCTACAAATAGCAAATCCTCCAAGTGAAAACTTATACATGTATATATGACAAGTTAGATAAACAATATATAGAGTGCTTAATCATAAATATTCATCAAAACATGATACATGAAAGATATTCAACAGACATTTGGAATAAGGATTCTCTTTATTAACAATAGTGAATGAGATAAGGTTACAACCCAACACCTAAAACAAGGACTCCTCTGCAACCAAAGGATTATGAGTTCTGTTGCTCCAAATACTTCTGAATAGATTCCACCAGCATAAATTTTCTCTCCAATTATATTTTAATGCCCTCCCCAAGGCCTCTATTTATACTCAGTGAAATAGAGCAGTTTCGAAGGTTGAGGAGGTTGAGACAGTTAAGACAGTTATTGATTAAGGCTTAACATATCTCCATTAATCACAATTTATTATTTTTAATGTCAAAGGAAGTTGTATGCGAGTATTGATACTAGAAACCCACGTATAACACACAAGTTGCTATAAGGGAAACCCGCGTATAGATCTATACGTGGGTTGCAATGACAATACTTGCGTACAGTGTGTGATATGCTTTAGGAAAAGTCACGTATGTACGTGGGTTGCTTATAGAAAAAGTCACGTACATCAATTGACATATGAAAAGGTAAAAGTGGCAAGCTGGATGGATAGTGAATGTATTTCATAACATGCCCATCTATAGTGTTTTAGGCAACCTTCAATCCATAAATGTCCTTTTGTGTGCCAACATATGAAATGTTGGCACTCGGACGGAGAAGTGCCATTTGGGTTGATAACAGATG
This sequence comes from Pseudotsuga menziesii, assembly GCA_001517045.1. NCBI lineage: Eukaryota > Viridiplantae > Streptophyta > Pinopsida > Pinales > Pinaceae > Pseudotsuga > Pseudotsuga menziesii. The sequence continues at coordinate 494,675 of LPNX010016861.1, forward strand.
CCCCCTAATGTGTGAGTTCAGAGAGAAGTGATGGCAGAAATACATTATAATCTTTATCTTTGGAGAACTCAAAAATCCAATGGAGCAGAGGTAGTACCTAAAACAAATACATAATAATGTCATATACAAAGTCATATCTGAGGATGCTATGTTCAATATACTGGAACACTAGCTCCTTTAGAATATTTGAGTACATCATATGATACAGGTACAAGACCACATATATTACAAAGGTGGATCAAATCCACAATATACAATAATGATGAGTCTTCAAAGATCTGGAAGTTGTGTACATAAGTGGAACGTAATCTTGTGCAACTTAGTCCATAAATGAGGAACTAAGGTCTTCATAAACAATCCCAAAGAACCAGTACAATCCAAGCCATGTGAATAAATGTAGGTTGAAGTCAAACATGGAGCAGATTCAACAGTTTTTCAATCAATAGGTGATAATCAATAACTGAAGAAAAGGAGTTCACTAATGATGAAAGTGAATCCTGAGGTACGTTCATCAAAACTATAGGTCTTCGTCATCAAGAAGTACTGATGCAGAATGATGTTGTGATACGAAAAGCAATAGATCCTCCAATGGATCACAAGAGTGACTAGGAACTAGGTGAAAGAAGGTATACACAAACATATATGACAATGATGGGATCAGGATAGAGATCAGACATTGATTTGAGTCCTTGAATAGTGACCACGACACAGAGATGACCCAAGGCAACTTTTAACTTTATAGATAGAACAACTAGACTTATCTGTCATGTAGGAGACATGATTAGATTCCCTAGGTATAACGGACAAGAGGAGGAGGAGTAATCTGAAAGTAATAGCTGAACTGAAAGTGAACACTGAGACATGGGTATCGGAAAAAATAGAGAGTACTATGTTCAAGGATGACATGCTACCACTAACTGAAAACAAGAGAAAACTTCTTCCTTACCTTCCCTGTTAAATTTTAATGAGTCCAGGAAAGTCAACTTGGATCTCTCTTCATTTTTTAACAAGCTTAAAGAGAAGAGAAAAGCATGCTTGATAGTGTCACTGATTCGTGGATTTAATGAGCCCAAACTAGTACATGCTCAGTTGGTGTTTTCACATTTAGAGAGTCCAAAAACTCCAAAGAAGACTCCAGAGGGGTCCTTTTTCATCCAATTTAGTCTCCTAAGGTCAAAAAAGTATAAAAAATACTGCAGAAGAACTCTCTTAACTTCCGTAGAAGAAAAGGTGAACCTTTTTTGTACTTAGTCAGGGAGGTCCAAAAAAGGTTAAATTACCACGTACCCAACGCTCCTTCGAAAATAGCATATAGCTTGAGTTTTATGAGTGTGATGGAAAGCAAGATCACTCGAAAAGATCCATTTGAGTATGAGAAATGGGGCTTACAACAATAAACTCGATAATTTGTTCTTTAATGTTTAACCAGCATGACAAAGACATAAATTACACTCATAATATTTTTCATGTTTAGGTCTAGAGCACGAAAAAGAGAAAACTAAGCTCATACCGGGAGTTCCTTTTCCATAAATTTAGTCCCTTGGGTCCGAAAAAGTGATAAACCTATGCCTGAGAATACTCTTCTCAATTCAATAGAAAAGAGAGTGATCTTTTCTCGTATTATTCCACAAGGTCCAAGAAAGAGATAACCTACCACCAATGCGGATGCCCATTCACATATTCTTAACGAGCTTGAATGGACAAGTTAACTCGGCAGTCAAGTCTATTTTTAAGGAGTCAGACGTGGGCCTAAAAAAACTCCATAAGGGCAGGGAGTCCTATAAAGGGATAGCTTGTAAAAAGATACCAAAAAGAGGCTCTATTTGGTGTGAAAAATAGCTAAGTGGATACCCCTGTACCTGAAACAACTATAGCATGAGTATCAAAAGACAACATAGGTTCTAAATGATGATACTCATGAGAGGAAGGTCCTATCCACGGAAGAACTATGGTAGAGACGGGCAGCTAATGGTTTTAAAATACCATAGTCCGTGGAAAAATGTTGATTGCTAAGTTTAACGTGCATTAAGTATAGATGCAAAAATGCATTGGAAATGACAAAAACCACCCTATAGGAGCAAAAACACTTCATAATGATGAAAAACCTATTACAAGGCCAAAATAGATATGGTATTAGTTAAATACATTTCGAACTATAGGAAAAAACCCACTTTAGGAATATAATTTCTATAAATAGTTCAAAAATTAAAATAAAACTTACCATTTTGAATTTTAGCCATAAAAGGCAAGTTTTTAGCTCTACCTTCATTCGATCGGTGCGGACAATCCAGTGGACGAAATCCAATTCCGCAAGTTACAGGTAATCCTACACCCTAAGCTCTTCAATTTGATCCTAGAAATTTTCAATTTTGAGTCCCAATTTTATGTTTTTAAGCATCCTAAAGTAGGTCACGCTGTGTACATAGGTTCACTATGTTGAAACTTGCGTACATGCGTTCTGTATGCGGGTTTCCCTAAGGGACAGTCACGTATAGTATGCGACATGTCTAACTAGACAATTGCGTGTACTGTGTGAAAGAGAAAAAGATATGTCAAGTCAAAAATTTTGAAAATTTATATGATACTAAAGGTTCATAATGTTTGTTTTGCTAGGTGTGAAGATGATGTTGGAATGGAGGGAACGGGAGCATGACGATATGGACCAGGAAGCACTCCAAAGTGTGTCCACTGTACATGTTTTATGAACGAGTGGGTTATTGAAATTATTTTGCTCATCACCTATGCGGGCCAATGTCTGCTTGCTAGAGTTCATGATAAATTACTGGGACCATGATTTAGGGATGTTTGACCTACAAGGTGAAACTTTGGAAATTACTTCCCAAGACATATATTTTATTGTCGGTCTATCATGACGAGGAGCACTGGTCAACTTAGAGGGCACCAGCAAGGGTGGTGATCCTTTAAGTTTCCAGAACTACATTGATGTGTACTGCACACCTGGTACCCAAAAGAGAGGGAGTTGCACCCCCATTACACATATACGTGATCTTCCACTACAGGTACTAAATAGCACCATAGTGAGGGTTGCAGGATCATCTTCAATACATCTAGCTACACGAAACCAAATGAGGTTGGTGGTGGATTGTATGTAGGGTGCCCTGTATGATTGGTGTTCAGGAGTTGTCCCGATTTTTAGAAAACAACTCTCTGATTGCAAGAGAGGAAGGTGGAAGAACTTCAGGTATTCTTGCATATTGGTTGCCTTCTTCGAGAGAGAGTGCCAGGGTTGAGCCCTGCCATACCCCTACCAATTTGATCTCCACGTTAGCCTAGGCTAAGCAGATGGGGATACATCTTCCTCCATCAAGGAGGAGGTGGCTCAATGCAGAGTGTGTACGATGATGAATTCTACTTCTGGTGGGAGCGACAGCTACCAGCACTGGAGCAGTTTTCATATGTCGGGATGGATTTTCGAGGTGATCTAGACCTTGTCCTCCCTCCAGGAGGAGCATGGGGAGAGCTAGGTAATTATTTAATTTTCAAGTTTTTTACAATTTTTATGAATTTTAATATATATATATATATACATATGTATAAGAGTCCTAATCCTATAAACATGTCAAAATGTAGATATTGGACCGGTCTTCCTTGAAGGGCATCCACGTATGTTTGTTCGTCCTATATTAGGCGAAGACCTGGGGCTTATTAGGGTTCTGGAGGGGAAGATGGCCAGGCTTACCCAGAGAGTGCCCACTTTGTTGATAGAGCATATCTCGACCATCATGCAGGAGTTTGTGGTTGGAGTTCCACCTGTCTAGTTAAGCCTTTTAAGGCGGGTGGCCAAAGTAGTTCTAGTGTACATAGATGCTGTGGAGGTTGTCAAAGCCAAAGAGGCTGAGGAAGCTAGAGTATAGAGAAAACATGGGGACCAAGGTGGTCCAAGTGACCAAGGTGGTCTTGCTTATATATAGGACATTTTGATGGACTGTGATCCACATTTTTTATATTTTTGTATATTATATAGTTTATGACCTGATCTGAGGATCGAAATCGACCTATCTATAGGCAGATATTCACACACACACACACACACACACACACACACACACACACACACATATATATATATATATTGTTGTCGATATATTTACAAGTGTTTTTTATGTGCATGCCATATATTTTTATGAAATGTGTGTTAGATTCCAATCCAAAATGTAATTAGCATATGCATTAGTCAATGAATTCTGATTTCTTGGAATATGATTGAATATAATAAATTCAAAATTTATTTCCAATAACCTAACTTGCATGAACTGACGTAATAGAATAGGGTTCCGCACCTGATAAGCTCGATTGAGCTGGGAAACCACTAGTTGAGAGTCTAGGTGGACTTCCAGCTGGGTGATACCATGTGACAAAGCATCGCATAGAAGCTCAATTACATCCCTATACTCAACAACATTATTAGAAGCAGGACCTAAGCAAGCGCCTCCTAAGGCAACAAGCTGTCTTGAGGGAGAGTAAATGACTCATGATGTTGAAGCTAGATTACAAGTGTGGTGACTGGTGCCATCAGCAAAACCTATATACCTCTCAGAATACTTCTGCAACAACCAGTAGATGGTATAAAAAAAAACTGGCAAACTAATGTACATAAAACTACATAAAATACAAGAAAAAGCGCTAATCCTAAGCATAGTACTTTTTCAGGTAGAGCCCATTTCTAGGCTCAGGCAGCTTATTCCCATCAAAATCAATTAGCTCATATGCACCCTTCCTAAATACTTTCGACATGACATAAGGGCCTAACCACATGGCCTTGAATTTTCCTACCCCCAGGGGTTCTTTGTCTTGGTCCCAAAGCAAAACAAGTTCCCCCTCAAAGAAAATTTGAGGTTTGACCAACTTATCATATTGGTTTTTGACCCTATTCTTGTGAACTTGATTAGTAGTCAGCGCATCACTATGCTATTCATCAAGGTGTTTTAAATGTACTAGACGTTCTTCAATATCTGTCGTATCGGGTAACACATGAATAGCTATTTTCAAATACGGTATTTCACATTCAAATAGGGTAACGACTTCCACTCCATGAATGAGTTGGAAGGGGGATAAACCCATAGTAGTTTTTACATTATTTTGGTACACCCAAAGAGTAGGGTATAGCATGATATGCCAGTTAGAACGGGATGCATCAATTGTACGTTTGAGGATGGTCTTCAAAGTCTTGTTTACAGCCTCAACTTGACCATTTGCTTGCGGATAGTACGAAGATGAATGTTCTTGTCTGAATCCAATCATAGTGGTCAGTTCTGTCATCATGCTATTTTGAAAATGAATACCATGGTCAGATACAATCACTTTGGGTATACCAAACCATGCTATAATTTGATTGAATACGAAGAAAGCTACGGTTTCCCCATCGGCTTTAAAAGTAGGCATTACCTCTGCCCATTTCGTAAAATAGTCAGCAGCGACAATAATATATTTATGCCCTCCAGTCAAGGCTGGGTTGCATGTCACGTAATCAATCCCCCATTTCATGAAGGGGGCTACCGAGACAACAGGAAACAATGGAGCAGGATGTGACCGCATTTTCCTGGTGTAAAGATGACAAGGATGATAGCGCTTCACTACTTCTACACAATATTTGAAGATCGTGGGCCAGAAATAACAAGCACATAGTATCTTCTGGACCATAGCTAACCTAGATAAATGACCCCCACATGCTCCACCATGGGAATCATCCAGGACAATCTCCACTTCCTCATGGGTAAGACATCGACGAAAAATGGAATCTACCCCTCTTCGATATAGCGTATCTCCTATGATGAGGTAGTTCTTAGCATGAAGGTGTAATTTACGTCGTTCCTCCCATGAGGAAGCTGCAAGATACTTCAAAATCTGGAGATATATAAGTATATCTCCGTACCAGGGATCAGAGGTGGCTATCAGGAAGATATTCTCATCTCGGAATGAGTCATCTTCAACGACTACATCTTCTTCAGTAGGAAATTCTGCTATAAGCTCAGCAAAAACTAAGGACTTTTTAGACTTAGCAGACTGAAAATCCAAGTCAAACTCTTGGAGAACAACTATCCACTTGTTGAATTTGCCCCCAACAATCCGTCGGGAAAAAACATATTGAAAGGGATTCACATCCGCCACTACTATTGTGGTACTCAGTAAAATGTAGTGACTTAACCTCTTAACAGCATAGACAGCTGCTAAGGATAACTTATCAATGTGGGAGTACCTGAGTTCAGGTTTAGCTAAAGCACGGCTCAAATAGTAAATGACATGCTCTACGAGCCTATCGTCTTCCTAGACCAGTACTACCCCAATGGTCTACTTGGACGTGTCCAGATACAATATAAAATCCCTAGAGTAATCTGGCAGACACAGTAAAGGTGCCGAAAACAAAGCTTTTTCAAATGCCTCAAAAGCGAGTTATGCAGTTTCATCCCATACAAATCGGGTGTCCTGTTTAAGCAGGCGCATGAAACCCTTGGTAATCTTGGCATAGTTAACGTTAAAATGTCGAAGAAAATTAGACTTTCCTTGCAGGATTTGAAGTTGCATGATAGAACGAGGAGGAGGTAGATTTACAATGGCCTCTACTTTTAATGGATCCACTTGGATGCCTCTATTATAGACAATGAACCTGAGCAGTCTCCCTGACTCGTCATAGAACACACACTTGTGGGGATTCAAGCGGATCTTATAGTATCTGCATCTCTCAAATATCAACCGTAAGTGATCTAGATGTTCAATCCTCTTATGAGAATGTGCAGGTAGATCATCAAGGTAAGGTTCAACAATGGATTTGATATCATGGAAGGAAAAGTTCATAGCCTGTTGAAAGGTTACCCCAGAATTTTTCAATCCAAAGGGCATTTTTTTGTACACGAAGGTACCCCAAGAACAAATGAAAGCAGTTTTATGTTGGCCTTCCGGTTTTATTTGAATTTGATTGTATCTGGAGAAACCATCCATAAATGAGAACTCCTCACTTCCCGCGCAAGCATCTATAATCTAATCTATAAATGGCATGGGATAGTTTTCCTTAGGACATGCTTTATGCAAATCTCTGAAGTCAATACATACACGTATGGTCCCTTGCTTCTTATCAACAGGAATAGGGTTGGATACCCATTATGTCAGAGCTATGGGATAAATAAAAATAGCCTTCAATAGTTTTTCAACTTCAGCCTTCACAGCCACTGCTTTACGTGGGTTAACAGGTCTTAAATTTTGTCAAACAGGTTTGGCATCAGGGTATGTTCAGATCTTATGTTCAACTATCGATGGATCAATGCCTGGAATCTCCTCATATGACCAGGCAAAGACATTGCAGAATTCCTTGAACAAGGCAGTATAGATGACAATCTCCTCAGGAGAGCAGTATGCACCTATATATATGTTTTCCATGACATCAAGATTTATAGAGATGTTGATAGGGATAGTAGTGAAAATATTTGCCATATTCCCCTTGGCAAACATTCCTTTCCTAGGTAAGGTATTGATGGGTGTATCAACATCATCTGACAGTCTCATATGAAACTCTCATTAGAGGAATTTTGGGGTCTAAAATGGGCCTCCTAAGGAAAATAATAAAATAATAGTTAAAATAATAAAATAATGGTTAAAATAATAAAATAA
>LPNX010016861.1:502563-627926 GCA_001517045.1 Pseudotsuga menziesii
TGATTTTCTATCCTGCTTAGCTCTAGAAGAAAATAGGATCGATGGTGAAGATCTTCAGAAATATTACCATTTCCACTCATGGCTTCCAGAATGGATTTATCAGAAGGTAAAACCATATCTAAACAGTCCGTAGAGTGCAAATATTTTTTTTCTCAACCGGGAAAATAGACTTCTTCTAGGTCCTCTGAGATTGTGAGAGGGTTGGGAAAAGGATCAACAGCGGTTTGAGTGATTGCTTGGTAAGCTACTTCCACTGTCAATAGGGGCACTTCCGGTTCATGGGGGGAAGGGAGAACCCAAGGATCAGTCCTATCAACAACTGTGGCTATGGACTTCCCCACACTAGTAGAACCAATATAGTTAATCGAGGCTGGAAGATCAAATGTGCCCATTAGTGATGCATACATTCCATCCCCCAAGCTCTATTGAACAGGTTTGACCTGATCAACCAATGGCACAGCAGACTCATTAGACTCTAAATGGCCTTTTCGAGTAAAATCAAGTTGGTCAACAGTAACCAACTTCCCTTCATGTGGAAATACCACCACCCAAAAAACAGCCAACACGATAGCGGACATGGCATAAGTCCAGCTTCTTCCCAGAAGCAAATTATAGTCCAAAGGTGCATCAATCACTTCCACCTCAACATACACTGATTTCCCTGCTAGCTTAATTTCAAAAGATGGTAAGATACCATGTGGATGGAATTACCTTCCATCGAAAGCAGTAAGTAGAGTTTTTGATGGGACCAGCTCTGGGGATTCGAGAGCTTTCCAACAGGACAAGGACATAATGCATGTAGAATCACCCTCATCAACAACTGCCCTTCCAATGGTCTTTCCACCATGGATGACATCTATTGATAAGGCTACATGGTATGGTAGGCGAATTTTAACATTAGACAAGTGAAATTTTTCCATGAGACTCGACGAGTCCATGCTACCTAAAGGTGCTAAGAGGGCATCCTACTGGGTGGGACAGCTCTATAACACCTCTAAAGTTGACATTGCACATGGGGCTTGGGATAAGTCTTCAACCATAGAGTAGTTTGAAGCAGTCCTATCATTAAGGTTATGCAAGGTCTTCTTAAAGACACCTTTCGGTATCTTCAGCATAGTTCCAGTAGGCTTCTCGATCGTGAGAGGGTTAGAAGTTTCACCTATAGCCTTACCCTTATTAGAAGTCTCTTTCTCATATTTTTTATTCCTCGTTTGTAACAAAGTTGAATATCAAACCATGTTGATATAGTTTGGGTCAGGCGCATTTGAAGCACCCCCTGCTACATTAGAAGCTAAAGCGGAGTTCTGTCCTTGGGGAAAAGGATCCTTCAGGACAGCTGGTTGTTGAGCTTTAAGCAGCTTCTGGGCTTGTTCCATAAGGGGACAAAGGTGAGTGAGATGATCCTCGTGGCACAACTTACATGGGAATTTAACCTTTTTCTTTTCTATCTTGCCTGCATTAGCATTATTTGTGGGTTTCTGCTTGTTTTGATTTCCCTCTCCTTTCTTTCCTCTCTTTTTCTTCCCATCGGGATGCTGATTCCCCTTCTAAGAGGTCTGTGTAAAAAAATTTGCACTCTGGGGGGAGGGGGCAGCCTTTGCTGTCTCCACCATAGAATGCTTGATGAATGGCTGATGAAGTTGTTTAGCCAAAGACTCTATAGTGGGAGAGTTTACGGACCCAACCACACCATCGGCATGGGGTCTAGGCTTAGGCTTCTCTGCATTGTGGGTAGGCCTCGGTGCCTGAGGGATAATCTCATACAAGATCCTAGATTGTGAATAAATCAAATCCAATTGCTGGGCCTTGAGAATGGATTCTTCTTCATTCATCACTCCTGAGGTGGATACGTCCTTAGATATGTAGGGCAACAAGGATTTAAGGAACCACTCTAGTAAGAACTCAGAAGGAATAGTGGCTTTTATAAGGCTCTTTCGCCTCCTCCACTCTTCGATATGATCCGAGATGTGGGTAGCCTTGTTCTGCCTAAAGGTAGATAAAAAATCCGTTTCAAAATCATGTCGGATCGAAAGCTGAAATTGGCTGAGGAATGCACTAGACAAGTCCCAAAAACTACTGAATGCAGCAGAAGGAAACTCAATGTACCATTTTGCCACAATACTTGTTAAGGTTCTTTGGAACAGCCTCAACCTAACTGAATATTCATTCAGTGAATTCGAAGAACACTATAAATGAAATGTGGTGCATGAGCCCGAAGATCTTCACCAACTTTGCCCTTGAATTTAGGGATGTCCGATGGAAATTTGGTCCCAGGTGGCCACGAGGGGTCATGCCTCACCGGGTTGTTCATCAACTTAGACAAGTCTGACAAGTTTAACGTTGCCAAGAATAGAAGCTTGGGTCGCACTGGGGCACTAAAAGTGTCAGTCTGAGGATTAGAGGGACTTGCCCCCGAATGCCCATAAGTAAAGGTGGGGTTTCCCCCTGCCACTAGTTGCGAAGTGGATGGATTACTTTGAAATGGATTCCATCTATAATCCATAGGATTGTGAGTGGGAGGTATAGTATAAGAGGTTCAGGCTGTCCTAATCAAAACTGGGATCTGAAAAATAGGAGCAGGTATCCCTCCGCTAAACAACAAAAAGGGAGAGCTCATAAATAGGGTCGATACTGTAGTTTGAAAAATTTTCCCATAAGAGGTATTGTTTCCAAACTGCACTCCTACATAAGAAGATGATGTGCCTATGTATGGAGTGGATGGGGGAATGTGCCCCCCATTCCAAGGAAATCCTTAGACGAAAACCAAGGATCCTACCGAACCACTCTAGGCAGTGTATGTGAAGGAGAAAGGAATAGTAGGTATACTATAAATCCCAGTAACCATGTCACCAGAAGCACCTACTAAGCTTACGTGAACCAGCGGTTGGACCACCCGGCTCACTGGAGTCAATGGCATAGTAGGTATGCTAGATCTAGGGATACTAACCAGGGGAGGCAGCATCTCTTCAGCTGGAATGGCTGAGGTGAAAACAAAAGAACTCTCTCCTGCAGTAGACATAATCCTACCTACAGGGACACCTAAAATAGGTGAATCAAACGATCTAACCTGGATGATCACAAGATCATTTAAATCATTCAATGGTGTGTTAAAGTTTCTCGCAAACTCGTTAGCCTGCAAGTCTTCTATCTCAACTCTATTAAAATCAAAACGGTTAGCTATAAGTGCTGGTTCACCTGGAAATTCACTTACTCTTACCGGTTCAAATGAACCGTCCATGTCTAGTATCCGCCTTTGGGGTGGAGGTGGAGGTTCCAATGTGATAAGAGGAGGAACGTTTTACAACCTTCGTGACCTTCTTATACGTTGGTCCTCCATGATTGTAAATTTGACAAATCAAACCCTAAGGTCAACTAAACACAAACAACCACAGAGCAAACACTACGAAATTTCTTAAAGTCTCAAACAGTCAACAAGGGTAAATATATGCTTTCCTGAAGAAATTTGAAGAACAGTTACTTGGCATCCTTGAAGTGGTTCTTAGGCACAAGCGGAGGAATCACCTACTGCCCTCCTGCACTTTCAACAAGGGTTACCTTCCAAGCCCATCCAAGGTGAACTAGAAATAGCCTTCCGGTTTTGCTAGGTATGAACCCTAGATGTCAAGAGACTAAAGGCTACCTTAGATATACCAACAGTCTGGGGGGAGAGTCGCAAGCCTGACTCGTATGCATGGGCAGGGTAGCTGAGCCCGAAACTCTATCTAGGACAGAATCCCCAGATGTGTAAAAGTCCTGATTTACATTTTCAAAAGGAATCAGAGGGTTATCTCCTCAATCTAATGCCTCCACGTGGCCTCGTGCTTGACTCCCTTTTGAGAGGAGCTTCCCAGATACAATTGATAAAGACAAGGATTTACCTATCGAATGGTCCACTACGTCTAAATTTTAAAACTTATGGGAAGTTTACACTTCCTATCCCACAAGTCTAGCCTAAGCTAGTAGGTGAATGACCCTAGAAAATAAAAATTACTAGTAAATTTTAATTATTGTGTTCATTGTAAGGGTTGTTTCTTACTCAGAAGGAAGTGGAGTGATGGACTATGGTGTTTTTTACTCGATAAGAAATAAAAAAAGCAAAGGTGTATTTTTCAAAGCAAATTACCACTGCTAAAACAAACTTCTTTTTATTTTTGTAAATATAAATTGATGAAAAAATGCAACGATAAAGAGAATACTAAGACTATATTTTTGTGGTTTTGAGATTATATTTTAAAACTGAAAATAAAAACTACTCTATGCAAAAACAAATGCAAAAATCTTTAACAATTTTTTTCTCTTCACCTTTTAAAATGCTCAAAGACTACTTATGCACCTAAAATGCACAAAAACTTGAGTATGCTTGAATTTAACAAATTGTATAAAGTAAGCAAAGCGAAGTAAACAGATTATAAAGACCAAGAAATCAACCACCTAAGGAAGACTCGGAACCCTAGCTTGGGCAGACACAATGTAAAGAAGACACTAAAATCACACAAAGGTAAGTGGCACACCAATCACTACTCGAAAATAGACTAGGATAGACAATTCCTGGAAACCTGATCACTGCTACAGACAAACAACACTTAAACCTATAACCCAAACAGGCAAATCCACTTCAAATTTGTAAACAAAATGAAAATCCAAACAAGAGAAATCAAGGGCTTTACAGGAAAGCACAAGGTGTGGCCAACAAGGTCATTAGACTAACAGCACAGTGCTTATAAGGGAGATGAACCAGCAAATAGAAATTAGAGAGGGACAGGGACAAGCAAACCCTAGCCCAGAAATTCCTATTCCAAGGCTTGTATGCGACTATGCATAAGGGAAACTCATGTACTATACACGACTGTCCTAGAGAGAAACCCGCGTACGTAGGCCTCTATACATGACTGTATGCAAGAGAAACCCGCGTACAGGTACAAAAGTTTCTAAAAAATAGGAAAATTCACAAGGCCTTCAAACACTATGCTAAGCATGAACTAGGACAAGATACCACACACAAACTCAAGGCAAAGACTGGTCAAAGGTAATAGAAATAACCTACAGCAGTTTGGGCTCCCCAATGGAGTTACCAATTTTGTTCTTGAGGAATAAACACCTTATAACCAAAGGTCTAGGGTTACCAATGTACTCTTAAAACTTGCAGACAATTAGCTTTAAAGTACAAAAAGGAAATAGGAAGATAGAATGTACTCAGCTGATTAACGATAGTAGATCCAAACTTTGTCTTCTCCCACTCTGCTTCTCTTCCAAATCTTTCAGGGATTCACCTCCTTCACCTACAAAGAGAAAATCTTCCAAGTGCAAACTTATACATGTATATATGACAAGTTAGATAAACAATATATATATTTCTTAATCATAAATATTCATCAAACCATGATACATGAAAGATATTCAACACACATTTGGAATACAGATTCTCTTTATTAACAATAGTGAATGAAATAAGGTTACAACCCAACGCCTGAAACAAAGACTCCTCTGCAACCAAAGGATTCTGAGTTCTGCTACTCCAAAGAATTCTGAATAGATACCACTAGCATAACTTTGCTCTCTAAGTATATTTTAATGCCCTCCCCAAGGCCTCTATTTATACTTAGTGAAATAGAGCAATTTTGAAGGTTGAGGAGGTTGAGACAGTTAAAATAGTTATTGATTAAGGCTTAACACATCTCCATTAATCGTTGTTTATTATTTTTAATTTCAAAGGAAGGTGTACGCAAGTAGTGATACTAGAAACCTGCGTATAACACATGAGTTGCTATAAGGGAAACCCGCGTACAGATCTATATGCAGGTTGCAATGACAATACTCGCGTACAGTACACAATATGCTGTAAAAAAGTCGAATAATGTATGCGGGTTGCTTCTAGGAAAAGTCACGTACATCAATTGACATATGAAAAGGTAAAAATGGCAAGCTGGATGGATAGTGAATGTATTTCATAACATGCCCATCTATAGTGTTTTAGGAAACCTTCAATCCATAAATGTCCTTTTGTGTGCCAGCATATGAAATGTCGGCACTCGGACGGAGAAGTGCCATTTGGGTTGATAACAAGGGTGGTGTTTCAATAAATCACTCACAAGAATAAGAACATGTATATGCAGCAAAAATAGAACTTATATTAATATTCATAATAGAGTTTTTACATAGCTTCTTCTCTAATGTCGACTGACAGATTTACAAACTATCTAACTAATTGTGCTCTCAATTGGAGGTGACTATATATAATGCTTACAAGGATGAGTGGGTCGACCCTTTCAGTGGTCGACCCGAATAGGTTCATGTCCCTTGTGATTTCTAGGTTGCATTGGAGACAGTGTTCAGAAGCCCCAGCATTGCTTATATATATATATATATTCATGATTGAAGTAGCATATTTGTACCACAGGGACTCTCACTCTCTATCAATAAGTACCTACAGCTATGTACCATTCCAAATCCAGCAGAGCATCGGTCATGAAGATATAGCATTCCATGAGAATGCCATGGGTCCAATGTAGTAGTTCTTCATATCAATATTGTATTCAGCCTCTCATTGAGGCAACCACTCTTGTAACAAGAGTTGTACATGATTGGCTCTTGTATTCTAGAGCTTAGATCACATTATTACTTTGACATCATTACGAGCATGGGGATGCCCACCTCATCCACATACATGCCACACATTATTTGTATCTCACCCATTTATGGGAACCATATTAATACAAAAACCAAAAGCCACCATATCCTAGCCCAGGAAGCACCACCTCTCCCCAAAAATTCCTATGTTTTTCATTGGCCATACGATGAGCTCAATGCTCTCACACATCAGGGGGGAATCTGTTAACCCAAAATATCCCCCAATGAGCTCTACATGACCTAAAACACCCAAAGACATCTATGTACGACCCTCATTTGACCCCCACACACTTGCTAAGGCTCAAAAACATGAAAAGGGGCTTAAAACCCCTAAAAAGAGCCAAAATAGCTCTCATAGGGGCTAAAACCTCTAAAAATGGGCTAAAACCCCTCAAAGGAGCTTAAAACCCCCAAAGGAGCTAATAATTGGGTGAAAGAGGCTTAAAGCCCAAAAAAGGGGCTAAATCCCTAACCATGGGCTTAAAACCCTAAATCTCTAGAAAAAAGCTATAAATAGAGGGGTGGGGGTCACTCTCAAAACACTCCTTCTCTCCCTATTGTTATGCTTCCCATGTGAGTTCCTTGAGACCCTTTTCCTCTCAAGCCATTCACCCTCCCTCTTCTCCATTGCTCCACAAGCCAAGCTTCCATCCCAAAGAGAGAGGTGCTTCCACAGCTAGAGCATGGTGGCCCATTTCCACCAAGACTGAAGCTATACTTATGTTTTATTTCATTTTTATTGTAGGTTTGCTAACTTATTTTGTTTGCAGGCTTGTTTTCTAATGGTTTTCTATAGGTTTTCCCTTTGATTTCTTGCAACCATAGTTTGTTTCCTAACCATTTCATGCAGAATTTCACAGTTTAGGTCTTACATTGTTTTGCAGGTTCTCTTCCAACGAACAGGAACCCTACCCTTCCATCCTATATATGTAAGGGAGTTGTTCCTTCCTATAGCTAGGGTTAAATCCCTACTACATGGGCAACTTTTTTCACCTACACTCTTTAGTTGACTAGTTGTGAACTATTTTAGTGATCTGGAGTTGCACTAGTTAGCTATAGTGGTTATTTTCCCACATTGAGTTATTTTCCCACATATGGTATCAGAGCTTGGTTAGGCTATTCTAATATCCCTCAGATACTTTCATTAATGCACCAGAAGAAGCTAGGTTCCACATAATTCCTAGAATAATTGCATTTCTCCCTCTGGATTTTGTCCAGAGAAGTTTATCTATGGGTGTTGCACCCAAAGGATGGGATCATTGTTGAAGTAGGGGTTGATTTGTCTTAAAAAAATATTTCTAGTTTTGTGCAAGTATTCAATTCTCTCATCGGTAGTGCAGCAACAAGACATGGATATATCTACAATAGTAACCTTGAATTCCTTTAATTACTATAAATGGAAAGCCAATATTGAGCTATTGTTGCATAGAAGAGGTCTCTACAAAGTTGCTATGGACTTAGAAATTGAGTTGAATGTAGTTGTTGAGAAAGAAAAGTAACATAACATGAAGGATGAAGCTTCTCTCTCTCTCTCTGGAACTTCTTTTCCATATTGATGGATCAATAGGCCCTAATGAAGTGTGTATCAAACTTAAATCCCTCTTTGGAAAGAAAGATTATCTTAGAGTACATCAATTGTAGAATGAGTTGATCTCATTGAGACCAAGTGAATTCAAAATCATTGAGGAATTAATCACCAAGTTTAGGTCACTAGTGATTTTTCTCAAGCAGTGTGGGATTGGGAATAAAGAATAGAAATTAATCATCTCCATCCTATCAAATTTGGGTCTGAAATACTCAGTTTTTGTGTCAACATTCCATGCTACTAAGATTGTAGTTGAAAATTGGAGTATTCCATCCCTGGATGCATTCATATATTCTCTCACTCAAGAGAAAGTCAATATTATTCAAATGAAGACTCTCAAAACCTCCAAGGATGATGAGCTTGAAGTTGTCAAAATAAATAATTTCAATTCCAAAGGAAAGATAAAAGTGAAGGATAATAATCCAAAGTTAGACTCTAAAGATGAAGGTTCTTACTCTACTGATTAAGGCTTGAATTCCAAGAAGAAGAGTAACAAGAAAGGAATATAAAAGTGTATGTATTGCACCAAACCTGCTCACAATGAAAACTATTTTTTTTTAAATAATATGGACATCATGACTCATTTTCTTGAAAGCAACAATATTGATATTCCATATTTTGCAAGAAAGGAAGGAAGGGAAAATTATGTTGATCCCCAAGGGCACTGTCACACTATGCAATTCAAATGGAATAATTGTCACTCTATGGCTACTATAGTCAAGTATTTTCTTGATGTATATTATTTTTATACGCATTCTGATATATTATATCAAAACTCTCTTTTCCTCCGTTTGAAAAGACACCTATCAGTTCCCCATAGACATCTCCTCTCAATACTATTTTTTTACTTTCCTTCATCCAACTCTTTCAAAATCCATTCATAATATTATTTATATGATTTATAATATTATTTTTAGGCTTATATGTAGGTTATGACACCCTTATCCCATCCATTTGATGCTTATAATAACCTACAACTCCCAACTTGATTTTGGAGCCACTATGCCTTGGTTGTTTGATGCCACATATGACTTAATTTATGATATTTTAGAGCCTAATAATATATATTACATAATTATAAATGTTTCACATCAGTTTGGAAAGAAGTTTTATGATTGGGTTCACCATTATGCTGTTACACTAGAAATTGAGCCTGTCAATTTCATTGATGTTCTTTGGTTAGTAGATGATTGCATAGATATATTTCCCATCTCCAATTTTATGTTCATATCTGATATTTTATGTTTTCAAATCAATAATCATTCATATCATGCTCCTTAATCACCATAAGATGAGCTTCAAGGGGTTTCTCCTCATGTTTTTTGTCTACACAACATTCGAAAATTGATACATGATCAAGGAATATACAAAAAATACACATAGATTTTCAACAAGAAGCAGTACATTCTTCTTATTTAAGTGAAGATAATCATTTAATTTCTATGCCATGTCCATTTTATAGGAAGGATTTTTCCCATGCGGTTTTTCCTTTTTGCTCAGTTTACACGGACAAATAATTTCTTAGGTTTAGATTGTATGGGTTATATTTTGGCCTTAGTTTCCAAGGGCCTGGTTGTCCAGTGCTAGGATTAAACGGGGATTTTGGGTTTATTAATAATCCTCCATTTGACCATATAAGTCTATTTTTTTATTTCCCTAGCTTAGGAGGTCTCCATCACTTCACCGATGCATAGGGAGCACATCTAGTGGACATCTACCACATGTTGCGTCTGTCTGCATTTATTTTGGTGCTCAAGGTATCAATCCATATAATGTAGGAACTCACTTAGAGTACCACCAGCAGTGTCCAACAGTTGACTCCAGTAGGTATTTAGTTATGTCTAGTTCTTCTTTGATCCCCATCAGTTAGATCACTCCTAGTGTCTTTAGCACCAATTTGCATGATTCAAGGGAATATGGGATCCTTTGTTTACCTACCCTCTTCATTTAACTAATTTTGAACTATTTTAGTGATTCAGAGTTGCACTAGTTATCCCTAGTGGTGAATTTCCCACATTGAATTAGTTCTCGAGTGAGTCTAGGTTGGCAGACTCAACTTCCTCTTTAGGTATTTGAATTATTCCTTGATGTTATATGGTATATTCACCCATAATGATGAAAAAAATTGTATGGAATATTTTTGATAATTTTCTTCAACTCATCGTGTAATAGTAGCTATTCTTCTTATCATTATTTCTCTTATGCAATCTAAGTGAAGACTATTTATGTCCTAAGTTCTTCCTGTCGAAATCTAATATGTACCATTTCTCATAACTTCCTACAAAGGTTTGTTGAGACAAATGCAGCCTAATACTATTGTCAAATAGGTAGCTATATCAACACCATAGGTGAAATTCCATCACATGTTTTGATAAGTCATCTCTCGGTTTTCCATCAAATTTGGTTTCGTCAGATGATATTTTGGTTAGTATTACTAGCTACAAAGGAAAACTTTAGGGGCGAAATTTAGCTAATTGGCTATTTTAGGGTTCTTTTTCAAAGAATAAATTCGCTATCTGATCATTTTTACTCTAAAATATTGCCTATATTTACATAAAATATGTTTTTTTAACATAATATTCACCAAAAAGTACAAGTTTCGATGGTAAAATCTATGCTTCATATTTAATATTCACCTACCTATCTATATATAGGATTTTTTCGATCCAAATTAGTCACCTAGAATACTATACTTAAATATACTATTAGAATCCTTAAAAAACATTGTGATAGCTACCCATTCATATGTATAACAAGATCGTTTGTCAGCTAGGATCAATAAGGTATATTTAGAGTAGCCAAAAATAGCGATTTTATTGGTGCCAGGACAGAAGTTTGTTGCATAGTTTGAACTTGGTGACCCCATGTATTTTTTCCTTGGAATTGATTGGCATTCCAAGGTGGACTTCTTGCTTCCTGAGTTGGGCCCCAAGAATATTGATTACTCATTGGAACCTAACCACTCCATTGTGAAGTTCGATGGATAGGTGGATTAACCCCTTACATGGTACCTATTGGCGGTATGACATTTTCCCTCAGCATTGTGCAAGGATATGTTGGAGGATTAACCCCAAGATCACATTTCTACCCATTTATGGAGGATAACTACAAGAGGTGTTCATGTTCTAAGGTTTAGAATTTCAACCAGGAATATTGAAATCCCATTGTAAAGGGTTTCTCCTAGAAGTAGATATTGGAAAAATATTTGGCATACCTTGAATATTTGGATATTTTCTAGATGTATTTTGGTGTGGGATTGACCAACCCAAACATAGGTAAAACCCATGTTTTGTAAGGAAAACCCACCAAATGGTATACATGTCGATGAAGTAGATGCATTTGCAATATTGGAACTTGGAAATGTAGGTCAATCAACACTGAAGTGCTATCTAGAATAATGCTAGGAATGGTTACATTAAGTGATCATATTGGTACACATATGGATGGAATTCAAAAAATGTTTGGGTTATATCATGTACTGGTTAATGTGGAAGTATTATGACCTCCTATATCCACATAAGGTTGTGTGAGTGTGGACCCATGTTCTCTTGATGAATAGGTTGGATTAAATGATGTGTGTTCTAAGTCTCTCCAAATTTTGAAAGAGATGTTTGACTTGTCAGTTATTCAACTACATCAAGTATGACCATATTTGAGGGATTTGTTAAAGGTGAATTTGCATAAGAAACTAACCTATCCTATAAAGTTTCTATTTCAAAAGGAGAAAGGTCATCAAGTATATATGTGTTTGATTCATGATATCACAATGATGCTTCATATTAAGTTTTATGGTACACTTCTCTAACAATATTCTTTATGATCAAAGGTAGTTTTGATTATGAGTCATTATGGTGTGAATCTCTTGGATTTTCCTCTAGGATGGAATGCGACCTTCAAAAGATGGTGACTTACCACATTCTTTCCTTGAATGACAGGTTGGGAGGTTAGCCTCTTTGAAGTTTAAGTAAGGATTTTTTTATTATGATATCTAAAATACAATCAAAGAATCCTAAGGCCAACTAGACTCAACAAAAATAAAAATCTCATCCAACTAAAAATGTTGTAAGAGATTAAAAAAACAAACAATTTTTCAAAAAAAACAAAGTTTAATAAAAATCCAAAGTAGGGGGACTCTAAAAAAGTAGCTACTAAGGGTTCTTAAGACTCAACAATTACTAGACAAATGTGTGAGAGATAGTTACATTAATTTTCCATGCAACAATCATTGAGGATGCAATAAATACCCTTTGGCCAACACCCTCCCAAGGATATGAAATGAAGATTCTATGTCCATATTATGTACTAGAAGCATTCTCCACATGCAATGACCCATGTGATATCCTATGAAGAGAAACTATGGTTACTTCCTCATAATCCATGACTAACCAAAACTATCACAAGTCAAGATAAATCACTTAAAGTAGAGATTCTAACAAATTCAAGTCACCCCAAGCACTTGTCACTGTACTTGAACATTATAGTGTTCTTATATCCCACCAAACAAGAAAAAATGGAGGGTGCAACTTTCACTCATCTACCTTGACCTTGTGCTTAACACATGTGTTAGAGGTGTTTTCTTGGAAAGCACTCCTTACTACTAATGGATTTTAACTCTTTTTTTGGTTCCTAGTTTCCAAATTTAGTGGCCTTGGAGATATTTACTCTCCAATACTAATCCAAGGCCCTAATTTAATATAATGTCGGTTTGCACTCAAAATTAAATCTTGGTTGTTTTTATATTAAAATTTTCATTTTTTACGTAAATTTGATTAGTCTTGGAGGGGTGGATTGAAATTGTATGATGTTATAAGAATCGATGGGTAAACCAATCAATGTATGTATTCTTACAAAATTCGCCATTTTAATTTATGAATTCTCTAAAAAATTTAAAAGTAAAAGGTTTGTCCTATGTTATGTGCAACCTTTCAAAACTAAATCATTATTTCAAATTGAAAAACATTGTATTTAAAGTGAAAATGGTCGATTATGTTTCTTTTTCCAAGAAGTTTCCAAATCTAGAGAAAAGGTTCAAAAGGAAAAGAATAGTGACTATGAGGCAAAGGATTGAAAAAAATGCTAAATTAGTGCGTTCAGGGGCTCCAAACAGGCTAATTATTTTCTAGATTGCTCCTATATTGATTCTAATATGAATGTATGGGAAATTTAATAGATAATATGTGTAAGAACACCAAATATTGGTAGAGGAAGTGTTGAAAAACTATCCCCACTCCCAAATAGATTACCATTATCTTTATCTATCCATATCCACCTAGACATTGCTAAGAAAATTGATGCAAAATTTTTAGGATGTCGATTACATTCGCTACACTAAGATGTATAAATAATTTAGATTATTAAGGGGTTGTAGAGCAATGAATCAACAAAGGTTGGATTGCATTAAAGCACATTGGATAACTATGCCACCAAGGGGAGACAAAATGTGGTTGCTAAAAATTTCAACCAGTTGATTCAAAGGCCCTATGAATAAGAACGAACCTCATAAACTTCTACAAAATAAGGGACTAATTTTTTGGGGGAATTATGAGTCATCAATGAAAAAACCAAAGGAATTGTGAGTAAATTAAAAGTAGGGAATGATAATGAATATTAAGGATCTATGGATGGATATGGCTAACTATGTTTGGAACATTACCATTGATGAGCCCACTTTTGTAATAACATTGGAGAATCAAATGGGGTCAGCTAGAACTATAAGCATGAAAATTTGAACAACAAACGATTCACATTCAAAGAGGGGGAAAGAAGGTAAAAATAAGGCATAAACTTTAAAAAAAAAAGTAATTTGTGATACAATCAGGATGTCGAAATTCAATTGTTTTCGAATCTGTAATATTAGTTCTATTGTTCTCCTCTTTTCTTATTCTATTATTATTTTAAGAATAACTTGAAGACCCTCATTTCAAAAGATGAAAGATAGACCCATCGATATTTAAAGGTCCCTTCTGGTGTATTTGTATTGTATTAAAGAACTATTATGAATTAGTTGAATAAGATTAGAACATAGGAAATTTCTCCACTAGATTGAAAAAATGAATCTTGTACATGTTATTATTTTTTTATTCCTTAAATGAACATCTTCCGTTATTTTAAATGAATGAATGGAAATATGCACATATTGTCCTTTAATTTTCTATCTATTATTGACATGGTCTTGATAGAATGAATCATTTTATCTCTTTTGCTTGAAATGTTTGTAATATTACACTTATCTGTTACACACATTTCTCATCAGCATCATGTAATGAGATCAAAGTATCCATGTTTACCTTTAATCCTCAAGTATTGAAGTTAAAAATAGGCATATATCAGTGATTTTACACTTTCGGCCACTACTGCACTTTCCCTATGGTCAAGGTGTAGTACCTATGTCAGTAACGCTCTTTTTATTTGAGAAATAAGTGGTTCCACCGCCATTTTCCTTTATGAAATGAGCAGTTCCCACCTAGTAACACTCTTTCCCTTTTGACAAAGACAAGTGCTCAAGTTTAAAGGCAAAAAGAGAAGCTTCCAGAGGCTTCTCGAAGATTGAATTCGTGGAGCCTCATTCTGAAGGTTCAAGAGCACTTGGAGCTCAAGATCCATCATTGTAGGATCCTCCCTCCACCTCACCCATGAGATCCTCAACCTAGTCTATCCCCCATGGATTTAAATACTATATCACCCCCCATGGGTAGGGGGAGAAATATTATGTTATTGTATCTAAACTCTGGCCAAATTCAACCAAGACTAGTGAGCAATTGGTAGGTAATCTTGAGGCTTTGAGTCAAGGCTCAATTAAGAATGGTTTCTCAACACCAAGGATTAGGTTGTATGCTCTCTCTCTCCATCTTATTAATGCAAATAAAGGTTTCTTTCCCATGAAAATAATTGTGTTTGAAACATTATGTCTATTGTTGAGTTCCTTAGTCATTAACATAAGATCATAGACTAGCTTGTTACTCTAATCTAGTGTGTGTTTTTGTTGTGTATCTTGCAGGACATCTATGGAGATCAAACACTCCAAAGACCACTATTTTACAGCTTGTGAGAGGTAAAAGAGTATTTTATTTAAGAATTTTATGTTATCTTAGGGGAATTTTTTTATGTTGTGACTTATTTGTTCTTGTACTGAGTGTTTAAGGCTGGGGAAAAACTTTTGTCAGCACTAGCTGAGTATTTTTGGTAACAAAATTGGCGACCATACTGGGGAAAAGATAAGAATTCTTGGTTATTCTTGGTTCTTTCCTTATTTTGAAATTTCAATTTCTTAATAGATCATATCTACTAGTAAATTAGCTAAATTTGGTTTGAAAATTGCTAGTCCTTCTTTGATATTCCTATGATGCTTCATATTATTGTTGATTATTATCATTTGGATCCAATTATTGAACTCTGACATCTTCTTTTTTCACCTTGTGTTTGATTTCAAAATCTCTGTTAACCACCACACCTTGGTAGTGTTGAAATATCAGCCAACGCACCTTCTTCTAAGTAAAAAAGTGGTTCCACCAAAGTTATACAGTGAATAGGGAGTGGTTCTACCACTCTGTTTCTATTGGAAAATCATGGTGTTCAAATTAGTAATGCTCTATACTCACCTATCAATCATTAGTGTCAGGTATGGTTCCAATCCCAGTTTGATTTTGAGATTTTGCATTTGTAATTTGGTTTCTGAATATTGATTGGCTTAGTTTATGATAGTTAAGGTTGTTAATCAAAATCTGGAAAGTGTGTTTAGGCTTCGATTGTTTATACCTTCAAGGACTAGTTTGATTTTGGCTTGTGAGATTCTTGTCCATTCAATTTTTGGTTGAAAGAAGAAGTTTTCGAAAAGAAATTGTGTATTCAGATCTCTGAATTTTGTTTAGACCAAATAGAAAGAAAAAAGTATTTATTTTGTTATCTTTAGAGTTTGATTTAAGATTGTATTCATATTTGATTTTTGAAAAACTAAGACAAAAGTTATAGGCCTTAGCATAGGTATGAACTGTTAATGACTTGATTAGTCTCATAGACTTTTAGGTGTTTACATTATGATTGATTCTTATATATTTTTCCTCTCAAACAAAAATAAAAGTTTGTTATTTGCATCTTGAAGTTTTTGTTTTGAATAATTTGGAAAACTATGGTGTGCTAAGTAGTCATTATAGTCTTTTTTTTCAAAAGAGATCTCATCCTTTTCCTTTTCAAGATTTTTTGCATTTGAATTCTTGACATGCTTGAAATAGAATTAAGAATATAGTTCCATATTGTTTTTCTTGGGATTTATTTGTTTTGGCTAAGTAGGAACTAAACCTATATCTCTTCCTTAAGTAGGGAATTTTATGAAAAGTGAAAGTGAAAAGATTTGCATGAGCATCATTGCATGATTTTACTTTTCATTACTCACCTCATTCATTCACCTAACCGTAAAAGATAAAATTAAGCGCTAGCTTTAGGTTAAAATTTGTAGAAAGGTGTGAAGGTTAGAGACTTGTTCTGACATCTTTAAATGTAGGAGTTGACACTATTTTCCTACACTGCATCCTGAGGATCGTATGGTTCTTCCAAGTATTACTGGTATATAGAACGACCTTTCATGTACCCTTGAGGTATATCAAAAGGTACTTCACGTACTCAATGGTATATAGGAAAGCCCCTTTCGAACGGTTGTTCATTAGAAAGCACTACTGTGAAGTGGATCTCCCACATACCTTGTGCATATCTAGAGACACTTTTAGGGATACTGAGACCATTCGAGCATATCCCTTTGACCGTCTTATCACCACAATGCATCGAGAAAAACACTCGAGGAGCTATCTATGCATGTTTGGTCCTGTTAGTCGGGTATTCAGGAAAGGGTACGATCCCAATCCTCCTTGACATGTTTTACTATTGGACCCTGTAGTATATCGTGAGTTGTGGTGATCTAACAATCCTATGAGGATCCTAACTTTTAAACCACTCCTATCAGATTTTTGTTAGTTTTTTTAGCTTGAGTAGTGTTTGATTTTGCGGATTAGATAGAGGTTTTACTTATGATATCAGTTTGACCTTTCCAAACTGGTTGATTTTCTGTGGAGAAGGTCTCTTCAGTTACAAGGGTTATCACCTGAAAATCCTTTAAATACTACAACCCAACCTCATATGGAGTGAGAAATGAGTACAAATTATGAAGCAGGTAGTGGTTCTATACCTGAATTGGAAGGAGTTCTGGTTACATAAGGAGGAGGTCAATTCTCTCCTCCCTCATATGCTCCCATTACTAAATTTTCAATATCGCCTTTAGCAGAGAAACCCTCCTCTCAAAATCCATATTTTTCCATCCCAACTCCTTCTGGAGCTAGGCTCAATCAATTTCATCATGATGAAACATTGACTCCTATATTTGGGTCAAATGCTCCATTTTGTGAAACCGCCATTGGCTAATATATATCTTAGTTTGGTTCTATTAGTGTCGTAAATGTGTTGGCCCTTACCATACCATTTACCTAGTTATATTTTGGGTATATCATTTAATATCCCTTCTATTTCCATTCCAGCGAATACTCCACCTCCACCAATGATGACTAGACTTACCACTCCTGCAGGGGTGTCACAGTCTGTTAAGAATCCAATGTCAAACTCTCCAATGGGAGGTACTTATTGAGCCGCAAAAAGACCACATTTTATTCATCTTTCCTATACCATTTGTCACCTTATTCCTAACTTATCCTTCCATAAAACCATTAATATTCACCACTTTCATAATAAATATGGTTTTATAATTACTATTTTCCAAATCATTTATTTTTGAAGTATTTTGAGTGAATTTGTGGTTAATTATTGAGAAAAATAACATATTTTCATTGTACTTTAAATTTGGGTGAGTTTGGTGATGTTTACAGGTGTATTTGAAGACTTTAACAAGCTCAAAATTGACCACCTAGCCTTAGATTCGAATTCCATCTTCTAGATATGAGCTAACTTCAAGGAGAAGATCATGGAAATGTGGAGAGAATATCTCATCCAATATTTGTTGAGAATTTAAAGGGATGAGTTGTATATTTGTTGAGCATTTATAGCGATGAGTTGTAGATTTGGTGAGTATTTTGAGGGATAAGTTGAGAGAATAGTGGATTTGTAATTATGATCAGTTATCTTAAATTCATGTATAAATAGGAGGGTTCTCTCCTCATTTTGGCTAGAGGCCTCTCTAGTGGTTTGGAAGTAGAGAATAGTTCAGAGTTAGTCATAGAATAGATGTTGAGTGTCATGTAATGGAGATGATGCTTATTGCACTTCCTTTGACTCTCTTATGTTTATATAGATTTCCAATAATTTCTTTCTTATGAGTTGTTAGTATAGAATTTCAGTTATTTCTTTCTTATGCATTTTTAGTATTGATTTTATGTGATCTCACAAGTTCTTGTTAATTGCTTTATACCATTTTATTTCATTTCATTTCCTACTTTTGTAAGTTTAATTTGGTTTCAATCATGTATTTTCAATTTCAGTTGTAGATTAAGTTTCAGCTACACTCTGCCCCTGCATATACTTTGTCTGTACCTCACAAGTTTACACTCTCTTTGAGTTGACAATTAAATCGTTGGATATATGTTATAATTTGTTTAATATTTCCCCAATAGTACTTTTATGCCTCCCATATATTTTTCAAACGTTGGAAGTCAATTTCTACCCCCCACATCCCATACAAGTAGGGGATCTTATTTACCTATTTTACATAATTTTACACAGCCTCCTCCTCTCATTGTTGGTCCTATTGGTCATGCTGGTTATGGTCCTATTGGTCCTTCTTCGCAACCTCCCACATCAGCTTGGGTCCCTCCTCAACAACCCAATATTGGTATTACATACCTTAGTGGGGCATAATACAATAATCTACTATATGTCCCTTATCCCAAAGGAGTTACCAATCAATGGTATCAACCTACTTATGGACCCCAAGCCGGACCCAACCAGAAACAACCACCATCCATGGGTCAAAACACTCCCAATTATCAACATTTTGTTGTGTATTATGACCAACCTCAACAAACCTATGTTCCTACTAGGGTAGCCTTACCATATCAATACTACAATTACCCACAACCTAACCATCAACTTTAATTTTTGGATACCTTGGATCTTCCAGACTTATCCAAGTTAATTAATTATCACATCCAACATGACACTTTTTACCCAACAATTACGGTCAATTCAAATTACCATCATATATTCTGACGTTTAATGGGAATGAAGGTAAAGATCCAAAAAACCATGTGATTACTTTCCATTTATGGTGTTCATCCAAATCCCTAATGGATGGTTCTATTTTCTTGAGGCTATTCCAAAGAAAATTGAATGGTATGACCACAAAATGGTATATAGAACTTACACAACCCTCATTTGTTGATTTTAATTCACTAGAAATTTCTTTCCTCACTCATTTTCAGTACCCATCTAGTATGAAACTGGTACGGACCTTTTGACCTCTTTTCGGAAGAATACTTCCACTCACATATATGATCATATCCATGATTAGAGAATACATCAAAGGTTAATCAAGGCTCCTATTCTAGATCAACTGTTAGTGATAGGTTTACCAAATCTGTGTTTCCTCTTATTACCCAAGATGTGGCTATGGGTGGTGTTGTTACAGAAGAGAAGACTATTAGCCGAGCTCAATAGTTGGAATTAGTTTATTCTCAGTCGAGTACTTTATATAATTTGATTCCTAATTCTCCTCATACTTGCACCGATCCTGCCATGCCACCTACTGAGACTCCTATAGATGGTTTTGTTGGTTCAATCTAACCTCCATCCACATCCAATCCTATGACGCTGCAAATTTCTTCTACTTCAACTTATTCTGCTCCTATGGTTTCTGCTGAGGTGAATGATGTCCAGTCTTTGCAAACACCCAGTAATAAGAAAAAGGGTAAAGGTAGAAATAGAAAACTTGGAAACCAACAAGAGACTACCAAAACCATGACTCCACAAAAACATACCAAACCTAAAAGGAAGTATAAGTATCCTTGTTTGTTGTGTGGATATCATCACTTCATGAAGGAGTGTCCTTGTCGTGAAGAGATCAACAAGTTTTTGAAAAATAATTCCACACCAACAGTTTTAACTAACCCTTTCCCATCCCAACAACAATTAATTGATCATACATCATTGCATGGTCCCTCTTTCTCCAACGAGGAAATCATAATGATGTCCATCGAGACTGTTGTGTTGACTACTCTAAATCAAACATATGATAAACCTACTCTAAAGAAACATGAATGTTCTTCTCTCAAGAAGACTCCTCTTATCAACCCTTCTCCTCCACTTCCTTTTAATGGTACTCTCACCATTGATAAACCTAGTCTTGACACAATATTATGCCCTCCTAAGAGTACAATCCAAAAATTTATTTTCAATCCTAGTGCTCAACTTTCTCAATTCTACAACATTGTTGAAGATTTATCCCAAGCACCTTGCTCCATGTCCATGATGGAAGTAATCCAAATTTTCCTTGTACATCGGAAGAATTTATTTTCATCCCTAGGGGCATTAGACCTAGAAAATTCTACCATGATCACTTTTAACATGGAGAATTACAAATTGAGGTTATCCCACCACCTTGTGTTTCAAATTGTGACTAGAATGGTAGGTAGGAAATTTCATTGGACTATATCAGATGAAGGAGCTTACACCTTAGTTTTTGTTATAGCTGATTTTACCACACACAGGTTGATCACATATTGATGGCCTTCTTTGTCCCTATGAAGACTCTTTAGATCCCATGGACTCATGTTATCCTTTGATGATCCAATTTCATCCCTTAAAAACCCTTGTTTATTATTCTACGTGACTTTTAATCCCATACTCTCGTGTACACATGAATTTTTACCTCAAACCCATGTACATCAGGATGTGTGCATAATTCCAAATTTTTTTGGAGTTTTCCTCATAGGAGTCCAAATAAATTGAATCTTGGCCTTCCAAATTGCTTGAGAACACTCATATTCAACCCTCCATTACCCTCTTGGAGTTCTATATAAGGAACCCCTTGGATACATTGAAGGGGAGGAACTGAAGAGCAAGTAAACTATAGTCCATTGTTTCCATAGTTTGCATATACTTGAGTCTGCATCCGTTTGTCCGTTTGGAGAACTTTGTGTTCTTCCCAAGCTTGCCTTTTCTTGTGATATTGCTATCGAGAGATGGAGGATTGAGGTGGTGGAGACGCAGGTGGAGGACTTGGTTTCTACAGTTCGTAGACGTGCCAGCAGAGGTTGTCACTATTGTAATCTATGATTTTATTAATAGAAATATATTTTCCTATCCAATTATGTGCAATTGAATATGAATATTGAATCCATGGATATGTTTAATTGTTTATGCATCATTAAGTATATATGTTAGAATAGGTATAACACACCATTATATAGCATGCTTATCTTGTTTGTTGTTGTTGAGGGAAAATTGCTAATACAAGCATGAATTGGAAATCTCAACGGGGATCTACTTCAACCGTCCCAAACAAGGTACAACTTGATATCCCTTAGTGTTAGATGTTTGGTTTCTCTTGCATATTGAGAAAGATTGATTTATAGTGTCAAACATTTTTGTTGTGGTACACCATAAGACATAGGAAGTTTCTTTCTGTAACTGTTTTATTAATTTCTTGTTGGAGAGTCATTGATTCTCCTGAACTTAATCGGTTACCAACCACCTTGAAATCCTTTGACGAATGAGGTTTCCAACCTCATGGCTTGCTACTGGAATTATCCATCGAGCTGGAGGGAAAGATTGTTTCTATCCAGGTAGAAGTGGTCGATGCTCCTTTGGATTACAACTTGTTATTAGGAAAGAATCAGTTCTATGCTATGATGGTTGTTGCTTTGTTATTTTTCTGCACGCTCCAATTTCTGCATCAAGGGAAAATTGCAACCATCGATCAACTCGATTATTGTTAGCCTGGTATCATCACTACAAAGACAAATAATGTTCCTATGTTAGGAAAATTCCCTCCTCCCTGTCAATCTATAGGAGTTGGAATTTTGAAAGAACCATCCCTCATGGGGGTCTTTCCATCTACTATTTCCCTTTCTAAAACGTAAATTTCCATAGTAAACATGATATCATCCATGCTTGGGGCCATGTATAAAGGTAAATAGATTGCTAACTTTCCTTCTTTGAGTCCACATGAATCCCTGTATGATGCCATTCAATCTATTTATGATTCCTACATAGATGATTAGCATTTGGTAGAATCAAATCCTTACCATATTCCCTATTGGCTATATTCCCCTCTCACGACTCTAGATTATCTCTCACATACTTTTCCATAGGACGAGTCTATCATGGGGGTTATGAGTCTGGATGAATCCATATGGGAAGATTCTCATCATCATCCTAATGTCGATTTGGTAGATTCATATTTTGTATCTATTATTAGTTCCAATATTTTTGAGTATTCACAAACACCTGTATTATTACAAGGTGTTGATTTTGAAGGGATTTTGTGCAACATCACTCAAACTATTCCCATCGACATATCGATGAATCCAGGTGCCATTGAACATGTTGACATTGGCTAGAACTATTCGAAAACAAAAATTGGGGAATACCAAGCTCTTTTCAAGGAATTTCATGATGTTTGTTCTGGGAGTGATGAATAAATGCTCGCGATTGATCCATCCATTGTAGTACATGAGATCAACAATTACCCGATGTAAAAAATGGTTAGGAAGAAACTACGCCAAGTCCACTTGAGGAAAGATGCAACCATAAAAGTTGATGTTGGAAAAATTTTAAAAGCTGGTTTTATCTACCCCGTTCCTTTAACCAAGTGGGTATCTAATATTGTTCCTATTTCCAAGAAATAGGGCACTATTAGGGTTTGCATTGATTTTAGGGACTTGAACAAAGCTTGTCCGAAAGACAACTTTCGTACTCCTCATATCGATCAGATCATTGAAAATTGTGCTGGAACAATCATATTTTCTTTCATGGATGGTTTTTTTGGATACAATCAGATTGAGAAATTACCTACCGACCAGCATAAAATGGCATTGATTTTTTCGTGGGGAACCTTTACTTATCGCAAGTTACCTTTTGGCTTTAAAAACGTTGGAGATACTTTCAAATGAGCCATGTATTATGCATTTCATGACATAAAACAAATAGTTGAACCTTATTTGGAAGATCTACCTGCTCATTCACAACAAAGAGAGGATCATTCACGGCATCTTAGACACATTTTCCTTCGATGTTGTCATTACCATATATGGCTTAATCAACCCAAGTGTGTTTTTTATGTTGAGACTAGATGCCTTCTTGATTTCATTGTTTCCCAATATGGAATTCGAATCGGTCCCTTGAAAATTACTGCAATTGTGGCCTTACCACCCCTAACTGACATCACTAAACTCTAAATTTTTTAGGGGAAGGAAAACTATCTTGATTGTTTCGTGTGCAATTTTGCAGAGAAAATGGATGGCTATATGTGTCTATTGAAAAAGAACACTCCCTTCCTTTGGGATGATCAATCTCAATGGGATTTTGATAATTTAAAGCATTCCACAACACACTCACCTTTGTTTCACCCCCCAAGTCATTCAAAATATTTTCTTCTCTATATTGTTTCCTCCACTACTACCATTGGTATGATTCTAATGTAGGAGGATTTGAATGGATAAGAATATGTGATTTATTATCTTAGTAAGAGTCTTCTTGAATCTAAAACTTGATACTCACATGTGGAGAAGCTAGCTTTGGATAGGTTCATTATTGTAAAACATTTCCGCCATTACATCCTTCTTCACACTCGTATCATGCTCTTGGATCAAAACCCTTTGTACTACATTATGACCCGTCAGATACTGAGGGGGAATATTCTCATTGGATTGTTATCCTATAGGAATTTGATCTTGAATTCACTAATACCAATTCCAAGAAGTCCTTAGTCTTCGTGGAGTTGATGTGTGATATTCCTTGTGCTCTCATGGAAACTGAACCCAATGATTCATTTTCAAATGAATTCTTGCTCCTGATCAGCACGACGGACCCATGGTACGGAGATTTCATTATATATCTCCAAACTCAAATATTTCAGCACAATCTAGCTTGGGATGATCATCGATGTATTCATCACCATGCTAAGTGTTATCTCATTCTCACTAATATCCTATACATGCGAAGTATTGATTCCATTCTCCAATGATGTCTAACTCAGAACGAGGATGAACAAGTCCTGAATGACTTCCACTCTAGATCATGTGGCAGTCATCTTCCTAAGATGGCTACAGCTCAGAAAATTCTTCGCGCTAGGTACTTTTTTCCCTCA
Source organism: Pseudotsuga menziesii (assembly GCA_001517045.1). Classification (NCBI taxonomy): domain Eukaryota; kingdom Viridiplantae; phylum Streptophyta; class Pinopsida; order Pinales; family Pinaceae; genus Pseudotsuga; species Pseudotsuga menziesii. The sequence goes on from LPNX010016861.1 coordinate 527,076, forward strand.
ATCTTTAAGGACTTCCATGAAGTGGTAAAAAAATTCCCACCTTGTCAGTTTTTTTATTCTATAAATCATGCCCACCCTACTTTGTTACACCCCATCAATGTTGTTGGCCCATTTTCCAAATGGGGGATTGAATTTATGCATTGTAAGAGTACCTCAGCCAGGGGGCATGGTTACATTGTCGTAGTTGTTGATTACTATACAAAATGGGATGAGGCAATTCCTACATATGTCGAGGATGGTAAGACATCCACCCTATTTTTGGAGTTCCGTAGGCCATAGTAATTGATCAAAGATCCCATTTCTATAATTAGATGATGACCGAGCTGAGTTCCAAGTTGGTTTTTCATCATGAAAACTCAACCCCCTATTATCCACAAGATAATGGCCAAGCATAAGCCATTAACAAGTTCCTTAATACCATGCTTTGTAGGATGGTTGGATATCATAAATAAAATTGGAATTTAACTCTATTCTATGCACCTTGGGCCTATATAACTTTTGTGAAAAACGTGATCAGTTTCACTCCTTTCGAATTGGTCTACAGCCTGGAAGTTGTTATACCTATCGAATGTGAAATTTCATCAATGAAACCATATGTTGAGATTCTACCCAACACTTACATTGAGCAAGAACATTTTCTTTATCTAACAAAACTTGACAAGACACGACGAGATGCCTCTTTGTCTAATGAGTCGCAGAAGAAATGGATCAAGGATCAGTATGATAAATTAGTTCTGTTAACCCAAAAAAAACCCTCAATGAGATCTACATGACCTACACCAACTAAAGACATCCATGCACGACCCTCATTTGACCCCCACACCCTCAAAAAGGCTCAAAAATATGAAAAAGGGCTTAAAAACCCCTAAAAAGAGCCAAAATAGCTCTCATAGGGTTAAAACCTCCAAAAGGGAGCTAAAACCCCTCAAAGGAGCTAAGAATTTGGTGAAAGGGGCTTAAATCCTTAACCAAGGGCTTAAAACCCTAAATCTCAAAGAAAAAGTATAAATAGAGGGGTGGGAGTCACTCTCAAAACACTCCTTCTCTCCCTATCATTATGTTTCTCATGTGAGTGCCTTAATACCCTTTTCCTCTCAAGCCATTCACCCTCCCTCTCCTCCATTGCTCCACAAGCCAAGCTTCCATTCCAAAGAGAGAGAGGTGCTTCCAAAGCTAGGGCATGGTGGCCCATTTCCACCCATATAGAAGGTATAATTTTTGTTTTGTGTCCTTTTAATTCTGGTTTTCTAACATATTTTGCTTGCAGGATTGTTGTTTAATGCTTTGTTGCAGGTTTCCATTAATTTCTTGCAACCATTCTTGTTTTATAACCATTTCATGCAGGGTTTCATAGCTTAGTTTCAATATCATTTTGCAGGTTCTCTCCCAACCAATAAGGAACCCTACCCTTCTTTACTATAGATGGAAGGGAGATTTTCCTACATGTAGCTAGGGTGAAATACCTACTACATAACTAGGGACCATACCAGGTCGATCCCACAGGATCCCTAGATTTATTTTTCAAGTTTCAGTTTTTATTTGCCCTAGTTTAATTTTCTGTCAAATCTAGTTCAGATCTATCTTTTTCTACATTTTAGTTTACAGCCAAGCCTCCTTAAGGCCAAACCCAGCCCGTTCGGCCATAGTATAGGTTATTGTCAGCCGTTCCCAGCTCAAGGTTTAATTTTTTCCAGTTTCTGGGCCAGATCGCTCATATCAGGAAAAAAAGAGCAACTAGTCGCCTATTTAGGCCCAAAAAACACGACCTGCAAAAATAAAAAATAAAAAATAAAAAATTTGAGCTAGTTCACACTTATCAGGTTGAAAGGGGTGACCATGTCGCTCGTTCAGGTATGAAAGTTGTGACTTCCCTCTCATGAAGTAGATCGCTCCTATTTTCAGTTTCTGAGTGACCCCCTTACCTGATTTTGGGAAAATTTGGCAACCCCCTCACCACATTTTTCCCAAAAAGGGCGATTTGTCTCTCAGATTTAGTGTTTTAAGCTATCTAGACTATCAGTGTGGCTCAGCCACCTCTGTCCAACAATCTATTTTCATTTTCATACAATCTGTGTAAATCAATGATAAATTTAACTAGGTAATGGTTTAATGATTCTGTTTAAGGCTTGAATAAAATTACTGTAGGTTAAGTTTCAATTCTTAATTGGAAATTAACACCTTCCCTAGCCCTTCCTCCTCTACCCATTCATCACCCTTCGGGGTATTCTGGGATAAGACGAAGGGTGAAGCTCGTATAGTAATAGGCACTTCATCTGTAATTTTTCAATACCACTAAAAACGGGTGACTTGGAAGGTAGAGGGGGTTGTAGGCCCAGGGGGCCTCACGGAATTTGTGTCCTCCCTGTTGACCGACCTTGCACTTGAAGAGTGACCTGAGGATCTACAGATGGGCTTACTCCCATTGTGTTGAGAGCCTAGTACTCTTTCCTAGTTGAAGAGAAATACAGGTGTAAGGCAGTCACCTAGTAATTCTACCATAGTTCAGATTCAGGTATGGCATGTGTTTAAATTTTTGTTCACAATTTACTGCTTTCATAAACAACTTACCCATGTTATAATTTATGCAATAAATCAAACAATATCTACGGAATATTCATAAACGATACAAGCAACCACCAATTGTAACAGAAATACAATGGACATGCACACAAATCATACCAAATAAAATAACCAAACTCAGTTCATGACGTCGAGCTAGACATTAGAATTTATTAATTTACATTAATTCAAACACTTGTAGTCCTTTAGGACATAAGTCCCTAACTACCTTAACTGTGGGAAGTACTTGGGCTCAGCCCAGAAAATCATTGTGAGGAGTACCACAAGAACCCCAAAGTAGCTAGCTGCTGAGAGGAATTGCCAAGCGAAATGGGAAACGACCCCCACTGATTGACTAGCACTCCCATGAGGAAAAATCCAAGCGTTGTCTCCTTGCAGTCTTGGTGGCTGAGTGACCACCTGAAAGCCAATAGGAAGCCACTGAAACCGGGGTCCAGAACTTCACTACCAAATTACACTACTTGATCTACCAACCAGACACAATTGATCCCTCACGCTCTTCTTCATGCCTAATAGGTGATCCACCATAGTTTGGGTCCTTGAACCAACACCATTGAGACCATTCTCAATGACCCTCACCGTCAGAAGGCCACACATATTCTGACTCAAACTCATATCAATCTGAGCCAGATTTACACATTGCACCATCTAGCCCAATGGCTGGTGCAAATTTGGAACCATTTTCTGGACTAGTGATTGGCAGTGGACCCATGTCCATACCTCACACCACCACCAACACCCCTACTGGTGGTCCTAGCACTGTCATAATTCAGCTACCTCCACCCATACTTACTAGTCAAACTGTCCCTCTTGTCATACATGGGGGCAGTGGTACTTCTGCTCACACTGTCCATCCTATCATACTTGGGGGCAGTGGCCCTTCCGCTCACACTATTCCACTTACCATACCTGGGGGAAATGGCCTATCCATAACTGTGGCACAAGTCCCCCAAGTCATTCAAGGACATCATGTTCCTGCAAACTCCACCATAGTTTTTGGTCCCTCCCATATTCACCTTGGTCAAACCTCCCTTTCATGGCACATCTCAACTTGTCTGACTTGGTGAGATTAACCAATGACCCTATCTGTCATCAATATTTTTGGCCCCCCATGCCAACCAAGCTCCCTTCAGACATTCCTAAGTTCGAGAGGAAGGCAAGGGAGTGCCCCCAAAACCATATAATGGTGTTTCATCTATGGTGCTCATCAAACATCATCGTTGATGACTCAATCAAACTCAGACTATTCCAATGCACCCTTACAGGTGCTGCATCCAAGTGGTACATTGAGCTACCACAAGCCAAGTACCCAAACTTCAACTCCTTGGCCTTTATGTTCCTGCAGTATTTCCAGCTCCCCGTCAGATATGATGAAGGAGTGGAAATATTTCTATCTCACTTCCAAAACACTGTGACCCACATAACCAACCACATCCACGAGTGGAGGCAATGTCGCAACTTGTGTAAGATCAATCTTGATGACAAGATATTCCTTGACTGGTTCTTGAAGACATTGCTACCACCTATAGCCAAAGACGTCGCCTCCAAACTTCCCCAAATAGAGGAAGAGGCCATATTGAAGGCCCAATAGTTTGACCTCATTTATGCATAGTTTGGATACCTCTACACCATAATTCCATACTCTCCCCATGCAGGCACCTCTTACTGGGATGCGCCAGGGGCATCCCATGCTGCAGATGGAATTATAGGCTTTGTCTTCCATCACTCACAACCCCATGTGGCACCACCTATGATGCCACCACACCCAAGTAACACCCCTAGTGTTTCCCACACAAATCAAGCTCCCCACTACTCAAGGATGATGTCTCATTCTGGAGCCACAACCTCCTATGCACAACCCGTGCCACAACAACATGCCTATGCACCAACTTGGCTGGAACAACAGTATTCAAGACAAATGCATGGATTTATAGCCCAACTAGCTCCCCTTGTTTACTATGTACCACCTATGGAAGCCACCCCATCCCTCGCCCTAGCTCCATCAGCACCCATGGGACAAGTTTTTACTTAGCAGAATCGTCCCAACCAACCAGCCCCCAATAACCAACAAGGGAAAGGTAAAAATAACCGGGCTAGGAACCGGGGCAACAACCAACTGCAAGGAGGTGGTCAACAACAAAACCCACCTATATGCAATCCACTATGGACAAATCATTTGTGCAAACTATGCGACATCTACATACACTATACACATGAGTGCCCCTTCATGGGCCACACCAAGAAGATTCTTTAGAATGAAGCTCAACACGGTACCAATGTGGCAGTCCCAGCTCAACCCAACCTAGCACCACCAGGCCCTCCACGCATGGTGCTCCAAAACCCATTACCACTCCAAGGGTTGGTAGCAACCGCACCCATGCCCCCACCTACCCTTGCAGCTTCAGCTGTGGCCCTGCCTACAACTACAGGGGTTCATCACCTGCTAGCCATGACAACTAACAAGGTCAACTTGTAAACTAGAAGGAACGAATATGGGTCCACTACTGAAACCACTGACCCATCAATGGCATCCACGTCCAACGCCACCAACATACCTCTTCACTTACCCCCTTTTCCCCCATGCCTCCCATATGGCGGGTGTCCAAAAATGACACGGCTAGAGCTGCTGTGAGATATAGCATCGTGGATTACTTGGCCCAAACACCTATGGCCATGTCTGATCTCAAGGTGCTTAAAACATGCCCAATGCAAAGGAAAGCTCTACTAGATTCCCTCGGTGCCATAGACCCCTCTTACTCCAAATTGATCACTTTTGATTTGGACAAAGGAGAACCTAGAATGCCATCCACCATCGCCTTCCAAATTTAGGTCTCAATCTAGAATTTGGTGGTCCATCGATGTATTGTTAACAAAGGGGCATCCACCTATGTGATGTCAACATCTATCTGGAAGAAACTGGGGTCCCCTACCCTTCAACTGTCTACCACTACACTTCGTGCCTATGATGTCCACCCCACCAAAGCCCAAGGCATCCTTCCACACATCACCATCACTTTAGCAGGGAAGATAGTCCTAATTGACATAGAGGTGGTCAACACATAGTTGGACTATAACCTACTCTTGGGACGAAGCTACATGTACACCATGAGAGCCATGGCATCCACTGTGTTTCGCCTTATGATGTTCCCTCATGACGAGAAAATTGTGACCATGGATCAACAAACTTACCATGATCCATAGGGGTTGACTACACCAGCCAATGTCATCCCCATTGTGGATACTTCCTTAGAAAATGCAGCCACTCTTTCATTGTTGGCTGTAGGTACCATGTTGTTCCCTGATACAACCATGTAAACTTCCTTCTTGTTCTTACCTCCCCCACTGAAACCAAGCAAGATTGCATATTTTTACATGCTCTCATCCACCACTGATGCACCTAAAATCCAACCATAGCTATAACACCAACCGCATTTGCAACTCCATCCACAGCCACAGCACCAACCACAGTCATAGCTCCATCCTCAGTCGTATCTCCATCCGCAGGTGCAGCTCCATCCGCAGGTGTAGCTTCAGCCGCAGCCACAACCCCATCCACATCTGCAACCTTAATTACCAGGGAAACAGTGGGGTTCATTCCCACTCAACATGATCCTTTTCCTTTTCCTACCCCATCTGGGATCATGAGTAAGCCTATCCTGGAAACCCACAATTTATAAGATTTCACACTGGGATTTCTTGCGTGATACCTTGAACCACTTTCCCTACCTCTGAGGCCCCAAGATGTGTTGACTCGTGTCCTTCCAATTGAGATGATGTTGCACCTACCTTTGGGTCCATCAAAGACTCATCCCATCTCCAATCCTACCCCTCTTCCTCCTACAGAGACTGGGGACAAGGCCACCAAAACCACAACCAATACCATTTACATGATCTCTAGCACCAATTTCCCTTCTGTCTCATTGGTCATGGAATATCCACCTGATCTACCTTGGCACCACTCACGTGATGATGGAGAGATCTGTAAGACCACCTCTGGTTTTACCCCATTCCCCTTAAACCATAGTGTGGAATTGGTTCTTCCCATAAAAGACTATATTCTATCACCCTGCCTTGCCAACGACCTTCATCTTAGCAAGGGGGCCTACCTATTCACTGACTCACATGGTCGCCTCTTGAAGAAGCCACTTAAAGGGCTCTACCTCAAGAGAGTCTATGCCTAATACCACCACTATGAGTCCCTTATAGCATAGTTTTCTCCTTTTTGTTTTGCAACATTTTTACCACAAATCAGAGACACCCATTCAGGGGCAGCACCATTAGATGCTAACTCAGAGTCACCCGGAGTCTGTTCGAGACACCCCTCACACCTCCGAGCTCAAATTTCCATCCTCTATCGTCTAATGAGACCATCGTCTCATGTTTAACAAGTAATTTTTGGGACATCTTCCCGAGAGTTACCTTGGCTTACATACCACATTGTGATACAAGTGTCTTTAGACCTATACTTGTGTCACACCTTTGTACTGCAACTCATGCAGGAATCCGGACCATCTCCCTAGAGGGCACACCATTTTACTATTTCAGCATATAACTATCTAATCCATCCACCGCAACTCACGCAGGTCCCCGGACCACCACCCAGAGGGTGGATCATTTCTTTTGCATGCATTTGGAATATAACTACCTCCAAAATTGCACTCACACCTTATTTAGTGAAGTCCATCTACCACAACTAACACGCGACTCTCCTGACCTCTATCTGAGAGCCACGTCGGTTTGCATGTAGCTGCCACACCGACTCGCATGCCTCTGCTGCAATCTATCCCATGCATGTACTGATATGTTTAAGAGCCACCTGCTCCATCCAATCTGTACAGATGAACTTTGGACCACTGTCCATTGTCCCAACATGGGGGCACCATCAGTTCCCCCTTGATCGGTTGACCATACTGGAGTTTCTTTTAGTCTCTTTTCTGACTCCTAAAAGAATGAAAATATTTTCTAGTGTCACTGCTTCCTTTCCTACTCATTAAAGTATAGGAAAGCGTGTCTACATCGTCTCATTTATCTCCTTTTGTGGACTATGTAGACCATCAAATGAAAAGGGATACCTTGGCACATTCAAGCCAAGACCATTCCCCTCTACATCCTTTTATGCTTTCTTGGGCAGAGGGGATGAACTTAACGGAAAAGCTCATAATGGGTTGTCGTTAAGCTCTTTTCTAGCATTCTCATCAAGAAAATATCGCTGAGCAAACTTGGTTTCGTTCATGCTCATAAAAGTATATGAATGACCGTCCAGTCAGTATAGGTTTAACCTTTTCCGGCCTGACTGGAGCACCAATGGTAAAGAAGTCTCTCATCCCATAAAGGATGGGTGAGCTCTCCTATGTATACTTTTAACCTTTTTCGGGCACAGGAGACTATCAAAGAAAAAGAGACCCCACTGGAGTCTTCTTCATGCTTTCAGACTCTCTAAAATTAAAAGCATCAGTGAGCATTCACTTTCTTGGGCTCGCTAAAAATCCACGAGATCATACCACAACAGTTGTTAACACCTCTATTTTTAAGAGTATTGAAAGAAACATGGTGGAGAAAAAATAAAGGTTACAAGAACTTTGGTTAAGAGTAATAATGTGAATATATCATAAAATGGTGCATAGAGGATAAAATTGTCTCATAATTTGATGGTATAGAACAAAATAGGTGAAAATCAATGGTTTAGAACAGATCCGCTCTATGGAGATGCATGGGAGATAAGGAGAAGCAGATGTAATTAACAAATCATGAAGATCGACGGTTGTGGGACCAAGCCGGTGAAATCTATGGCTGATAAGGAGTCCGCTCTATAAAGATGCACATTGTTAAAAATAAAAATCCCAGTGGAATGTGTACATGTAGTTTTAATCTAACGGCTTAAACAAAAAGTGAATATTCATCAATGGTTGTCAGTAGCTCCAGAAGATAAAGTTGCACGGTAGTTGAAGTGGAAAGGTGGTAGTGGAATAAAAAACATGATACATGTGGCAGTTCACAATACATTCCACGGAGGAAAGTGGTTAAAGGAAAACCACTAAATGGAACCTCTGGAATAGACCTTTATATAAAGGTGAGGTTGACTTATTTTTTAAAAATCAATTTTTATTTTGCATGCTGGGACGAGTGAAGGAGACAGCCCGCCATCCTTTCGCAATCAACCTCACGTACATACAGTTACAGTCATAGGTAAGCTTCAAATACTTGAGCTCTGCTTAGAGAATTATCATTGTTTTTCTGTTATGGATAAAGAGAAGGGGTTCTAATTTCTTAACCGGGTCTTGGATGAAAGAGAGGAATTCATGGTTGATAGAGATAGAAGTGTGTATGACCCATTTCTGTCCATTGGAAATGTATCAATTACTAACGAAAGATTGTGGCAGTATAGTTTACAGGGTAACGACATTTTGAATGTCTGCAAGTTCTTTCTGTATTACTTCGCCATTGAACAAACTTTACCATTTCCTAAATTTGTTGAATGGTGTGCAAGTAGTTACTCACCTTCTAAGAGAGTCATTATGAGTCATTCCATGTCCAAGATATTATGTAGGATTGATGCAAAAACTACTTGTGGATTCCTTAATTTTCCTGATAGTTTCCCTGACATTGGTGAGTCTGTGAATGAGTCTATTTTAGCCAAAGTATACAAAGGTTGTAAAACTGAAATCCAATGTGAATTTTTGTCCAGTATTCTTAATGAAGGTCAATCATTACAGGGTCTCTTTTTTCCATACAGTATTCACATTTTCAAAGAAGAGGTCCAATTGGTTGTATCTTTGGTCTGTCAAATTTTAGGTCTAGATAATGACATTCATTTCAATGAGGTTGTCTTAGGTTTTTTATTGAAAATGAGTTCAGTTAGTCTTGAGTCTGAGTCCCATCCAGTCTATTACTTCAATTTGGATGAGTATTTAGCAGAGGTCATTCATATCCTTCAAGCATGCCTTTAGAGAATTGTTTGAAGATGGCCTTCCCTCTTTCTGGGATGAAGAAGGAAGACTTTTTTCTCAGGAACATTATCATAGCCTGCTAGTACAAAACCATATGGACCATTCCAAGTTTGATGACTTGGTAAAAGGACTGACTAGGAAAATCATCGTGGACAAGTTAACAAAAGACTTCGAAATATTGCAAAAAAATATGATCATTAGGGGAGGACTACCTACTGTATATTATGAGGCTTATGTGGATCTGGAGAAGTCTATCATAGAAATGACCGAGTATGACACGCCAAGTGTAGAACAATGGAGGACCGTGGAGATATTCGAGAAGAAAAAGTATATTCTTCATCCTTAAAAACAGGTGTTGCGCGCTGCAGAGCTGTTTATTCGAGCCTTGTTGTCACCAAGTCGATTTTAATTAAATGATCTGCTATCAAGATCAAAGCATGTAGTTTATTCCTAGTTGTTAGGGATATGGTTACAAAGACTTTGATTAAACAGATTATTCAGTTATTAAATCTTCTTGGGAAGAAATCATTTATGTATATATTTGCATTTACTTGATGTATTGGGGGTTGGAACCCGTATGTTGGATCAATGTTTTTTGAGGACATATAATTTTTTGAAATAACAAAGTTGAATGCATGTGGATTATCAGAGATTCCTGTGCCATCTATGTTACAATCTGTGCTTTTCTTTCCTATGTGATTGTTTTTTCTCCAGTGCTTACATTCCATTTTGTTTTCCTCATATCTGAAGCGTAGTGTTGAATAGTTCAGAATTCATACTTGTTGTGCTCTGACTATTGTTTCATATATTTCATAAATGTTTCTGCTAAAGTTAATATGGAATTCATCTTATGATGCTCTATATTGATGGATTGTTCATACTTCTTCCTTATCCACCTGAAATCAATGAATGGCGGTAACTAAATGGTTATCTTGCCTTTGATGAAATCTCATGTATGATACCTTTGTGCTATCTTTATATATTTTGACTCCATTTCCCAATGGTTATGTGTATTGTTTCAACCATCTACATAATGTTTAAGTGTTGATTCTCATATCTGGCCTTGTTAAATTTATATTTGAGAGATCCCTCTTTGGAAAGGAAAGCTAGTTTCTTTCTGAAGTGGTATTTGTTGTTACCTTTGGGATTTACCTTTTGCAACCTGGGTACATTCTGAGTAATAACAACGGTGTCCTTAGACACCACCCCACATGTAACAGTTTGGCAGTATTCCCACTTTAGGTTTCCTTTGTTTAGAGTACTCTGCATGGTGTCTTCCTTGGATCCCATCAATACCAAAAGTGTCTACCTCCCCTAATCATTTCCCATCTGCAGTTACATTCCCGGTATTATAGCTATGAGTCAGTTCCATTTGATTCCTGGTCCACCCTGCTGTCATACTCTAAACAAAGGAATTTTGAGTCCCCTGTGATTCCCTACCCCTATTCAACTCCTCCCCCTCCCCCCCCAATTCAGTAAGTTAGTCCTCATATTGCCTCACATCTTTCAGTTATCTCCCTCATGCTTTTGGTCAAGGAAACACCATCGCCTTGGCCAGTTATAGGTCTCCCTTTATCGACAACAACGCACATATTCTGGAGGATAGACGTAGAGGTCCCTGTATCCTGGTTTCATTAACCTCATTGATGAGTTCCTTGGACCACTTGAGAGGAGTCCTTAGTGCCTCTTGGGATGGTTGTTTCTCACATGCTCGACTCCAACTACATCATCGCACCATTGAGATTCATATAGGGTAATGGTCCATTCATTATTTGGTCAAATACCCTGGATGTCACTTGAATCTAACACATTGATGAGTCTATTTGAGGGACCCCAACAAGTTCATGTCCCTTGTTATTTTTGGGTTGTGTTGGAGATAGTGTTCAGAAGCCCTAGCAGTGCTTCTATATAGATTTATGATTGATGCAGCATATTTGTACCATAGAGACTCTGGCTCTCCATCAGTAGGTCCCTACATCTATGTATCATTCCAGATCTAATAGACCATCAGTCATGAATATATAGCATTCCATGAGAATGCCATGGGTCCAATGTAGTATTTATTCATATCAGTATTGTATTCAGCCTCTTCTTGAGGCAAGCACCATGTATCATCAGTTGTACATGATCGACTCTTGCATTGTAGAGCTTAGATCACATTATTCTTTTGACATCGTTATGAGCATGGGGATGCCCGCCTTGTCCATATACATGTCACACATTATTTGTATCTCACCCATTGATGGGAACCACATTAATACAAAAACCAAAAGCCACCATGCCCCAGCCCAGGAAGCACCACCTCTCCCAAGAAAATCCTATGATGTCCATCGGCCATACGATGAGCTCCTACCCTCACACATTAGGGGGCAATATGTTAACCCAAATAATCCCTCAATGAGCTCTACATGACCTACACCACCTAAAGGCATCCATGCACGACCCTCATTTGACCCCCACACCCTCAAAAAGGCTCAAAAATATGAAAAAGGGCTTAAAACCCCCTAAAAAGAGCCAAAATAGCTCTCATAGGGACTAAAACCTCCAAAAAGGGGTCAAAACCCCTCAAAGGAGGTTAAACCCTCCAAAGGAGCTAAGAATTGGGCAAAAGGGGTTTAAAGCCCCAAAAAGGGGCTAAATCCCTAACCAGGGGCTTAAAACCCTAAATATCAAAGAAAAAGTATAAATAGAGGGGCGGGGGTCACTCTCAAAACACTCCTTCTCTCCCTATCGTTATGCTTCCCGTGTGAGTGCCTTGAGACCCTTTGCTTCTCAATCCATTCACCCTCCCTCTCCTCCAATGCTCCACAAGCCAAGTTTCCATTCCAAAGAGAGAGAGGTGCTTCCAAAGCTAGCGCATGGTGGCCCATTTCCACCCATATAGAAGGTATAATTTTTGTTTTGTGTCATTTTAATTCTGGTTTTCTAACATATTTTGCTTGCATGCTTGTTTTCTAATGCTTTGTTGTAGGTTTCCATTGATTTCTTACAACCATTCTTGTTTTCTAACCATTTCATGCTAGGTTTCATTTCTTAGTTTCAATATCGTTTTGTAGGTTCTCTCCCAACCAACAAGGAACCCTACCCTTCCGTCCTATAGACGGAAGGGAGCTATTCATGCCTGTAGCTAGGGTGAAATCCCTACTACATGTTCAACCTCGTGTTTTCAATGAAGGATATATGGTTCTGAATTACGATCAGAAACATGATAAACTTGGGAAGGGGAAGCTAGAATTAATGTGGCATCATCCCTATATCGTTAGCAATGTCTTGGAAAAAGGGGCCTACGAGATTGTAGACTATGATGAGATACCTTTCGGGAAGCCTCGCAATGGGTTGTACCTAAAAAGGTAGTATGCTTAGGATATATTTGCATCAGTGCCTTGTATATATGTATATATTTGAATTTTTAAATGTGGTTTTGTTATTTTAAGTATGGTTTTGGGTTCTTGTCCGATGCTTCTTATTCCATGTTATTATTAAAATTATGCAGATGACTCTCTTCTATGGTTTTGTTGATGGTTCTTTACGCCACACCTTGAATATTGCTTCATCTGCATGGGTACTTTATTCCCAAGCCAATGACTTAATCAGTCTAGGAGCGGTTTTCCTAGGTCCAACTACCAACAACATTGTCAAGTATCACACAGTGATAGGGTTGGTAACTGAAGTCGTTTCTAGTGATATCCATCACTTGGTCATCTTTATGGACTCTCAGCTTGTGGTTTCTCATTGAACCATGTTTATTCCATCTGAAACCCAATACTCCTTCAACCATTTCAAAGGGTGCGTCTATTAGAGAGGTCATTTGAATATGTTACTTATCAACACATCCCAAGATCTTATAATTCAGTTGTTGATTCTCTTGCTAATTATATGTTGGATTGGTACATTTCTCATTCTTGACACATTGATAAGTAAAGTAACATGGAACATTGTAAATAAATAGTAAAATACATAAATCCCATGTAAATAACATTCCATTACCAAAAACAAGTAGGTAGCAAAAATATGGTCTTGAGACCCCGACTGAAGAACGTCAAGTTTTAGTACTACAAGATAACAAAAATACTGAAGCTAGGAGATTTTAGTGTATACATCATGCAAAATCCTAATGGTGCTCATGGTAGCACATGATGTCCCTTGCCACTCTGTGTAGCAAGCGACCGAATTGACCTGACACACCAATTGTGCGCCTCTGGAACCTCCTAAGGAGGCCATCTACCAAGATATCAGGAATGTCTAGGGTGAGCTGATTGAGGCATTCATCCATCTTAGTCATTTCATCATCACCACGATGCACAAATCGAGCCCCGGCTCGCCTTTCTATTGGATATTATCCTCTAGGTCGCATTATCCCACATCTACGCGGTAAGAAGTATGTCTCATTATCATACATAAGAATCATAAAATGAAAAAAAATATATAAAAGCATGTATATATTAGTGTCTTACTCACCAAGGTCTCCCCATTGCTCGTCCACCGGTAGGGCTAGGTCTGGGTCTCCTCTGAATTCATTGTTTGCATAGGCATAATCCTCAATCATGAGGAGATGATCATCCAACCAATGAAAGAAGGAAGCCCCGTACTTGGCCCTTGGTCCTCCACCACCATGGTGGGCCATTATCTCCACCCATCTAAGCATGCATGGATCGTGTTCCCTCTACTCATTAAAGGCCACCTATGGCCTTAGTAGCGGAACCCTCTCAAAAACAAATGACACTAAGATTGTGTCATATCTGAATGTTTTTGTTCTCCACATTGAAACTTGGTCAGATGCTCTTTGAATGTGGAAAGTAGGGCTTCTTTCGAGTTGAATACTGTCAGTTCCATGGTCTCCAAGGCATATATCATGTGGTCCCTGGATTCCTGGTGATCCCCTTGGCTCCCAGAGATACATTGCATGGTAAATAGGACCGTTAGTAGAGATATGTCCATCACATCCTTAATGGGAATTTTCTTCCCACTCATCTACGTGCCCAGAAAACAGTACTGGTCTATAAGCCCCTAAGTAGTAATATCATCGTTATGAGGACCAATCAAGGAAATAGGTGCTCTTTGGCTAGACAAGCCTGTCAGGAAGTATATGTCCTATACCTCCACAGTCAAAATATGAGCACCCACTTCAAAGTATTGTTGCTCAGGATTCCACATTCCGAGGATATACTCCAATAGTCTCAATTGTGTTCTCATACTTGGTACCTTGAATATTTTTAGCAATCCACACTCAAGAAGAGAATGCACGGTTCCTTGTTCATTTCCCCCTCTTATGTCATCCATTTCATGTTCACGTTCCTTCCATATCACATTTTTTTACAATGCACCGTGCCAAAACATTAAATTGAAGGATTAGAATTCATACCCAATCATTTAAAATCCTTTAAAATTCATAGTTTGGTTTATATTTAGTGTGTTTTAGCGAAATATGTGGCACCATGGTTTATCTGTTAGAACGAAGTAGTTCCACCACTCTTTCCTTCAGGGAAAGATGCATTGTCATTGGAGCACTGCTGCTCCCAAAAGGGAAAAGTGTGATGCCCTCAAAATGCATTTTCCTTTGTAAAAGTGCCTTAAAACGCTGAAAAATGCATCAAAATCAAAATTTAAAACCATGAAAATGTTAGAAATTAGTTCTAGAATTAACTAGTTTAGACGAGTTGGAAAATGATTGATCATAGGCTCCGCAATGCTAGCTTCAAATTTATACTCCAAATGGTTCTTTTTCTCTTCAATTGGGTAAAAAACAAATGGCAAATGTTTTTAACATTTTACCATGTTTTATTAACTATTTTTTTATTTATTTCATTCATTTTTACCCTAGTTTGGTCATATAGAGTTCAATTTTTATTTAAAAAGGCATCTAATAGTCTTTTTGAAGGTTGCAGGGCATGGAGAAGTAATTTTTTTGGATATGAAAGAGTTTCTTTTTGTTTATTTCATTCTCGCACAAAATGGAAAAATCTTTCGACAGCTATTTTGAAACTTCAGTTGTGCTCGTTAAACCTAGAATTGAGTTTTCAAGTCAAATTTTACCTCTTTTTCAGACTCGCTAAGCCCTTTTTACGAAAAAGAATCCCTAATATAGTCCTCTTTAATATTTTTTCAGACTCTTAAAATGTGAAAATATCATCAAGTGAGCTTATCTTCTTCATGCTCGTAAAAGGTCATGAAGAGTTGTCTTTTTGGCGGTAGTTTACCCCTTTTACGGTTCAAACTGACTAAGTTATGAAAAAGGTACACTCTAGTCTTTGAATAGAATATTTCTCTAGGGTGTCATTTTATACCTTTTTGGGCCTCAAAGACTAAATTGTATGAAAAAATGACACTTTTGAGTCTTCTTATGTTTCGTTTAGACTCTCTAAATATGAACGACGTCAAGTTTACTTTCAATGGACTCGTTAAACTAAACACTAAGAGACTCTCTTTTGGGAACAAACCCATCCTTTCTTAGGTTTGAAAAACATATGAGAATGAACTTATCTCATGATAACATACAACAAGTGTTTGTTACCCTCTTTGAACTCATAAAAATGAAAAGAGGCACTCATCAAGCATGATGGGAAAAGTAAGGGAAGGGAGCTATATTTCATTTGCAATAATGGAATATTTTAGTCAACTTTTAACATGGCACCTGTCTGCATTTCATTCAGTTAGTTAGGTATTCAACTTGCTTTTGAGTCAATCCACTTTCATGAGTCATGTCACTCCTTTGATTCTTTCAAATAATTCATTGTTTATTGTCACATTGTGTCTTGGTATCCGCCTTGTCAAGTCAATGCTTCCAAGTCTCTGGTTGTGCCACCCTATGTTCAAAGGAAAATTGTGTTGATAGTTTGCATCTACAGTCAAAACTACTGTTTCAGTTACCTTTGAGGCATTCCCATGGTTACTTCATACTCAGATTCCAGACCTTTGTTCTGATTTTGATGTCATTGATGTGGGATTCATCATGGCCCTCCTTTGATGAGACTATTCCTGTAGACTTCAACTCATCTTCTGGGAATCAGTCTTAGAAAAAAACAATACCTTGATATTTGTATACATCAATGACATATTTTCTTTCTTTTGAATAGGTTCACATCATTGAACTTTGATCGAAATATTCAAACCAAGTGTTCAACATCAAAACATCTATTAACATTCGGAGGAATGTACCTGGGGTACCTTTGGACTTTCCACAAAAAGGTGTGCACAAACTCAACAAGTAGAACATGGAGAGTGTGATTATCCCATGTCTAATATTTGTTAACTTTCAGTGTCGAGAATACATATGTCATCTAATATACATTATATATACAAACTATGGTTTTGTAGGGTCACAAGACTCATTATCAAGGACTATGCACCTTTCAACATTGCCTAGGAATCACATACTTAGGAAAATTGGACACTCAAAACCTATGAAAAACAATGAGAGGAATCCGTCAGGTTAATGTCATGAATTGGGACTAACTATTGACCAAGGATCAAATTTGAAAGGAAAGGTAAAATTTCATTTTGAAGAGTTATTATAAATTTAATATTTCTTCGTTAACAATCTAAAATAAAAAAAAAAATCTTCATTTATTTGAAAAAGGTAGGATTGATTTCACCAAATTAAATGCATTCCCTAATAATACTGTTTACCATTATCATCATCATCATAATGTTAAACTCTATTATCATTTTGTAAAACTTCACTTACATACATATAAACCATTATGACTTTTAATTTTTCGAAACATTAGATATTGTTTAATTTTAAGAACATTAGATATTGAAATATACACGTTGTCTAATTCTAAGATATAACTTGAAACAGTTTTCAACCTATTTAGTAGTTTTTAAATGATGGAAAATCGTTCCGTAATGTAAAGATCAATATAATATAATCGTATTTGTATATCAAATAAATACTAAATAATTCTCAAAACACAATGAATATTGTGTTTTTCATTCCTCCAAACAAATATACTCAATACTCAAAAGTTATAATTTATATTTAATTGAAACAATTTTTGGTTTAACCTAATTAAGAAATTAAGAAATTGTCTAAACATTAATAAATACTTTTGAGTATTTTCACTTTAAAATGTCAAAAGTATACAATTTAAGCAATGACTATCTAGTCTACGAATATACTATATATGGTAAGTAATTTTAGAAAGATCTCCTAAAATATTTCAGTGTTGGAACATCAAGTGGATATTCATGCATTTTTATGCCATCAAGTGAAGATATTATAATTTAGTTTATTATGAGTAGTCATAATGATGAAGAAGTTTAGTAAGGTTTTGATATCATATTTTGAGATTAATATTGAAAGATATGAAAAATATTGTATAAAATATAAAGTTTTTTTATTTTATTTATTTTGAGAATATTATAATATAAACTAGATTTAAAGTTTCATAAAATGATACATTTTAAAATTAACTTTCTAATTTTCTATTACAATTCTTTATAAGATCTTGTTTGAAAAACTACTAATAACTTTACATGTAATATAAACCAAAATACATTATTGTAAAAGCAATCTTTGAAAAATTGTGCAAAGCTTGAAAGACCATTTTTGTTCAATATTCTTTTCTAATTTCTCAAGGCTGACTATTTGTAAATCCTCATGAAATTGTTTTACAATTAATGTAATATTTAGGCTTTTAAATATGTGTATTAATGTATATTCATGAAAATGTAAGACAAAGATTACATTGTCAATTTTCATATTGAATTCTAAGTAACTAGTATAGATTCATCTCAATTCTATGGCTCTATCAGGTTTAAAGAGGGTATTTGTCAAGCCTGCACAGTGATAAGATACCTTGAGGTGAAAACCACTTTTTAGACTCCTAAAGTTAGGAAAATATTTGCACCTTAAAAAATTAGACTTAGACCTCTCTTCGAGTCATTTTTAAACTACAATTCACTTCCTCTTATAAACTTTTAAAAATATAATTTGTTATAGACTTTTAAAAATATAATTTGTTTTCTAGAGTTTAGTATATCAAATATTGTTTCTATCACATAAAAAAGAATGAATGAAAAAATATTTTGAATATGAAAAAAATGATTTGATATAAAAGGAACACTTATATATAAATGAAAGAAAATGCTTCCAACCATGCACTCAAAATATAGTTTTCTATTATGTCCTCAAGATGTCAGTCTTTAAAATATTGTTAAAAATATCCCTCATCTTTAATATAAGAATATTTGATAGAAATGAAAAATATTAGTATGAGCAAAAAGTTTCATACATAAAAATCTTTAATATAAGAATATTTGATAGAAATGAAAACCATTAGTATGAGCAAAAAGTTTCTTGCATTAAAAAAAGTCTAGCTATTGAATGTAGAGTACTTCCAACAAGAAAAGTTAAAATAAAGTTGTTTGCCAAGTATATGAATATTTTAAACGTCAACTTTTTCTGAGTCTCATGCTTACATGAGAAGAGTAGAACTCTCTTACGTAAACATATTAAAGATATACTTTCCTGAAGTTATTTGCGCCCAAGTCTTCACCATATAAAAATTCATAAATCTGAAAGATGAGTGGAGTTAGAGCATTGCAAGCAATATTGATAACTCATTGCAAACAATACTGGTAACATTTAAAGTTTCCTTTTATATTTACTGTAATGTTTTGTGATGTCTCTAGCTGTTTGACGTTTTGGAATTCATGTTACTTTGCCAAAACTCTCTTTTAAGTAATTTCTTGTAATGTTCATGAAATTATGATATCGATGGGTCTCTTTCATATTTAATTAAAATATGTTTGGATTGGGGAGGCTATCGTCAATGTAGCCACATTTTCTGTTAGAAATATATATAAATATGTCTGGTCAAATATTGTATATTAAACGGTATCAAAACATATCAATTTTCAAACGATATCAAATTTCAAGGATTATCAAAATATTCATACAATAAGAGAAGAGTTCTAAAGATGTCAAGCGATCCATTAAAATGGATAAAATTATATTTAAGAAAAAAAAAAATCATACTAGAGTTAGGGATAAAGCAGTTAAAAAAGTTTAGAAATAAGTGCAAATGAAATCGTATGATATGATGAGGATCTGTTTTTTTATTTTATTATATTATCTTAGATTTTAGACTTGCTTGAGCAGATCAACCAATCAAACAATTAATCAAAGTGTAATAAGTATATAATAAGGATTCATTTTATGGTCGTTGTATCTTATTATGGTTAAATGTATTTTGATTAAGATTTAAATATGATTAGGTTAAAGGATGAATAAAAAAAGGGTAACAAATTTGACACGGATACTTGTTTATATCTTAGATTTTGGAGTGGAGTAGCAAGTAGGATTTTGCAATTGCAAGGCAATGAAACAAGTGTATGCATTGATTTTATGGGCCTTGTTCAAAATTCTAATAAACTAGCACACCTACATAGTTTGTGGTTGGATTAAGTCGATAGGGATCAAATAGTTAAGAGATAGTTATAGAATGGAAGACAATTTGGATTTTTTTTATCGCTCATATTCTTTTAATTAAACTGGTTCAAATGTGAGTTATCCATGCTTAGCTACATGTTATCACCGAGCTGTTATCCATTTATCAACTATCAGTTATATCTTATATTCTTTTTCTTTTTATCTCACATTCTTCATCGTCATACATGCATTGCTACAACTTATCCATTCATCAACTAGCTGCTAATTATTTTTTATATACCTTCTTTTATAATTGTTTATATCAAAATTTGAAAGACTTGGACATAGAATCAATCTCGATGTACTGTCTAGAAAAAGCATAGGTAGTGGTCCACTCCAAATGTCAAATAAAAACCTCTATAGACCTAACAATTTAAAATAAAGAAATAAATAAATAACTGGTAGTTGATACATGGTTAACTAATAGTTAATAGCTAATGCATAGATAACTACCACTAAAAATATTGCACTTAACTAACTTATAACCTATTAATAGGATTCACTAGTCACTAGTTAAAAAATTGTACTAATAATAATTAGTAACGAATATTATGCCAATTTCAAAATAATTAAAATTATAAATATATTTAATCACTTACCAGTACTAAGTTAAATGTCTGCCAAATTTTAAACTTCTACTGAATCTATATTTAGAAAACTAGTTGTCTAAACAGTGGACTTTTTTTTACTTCTTCTGGTTTTTATCAGTATTTTGCCACAAATCTTCACTGAATTTTCACTGTTAAATCTTACAAGGTGTAGATGTGAGGTTTTCTTGTCACCTGATTTCATTTCTGAACTTAAAATGGTCTAACAAACAACAAAAATTACAGATTTTGTAGATTAAATTGACAGGATTATTGCAAAAAAATCAGCCTGAAAGTCAAATCATCCCCTCGGTGAGACAGCTCCTTTAAAAAAACAAAAATCCTAACCACAGCTCCTTTAAAAAAACTACAAACCTACCTGTGGTTAAGCGGATCTGAGATTGACTTTCGTAACGCATTATTCATGATAGGTCATGGGTTGTCGTAAATTACTATTCTGGCTGAGAATTATTGGTTTCTGACATGAGTAGATGCATATGCCATCGCAGTCATCTCTGAAGCTGTGCTGCACATGATACTCATTTAGGTCAGAGTTTCAGAGATGAAAGTGCGTACAGTAGTAGGACATGAATTTGAGCTGTTTTTAATAGTCCTTTTAATAGGAGTTGAGTTTCACAACAGACTTTAATGGATGACCAGAGTGTGTTGAGTTTGCTTCGTTAAGCATTACTCATGACAATTCATAGGTTGTGGCCGTAAGGCACTGTTGATCCAGAGAATTATTCTCTCCAACAATTGCAATTAGATGAAGATGCCATTCTAGTCATGTCTGTCTGAATCTGAGATGCACTTTATAGTCCTTTAAATAGGAGTTTCAGGGCTGTTATGGGGTAGTATAACATGAATGTGAGCTGCACTTTCAGTGTTTAGTTTCAGACTGTGTTCTGCAGACTGTGTTGGATGATCCAGACCGTTGTCTGATGGCTTAATGTTTACCGTACTTTGCTTCATCTAGCTCGGCGACCATTAAATACTGACGAGACTTGAAGCCGTTCTCGGACGACATGTACAGGATTGCTGAGTTAAGTCCTAAGTCCGGTCTAGTGTCAGAGTCTCAGAGAGAAGTTTGGGATCAGCTGTACGTTTCACAGCATCTTTCATGACAATGTGCTCGGTGGGGCTCGAACTCGCGCTCGGGAGGATGTCGGTCTTCAACTGAAAAGCTGTGAGTACGTTGTATTTTTCAATTACGACAAGTTCCATAATAATCTGTGTTCTCACCTATACAAAAAGCTGACCATGTATTAGTTTGTAGGTCACGGAGGCGATAAATGCTGCTTCACATACCTTGTACTTTTCAATCAAGACAAGTTTTATGATTTGTGTTCTACGAAGCACGACATTTTAAAAGGCAGGCCATCATTTTTTTTAAATTATATGCCATTCGAATGACGAATCCGGGAAGAATGGAATCAAGGGATTTCATTCTCCAGGAGTTGTTGTGGAAAATCCAAAATCCTCTACCAAGAGGTGGAATTTTAAAAACTCTGTGTTCAATGTTAGTTATATAATTTAGTTATATAACTCGGTCGAATGTACATGTTTTTTAAGCTCAGGCATATAACTCAACCGAGCAAATTGCATGGTTTTTGAAAATTTGATTGATGGAGCGCTGAACATAATTGAGCTAAAGGGATTTCACGTCTCTCTAGAAGTTGTAGTGAAAATTTCAAGAATTGTGAAAAATCATACAGAGATGAAATTTTGCAAATTAGGTGCAGTCAAGCTATATAAATAAAGAGAGCATTTTGCAAGATTTTTGAAAATTTGCTTCATGGAGCATTGAACTTCATTGAGCTATTGAACTCCTTAAACACATTTCTAATGAGTGTTTAAGGAGGTTGATCGATCTATTGAACTCCTTAAACACACTTCAAATGAGTGTTTAAGGAGCTTGATCGATCTCGATTGCTGGCGATTAGTGATGGAATTTGAGGACGTTTTGTTTATTAATGGACATTTTTTATGTTATATGGAGTGTATATTCATATTGCATAATGCGGATGAGTGTAAATTATTGATTTGTGTTATTTTATGTAAGTAATTTTGTTAGATTTTTGTGAAATATATAATAAAAACTAATTGTTTTAGCTTAATTTTTTTAATAAAAATTTGATAAGAAAATTATACCTTCAAGATAACCATTGACTCTTTTAATAAAACTTTATATGACTGGAAAAATAAAAAACTAATTTTTTTTTTAAGATTATGGATAAAATGAAATTTCAACCCTGCTGTAAATTACAAAGTGTTGAAGAGCACTCCTCATAAGTTGTTCATAGAGATGTGTGATCAATGATATACTCTCAAGGTCATGATGAATAGGGAATAAGCAAAGTAACATTTATATGGCGGTGCCTGCCCGCCCTTATAAACCACTTGCTTTACCAAATGCTCTTCGGAGGGGACGGAACCGAGGACTTTCGTTAGGAGAGTTTATTGCTTTTGCTTGCATTCATGTTAGTGGGACCTATTAACATTAATTATGACCTCCGACCTCCTAGGATTAGGCTTGGAAATTCATACTTTGGAACTGTCGAGGGACTGCCTTGGGGCTCAGCCTTGGAACCTATGACTCATACAACTCCTCCATCCCTATACCCTTAGGGGTGGTAAAAAAAATTGAATAATTGTTTTTTTTAATTGTTAAGCAGAAACTATATCTTTAGTTTCTTATTTTTTTTAATTGTTAAGCACAAACTATATCTTTAGTTTCTTTTTTTTATTTTATAGATACAAAGAAACCTAAAGTATATTTAAAGTTTGTGAAAAGTAATATTTATTTGTTTTTATTTATTTAATATATTTTCATATATTGAATTGTGATTGGTTTATCATTGACACTATTACATAAAAATAAGAAAAAAAACTTATATACTTATCAAAACTTTATTAAATTTATGAAATAATTATGTGAGAGTGTTGTAATGTTGTTAACTCTATCACTTCATACACACACATATTATATACCTATTCCAAAAGTTTATACATGTTAAATCCATATGTTTATATTATCAGCATAGATCCAAATCCTAGGCTCTATCATGCGTCCAGAGTGATCAAATTTCTTGAGGTGCAAACCTCTTATTAAGTGTTGCACTCAAGGAGTTATCAGCTTTGGTGTGTTCTATATATAGTCATTCATTTGATTCAAACTAAAAACACATCTTTTTATTTAAGGTCGATATATAATATTTTTATTATAAATACTATTTTTTATTTTGTTAGGAAGGAACATTACTACTCTCTCCCATACATGGTTTTAAAACCACGTGCAAGGCCCTCCTAAAACCATGGGTTGTTTAGGATGCTTTAAAACCATGTACAACCCATGGTTTTATTGTACATGGTTTATGAGGGCTTTGCTCCTAAACTACAATAAAACCATGAGTTGTTTAGGAGGCATTGCACATAGTGTTATCTGAACTAACTTGACACAAACTTAAACTCTAGACAATTTAAACCTTGAATCTTGCTAATATTGTATATCCCTACTCAAAGTGAAATCAATTAGATATAATGACAAACTACTTATCCCCTTTTCTCTAAACTAAATTTGTTGGGGCCTTAAAGCCTCTATGAAAATTTTAAATTTTAAATTTAGGAAATTATATGTGATCACACAAGTTTCGAAATGGGATATTTCATTCAGAATATTTGTGAACTTACTAAGAATTTTTTATAGGCTATGATGGTTTTTCATAAAGGATTATCGTTGTCCCATGACTTAAATATCATACTTTTAGAAACTAGAGGAGATTAACATATTATAATTGAAAATTTGAATATGACCATAACATTTAATGATGGTTTTAATCTATCATGATATTAGTGATCAACAAATCCTCATAAATAGATATCTTGAATTCTGAAATCTTCTTTAGAGTTTTAGGCACATTATATCTCTTAATATTCCTCATAGTTTGAGCCACATTATATCTGATGGAGGGGTAATCATCTAATAGATTTTTGGCTAAAATTGGGAGATGATCTAGGCCAATGGAAATAATTAATATGTATTCCCAAACTCAAGATCAAATTACTTCAAAATTACAGTAATGTATTCTTGTAGAGAGACACTGAGGTAGAATGGAAATAGAATTGGGACAATAGGGTTTGTTCTTTGGTCTCCCTCAAATATCCCCAAATACAAATGATTACAATAATCAAGATGAGTATAGTATATCAAGATAGAAATATTTGAGTTCTAATTTCATAGACATTATTATATAAATTTATTTTGTTATTATGGTTGTAACAGGATCGATATGCATAAAAAGAATCATAATATATTATCCATGTTTTAAACAATTTATCATACAATGTGATCCAACTTGGAAATTTATCATGTTATAGCTCCCAATATCTTGCCACTTAGATCCTTTCACTCATTTGGATGCATTCTTTCAAAAAAAAAATACAAGAAGATATAATGTACAAATATTTTAATACTAATTATTAAGGTAACTCAATTAAAAGTAATATAGAATTGACATAGATAAGGTCAATTTCGTTGAATTATGTTTGAGGCTAACATTGTTTATCTTTTAAGGTGAAATATATGAACATATTACGGGTGTCATTGTTGGTAAAACCTATCCTCGTTGTGTCAACATGACTATGAAAAAATTCGAGGACAACTCTAAAATATCATAGCACATTTGATTGATATAAAAAATGCTAGTGAATATCCATGGATTATATCATTATTAATTAGCCATGGATAAAATTTAATGAGGCTTGTGTGCCACATAAATAATCAATTTGAATGTATATTAAATCAACTATAAAATTAAATTGTATATGAAGATAAGCAAATGGGAGCATTCACTCATTAGATTAGTTCTCATAACCAAAACATTATTGAAATTTTTGTTGAGCATTGATCTATAATATTTAAATGTTGAATTAATAAGTGCTTGAAACAATTTGAACATTCATATACATAAGAAATCACACATAACATAACATGTACCCTATGGAAAACCCTCAAAACAATGAGGGGGGAAAACCCTAGTAAATATCCAAAGTATAATAATGATAGATATGAGAGAATGACTTTCACAATAGAATATTTATTTCAACGCCCCATGTGAAAAATAAGAGAGAATCAACATCCTATGTGTTATCACAAAGCAAGAGAAAATGGAGATGGAACGAGGTTCTCATAAGTATGCCCAACATGCAAGTCAATTCACACTATTTTCACTAGTGAATTCTCTCCTCTCAATCATTCACCCTTTCAACACTAAAGAGCAAACCTTGCACACCAATTCACACTTTTTGAACTAGTAGGAAAACCTTGCGCACTGATTCTCCCTTTTTTCCTTGGATACATCAAGACTCAACCCCTTCAATAATTTATACATAGCCTACTCATAATGTAATATATGCTTGGCCAAATACATCATACATTGACATCAGAATGAACTCATACTTCAACTAGATGCTAGATCACTTACTTAGGATTCTAACTTAAGTGTCATCATGCAAATAATCAAGTGTCACCATGCAAACACTCAGTTAACTTAAGTGTCATATTTTATTTTATCTTAAGTGTCGTTACTTAAGTGATGCATTTTAGTTTAATTAAAGTGTCGTAATGCAAAACACTTTAGTTAACTAGTTTATTATCTCGTAGTTAACTTTTTTAATTGAAATCCTTATTGATTGCATCATTGGAGTGATCAAACAAAGTTATCTTTACTTTAACTAAAGCTTGCATTGTTTACATCAATATAGTTCAATAATTTGAGATCTTATTTATTAACTGAAGTCGACAACATGTGTAATTTTAAATTCGCTTTTAACTAGAGTCAATAATATGTGCAATTCGAATTATCTATTTAATAGAATTTAATTACCATGATCAATTAAAATTTTCTATCTATCTATGCATGTTATCTCTTATCTCTCGATGCTATTGTCATGATTTGTATGTGACCACTTTTATCTATCACATTAATTATCTATCATAACAATTATACTTGGATATTTTTCCATTGATGTGGCCATATCATTCTACTATTCATGCGAAGAGGCCTTATGCTAAAGTAAGTCATTCTAGAGGTGACCAATCTCTATAGGATACTTAACAGCTATATCATGGTTAGTAGAATGTCACACATTAATATGCTTCAACTAGAAAATTATTTCCTCTATATATAAGGCCCACATCAACACATGAGGATCTAAATTGACACATAAGTCCTTATCCTTGTCCTACAAGTCTATGCAACACCATCACTTTGAAATATCAAAGTATTATACTAGTCGTAGTATACTTTGCTTATGTAGCACTAGCCATAATACACTTTGCTTGTGTAGTACTATATTCAATACACTTGTTCTCCTGAAGTACTAGCCACAATGCTACCATCCTAATTTGACTTGGAATAACCAAGTAACTTTAACTCACCACTAAAGGCATATCCATGCTCACAAGAAAAATGTACCTCGAAGGTACCTAAGCACATGCTTAGTAGCAATGCAAAGTCTGTGTCTAGGCTTAGACATGATCTAACTCACAACATAATGTATAACACACCCACTATGAATCAAGTACATTAAGGAACCAATAAGCTACCTATTCATGGTACAATCCACTAGATCCTATCCAAAATATGACTCATGTAGTTTCTCTAAACTAGAAACCATTGGAGTAGCCATGGATTTGCAATCCATCATACCAAACCTTCACAACACATCAAATGTGTATTTTCCTTATGAAAGGAAAATATCATATTTCCTTTACCAATCTTTAATACCAAGAAGGTAGTGCATAAGTATCAAGTCTTCGAACTCAGAAGTGAGATCCCTCTTACACCAAATTATGTATTATTTATCTCCTGTAAAGAAAAAAACATCAACATACAGAACCAATATCAAAGGTTTCTTTTCTTGATCTTAAAGTTTAGGATTGGAAAAACTTTGATCTTACAGAATCTCAATCTATGAATATAGTAGTCAAACTTGAATATGAATACTACGGGGATCGCTTAATCCCATAGAAGGATTTCTTCAGTTTGGATACATGGGACTCTTTCCCATGCACTGCCAACACCTCAGGTTGTTGTATGCAAACCTCTTCCTCAACATCACCATTGAGGAAGGAATTCTTTATATCCATCCGTTGGAATTACTATGGGATTCCCATTAGGTTTAGGAACACCTTCTCAAACATCATTCTTCATAATAGATAATCATGGCATTTTTTCATACTTGTTGCTTAACATCTTCTTCATAGGTGGAAGGTTATGAATCACTGATGTGACTCATTAGTGCAACATTCCTTGAGTATATTTCATGTCTCTTTATCTCTTGGAATGATCCTAATGGTGTTCCATGCCTTTTTTCATCTTGTAAAATGTCTCAACATTATGTAGATATTCTCTTTGTGGAAGGTTCATCAAGTGATATTTCAATTGGTTTTACTAGTTCTTCGGGAGCTAGCGAATATGAGGACTCTTTTATATTCTACCTCTCAACATCTGAATGAGGAGAATCATAATCTAGATCCTCCATCATTATTCTCTTCTCTTTCGATACATGAATGACAACATAAAATATTCATATATTCTTCACCAATACAAAAGAAAAAACTGGAGTCTTCTAGAATAGAATGAGGACTTCTATTATGATCTTCTCTTAGAAGATTATGGCTTCTTCTTTCTTTCGAATATGGGATTCGTAACCAAACTGAATTCATATTTTCTATTCTTCTTTGTTGGTCATAGCATTTCCCAACAAACCAACTTCATTCAAATGGTTGGAAAAATTACGTGATCATGAAATTCAACCATATGAATATTTCAATGCAATGGAAATAGTTCATACAATCATGCAAACATTTTAACCGATGTTTTTGCACAACCTCCATCCATATATAATGGAATGTCATGCAACACTATATGCTACTTACTCAATCAGAACATGTGTTGCATGAGTTTTACTATTCATTAATAAAATAAAAATATAGCACATGATTACCATCTTATACTATACCATACTTCCTAATTCTAGGATTACATTTATTCATATAGTTGTAATGGAAAAAAATTATGATCTAATTTATAAGAGAAATTGATAATAAAAATACAAATACTTATATTTCAATTGTTTTTTGGGATCCCTCTTTACCTGTGATTCCTTAAGGAGATAAATGGAGTCCTTAGATTTTGATCTTCTTTCTTCATAAAAGCTCACTGCATCTTAACTTGTAAATTTGGTTTCATGCAAGAGGTAGTGAATCTTTGCATGGGTGAAGGAGGCCTAATGCGGAATATAGTGGATCATTGCATGGAGAATCGAGAAACTATTTTGCACCTCAAACTCATTAGCCCTCTCTTCATCCTTGCCATAATATCAAGGTTTCTTCTTTAGTGGAAGAAATATTGATTTCAATTCACCCTTCCTCTTGGAGGAAATCATGCCACAATATCTCAAAGTTAGGTTGTTCAGCTATACCATTTATGGTATATATGATTATGATTATGGAAAAACATGATTATGATTTAAAGTTAATGAATATTTCAATATGAAACTATGTTTAAACATATTTGTATCGATTCCTACCTATGTCAAGTCTTGGAATCCTTAATGGTCCCTCATAAAGATGTGAATCTTTTTAATATGATTCATGTACCCACATCATTGTGGCATCAGTATGCCCCTTTGTTGCATATATAATCCCCTTTACCCTAGTCTTGGTGTGGTAACATTATATGTAAACACTCAAAATAATAAATGCATGTACTGAACCATTACTTCACAAATTGATGCTTTCAAATTATATACAATTGAACTAAGAAAAAAAATATACCTCATCAACTAAGTTTTCCCATATTGTATGTGGAGACTCATTATTGAATATGTTCCCAACCTCAAGTGTGTGATTAAGGCCATAAACTGGCCATAAACAACACAATTTCCTCTATCCTTTTGAACAAGGGACAAGTGAAGAAGGGATGAATTTTTTTTTGTAAACATGTAAGCACATAAATCATTTATATCAATTTAAGCATTTAAAATCCAATCATACACTAACTGGTTCTCCTCCATATATCATAGGTGGATGAGAAATCAATATTTCATTGTTCTAAATCTCATTAGTAAAGGGGACATTTACATTTTGTAAAAATAAAAGAATATTTATTAATGTGTTGATTCCCCATTAACCAAGATGATCACTTGATGGATAATAAATATAATTTAAGCATAATAGAATGTATAAAGTTATAACATGCCTGTAGGAGTTACTTATATCTCTTGTAAAATAAAAAATACACACCTCATGCATTGATAGCATACCGTAGTAAGTCCTTTGGTGGAAGTAATGTAGGTGCCTCATCACTAGTGTAGTACATATCAATATCTCTAGAAATAGGAGGTGGTTTAGATCTCTCTCTAGCTAATTAAACTTAAAAATGACTACCCAACACAATGAACATGGTCTCTGCCATCACATACCACATGGAAAATCCATGTTACGCTGGTTCATCTAACTATTGAATTAGATATATACTCCTCATTGGAAATTGTACAAATATTGCAAGATATGGTGTGAAAATAGGATCTCTACAAGCCCTAGTATGATAATAACGACATCCCCTACATGGACTATGAAATTGTGATGGTGTGATAATCAAGTCGGGATCCATATGAAACAAAAACTCTACGTATATGTGTGTTGGAACCTCGTCATGGTGGAGGAAAATGCCCCACACTCTAATAAATTGGTCATAAACAAAAGGAACTACAACATCAAGCTTACAATATTGGGTTTAAGTGATTCTCTCCTCGTGTGGTTAGGAGGGATCTCAAATATAGTATCCCTCCCATGACACCCTCTATTGTATTCTTCCACCACATTCTATGTGTATTTTCCCAATACATATATCCTCCTACTCTTGAGAACATGATTCTAGAGGTCACTGTATGGTCCTAACATCCAATTAAGGTGAATCAACTATTCAACACCCTCAAGCATCACAAATATAGATTGTTGAATGGGGCTATCATAGGATATGGAAAGTATCTCCCTATGTAACTAATTATTATACCCAATGATATCATTAAGGGGTCACCTATGTATTAGGGGTTAGGGGTTAGGGGTTAGTGTGTTTATGGATTATTTCCATATCAAATTAACATATGGACAGAGATAGATGTAACCATTATGATTTATAGTAAATCATTGCGCATTCATCCATGGAAATCTATAAATAACTAAGGGATTAATGAAATAAGGGTTAATATTTGATTAGTATATATGCGTTAATGATGTTATCTGGGTCATGGATTATGGTTAAATAGGAATTTATGGTTATCTCAATAACAAATTTATGGATCAGGGATGAGAAGTCCCTTAGGTGGTTTTTCAGGTATTTCTTGTTTTTCATGTGTTTCATGTATTTCTTGTTTTTGGGATAGTGGGGTCCATCAAAAGTATGCAGAGTGGGTACTCGTTGGATGCGGAATTAAATTATGCATCCAACGAGCTCTCTTGATTGAAATTTGAGTAAAAACACAGGGAGATATGTCTAAAATACGAACAAAAAATATAGTTTTTTTCTTTTCTTCCTCCAAAATTAATAAATATTATTTTATTATTTTAACTATTATTTTATTATTTTCCTTAGGAGGCCCATTTTGAGTTAATATTTCCTCTAATATGATACAAGTGTCAAACTTTTATTGAATGTATTCAAAATGATTTTATTTAACATATTAAAAAAAATTAAATAATTTTTTAAGGACAAATTTAATAATTAACAAGTAATAAATAATAATTTCAAAATTCATTAACTATATCATATAATATACTCTGAGTTTTATCAAGCGTTTGGTGTTTTTTCTCTTGCTTTTGAAAAATAGTCAAGTAGTGTCAAGTAGTGAGTGTTTAGCCATGTTTTGGACATCATGTAGAACCTTGATGTGACTACCCTTTATTGAGAGAAAAAGGTAAAAGGAAGAGTGACAAACTAGTGTTAATTTAGGAAAGAAATGTGATCTCTGTGATGTTGATCATTGTGGGTGAAGTAATGTGCATCCACAATATACATCGAAAGAAGCAAGGTGCATTGTAGAATGCATGTGGGGTATCATGTCAATATACCAGGTAGAAATATAAAGGGGTATAAACAATGTAAATGAAAAAATGGATACATGCAATATATAATGAAAATAGGGGTTTTTTCAATTGGGAAGACATATTGGGAGGGGCTTTAAAAAAATGATTTTGGAAGGCATTTTCCAATATTTTTTGAAATTAGGGGTATTGTTTCATATGCCATGAACAAACTTGCTATGGCATGGTTTCACTAAGTGAAGACCCCGTGGGTAAGTGGGAGCACTTATCCCCCATAATTTACACTTGCTTCCAATCTGGAAAACCACACATAACATGTCATCTTAACACAATTTCTAGATTAGTCAAAAATCAATATAGAAATATCAAAATTCCAAATCTGGGATTTTAGAAATCTATTGTGTTTAGTTTTCATCTCCATGAGGTCCTTCTTAGACGTCTGGCCCTTGTACAAGGTATATTATTGTCTCTATTTTATTAGACATAACCATATTTCCATGTCTTTAGTCAATTCTACCTGAAATCTGTACTTCCAGAAATCCAAGCAATTTGGTGGGCCTTTACGAGATTTACACTAATTCATTAAGTGATATTCAAAAATTGCAATACTAAGTAATTCAAACGATATCAGTTACTACCATTTCTAGGACACTATATGGTTATCTTAAATGCATCATTAAAATAACCATACATTTTTACCTTGTTTATGTAATTGAAACAAACCTTCAATACCCATGATTTAAGCAATATTGTTCACCATGCCTTCATACCATATCATCACACACTCATTGCGCACTTCACCCCATAATATGTTTAGGGTTTTTATTAACTAAAATTTCTCTGTTCATCCTTCTTTCTCAGTACTTAATGTAGCTTACTGGTTTGATTTCAGTGAAGGGACACTCAGATCCTGACGCCCGACTTCCCTGTATACAGTCTTTCTTATGAATAATACATATTTTAGTCAGGTTCTATACTTGGTAGAACCTCTAAATCTAACCAACTCGTCTAGTATTCCTACGGATCTTGATGAAGAGCGGACTTGAAAATGGAGGTGAGTTGTTTTTCATAAAAATTCCACGTCCAAATCGGACTATTAACCAGCTCGCTAGTTGATTCAGTGAAATCATTAAGAACTGTTAGATCTTTATCCACCCAAATTGATGGTGGAATTCAATTAATATAGGTCAGATTACATTAAAATTATGCATCCATTCAGTTTTGTGAATACTGCGTAACTTTAACCTGCAGAATCGCTGACAGCTGTAGATTTTCTCCAACTATCATCCTCATCCATTGATATCGATCTCTTTCGTTTCGTTTAATTTCCAGTTTCACATCCCAGCTCACCTTTTATCTTCTGCGTTCTTCCTTCTAGCGGAATGTTCCAGGGTCATTGGATCTATCTCTAGTCAGAATGAACGGTGAAATTTTGGTTCCACATTCCACAATTTAATCTCTATGCACTTTAGCTCAGCGGAATTCCCACCAACCATTTGATCATCCCGTTCACCAGATCTTACCCATAGATCTACCCATGCAGGTTAAGTTGACTTTAGCCATTATGGATTTATTTCTTACTTGTAACTCTGCTTTGTGGTGTAACTCCGCTTTGTGGAATCTATCATCGATTGTAGATCTATCTAAGCTACATATATTTAACTCAGGTGATTCACAATTGAATTTATCAGATGAATGATTAGTTTCATTCACACTCTCTCTTTGTCGATTGATCAGATAATCGATCACTCGATCTCTTTCCAAATTCGCTATGTTTTCCCTTGTCTAATTTTGAACTCCATTCTAGCATTCAGAAAATCTATTTCCCATGCATGATATCCTTACAGGCCTCCTCATAGAACCTAGAATGGTTTATTGACAGAGGCTCCATCTGTTGGGTGCAGGGTCAACATTTCTAACATAATTTTAACCCTACTATATACTTTTTCAACCAATCCATGGAAATCATCATATGCACATACATATGCATGTATACCAAATTTAATATCAATATCATATACATGAATCGGCATCTAACATCATTAGCTTTCAATATTTGTAAAGGTTCCAATATTATTATTTGTCCTATTCACTAATAGGTAAACTTATTACTCTACAGGAACAAATTTACTTACACTGCCTATATATTTTATAATTATTTTTCTTGCAAGCACCTTTCTGGTTTCTCTTGGATGTCTAATCAAAACACACCAAGTGTTAACAGTACTCTCAGTACTAAACCAAGGTTCCCAACAACAAGTTAATAGAGGTAAAACATTCAAATTATGCCTTATGGTCTTGTATTTCCTCTTCACATTCATCAAACAAAAGCAGTTACCTCTCGTTTTGCTCCAGTGGTTGGTTGAAGTAACCAGTGTTTCGTATGCTTGACCTTGGTGAGTTTGCAGATATCCCTCATCCTTGGGGTGTTGCAACTCACATGGCTCCTGTATCACTTAATATAGCAGCAGCGGGGTTAGAAATAATACCTTCTCACATTCCACAATTTACTTTGTCAACAAAATACATGAGGTCCATTAAATAAAGCTACCTGATCCATGATTAATCAGTTACATGATTAGTACATTCTTTTCAACTACAATACAAGAAATAACCTTAATTTATTTCTAGTACCCCTTCAATACCGCCACCAGTTACCTTTCTAGTAGAGATCACAAGGGAAGTTATTTTCACAGATCACCTAACATACATTTTATTTTACTGCAACATGCAAAGCTAAGTTACATGCTACAATTTCCATCTAAGTGATAATCCTCAAGGTCCATACAACATATCACTTTTCATCTTATTTCATATTTCTTCTCAGAACTCATTCAAGAATCCATTAATCATCAACTGAAATTATTCATACAACAATTCTCATGCATACCTGATCATTAATCCATAATACCTTAATCTATTTCAGTCCTATAATAATCATGTAATGTCCACCAGAGAAAACCCTTCATGAATCACTTACCATACGAGCATCCCTTTTTCCTCATTATGGATTTTTTTTAACAAGATAGTGTTCAGATCCTCTTTAGCCTTCAAAATTTGTTCATTATCTTCCTTACCTTTTCTTAATTCAGATCTTAATTTATTTACAGTCCTTTTTAATTCAGATTTATTGTCTTGACTTTCATTTATATCTACCCAGAACTCTCTATCCCTTAGATCACCCTCTTCATTTAAAGGTTGTTCTAGGAAATGTACCCCTTTTGTAGACATTCCGCATCTTGTATATTTCCTGCAATTTATATTTGTACTTCTCTTTTCTATGTGTAAGAGAATTTTCAAGACAAAATCAACATGAGTTAGTTTGATGTTTTCTATACCAGTTTTGTGTTGAGTCTCATTAGGCCTAGTCATGAAACCATGTTCTTATACCATGTGTAACATACCTTAAAATTCAAATATAAAATTTTATTTTCTATATCCATATATCTGTAGACACATTAATCAAATACCCAATTGTTATGATAGAAAACAAATAAAAGACACCCTAGCCATATTAAATGGTAAGATTCATCCTTGTTTAAATCACCCTCAGGCATAAAAACTCCTGTAACAATCATTCTGCCACTCATAGGTCCATTATGCAACCATAATAGAAATTTCCGCAATAAATTGAGTTTTTCACATTTCGCCTTCCACTGTAGACCTCGGAAGTCAAAAAATTCATGAAATAATCTTTTGGACTTTCTGCTTTCCGCCTCCCACTGCAAAACTCGGAAGTCGAAAACTTCATGAATGATTACTTGCACTTTCTGATTTCCTCCTTCCACTTTTCGCCTTCCGCTGCGGAACTCGGAAGTCAAAAACTTAATAAAACGATCACTTGAACATTCTGTTTTCTGGATTCCGGTTTCTGCCTTTTGTTGCTGAACTCGGAAGTCAAAAACTTGATAAAACGATCACTTGAACTTTCTGATTTCCGGATTCCACTTTCCACCTTTCGCTGCGGAACTCAAAATTCAAAAACTTCCTAAACCAATCACTTGAACTTTCTGCTTTTTGTCTTCCTCTTTCTTCCTTCCACTGCGGAACTAGGAAGTCAGAAACTTCATCAAACGATCACTTAAAATTTCTTCTTTCTAGCTTTCACTGTGGAAATAGGAAGTCAAAAACTTCCTTAAACGATCACTTGAATTTTATTCTTTTCAGCTTCTACTTTCTTCCTTCCATTGTGGAACTTGAAAGTTAGAAACTTCATCAAACGATCACTAAAACTTTTTGCTAACTGGCTTCTACTTCCTGCCTTCCATTACAGAACTCGGAAGTCGGAAACTCATCAATTGATCACTTAAAATTGCTGCTTTTTGGTTTCCACTTCCTACCTTTCGCTGCGGAACTCGGATGTCAAAAACTTTATAAAACAAACACTTGAACTTTCCAAGGAAACTTCATGACTAATATCAACCCTCGATTTTCCTTATAGACTAGATCTGGGCCGTTGATCTGAATTCTTGTATGGATTTCCAATGAAACTTCGTGACTAACATTAGTCGTTGATCTGCTTTGTGGATTAGATCTAGACCATTGATCTTAATTCTTGTATGGATTTCCAATGAAACTTCATGACTAACATTAGGCGTTAATCTGCTTTGCATATTAGATCTGGACTGTTGATATTCTAAACTTGGAAATCAATGTCCAACCCTAGGGATTTTAGAAGTCAAGTTACCTTTCAACTCTTCGAGACCTCCACAGATCCATCTTCCAACTTCCGGACTTCTGCAAACCGTCAATCTAGCTACATGTTAGATATGGATTGTTAAAATTCTAGTTTTGTGCATCAAAGTTTAACTCTGGATTCATGGGTTTTCCAGTTGATTTGGGGTTTAAATCAACTTAATTTAATTGGATCTCGAAACTTATCCTAGTGTTTGCAACCATACCTTTCTTCTGTCGACTGATCAAGATTTGAGAACATTTAACCAACTCTGCTAAAATGCTTATAGGGTTGTACATTTAAAAATATGTTTTTTTCTCTATGCAAATTAGTTTCAACTGCCATATTTGAATAACTCATATCTAAACTGCAAACAAGAATTAAGGTTCATTCATTACCTAAAATTGTAATGCACAATTAAGAAAGAATTACATAATAAAAAAAGATAGGAAATACATCATAGAAACATTGGGTACTGTGTAAAAAAAGAGGATCTAATCCATTAGATGCAGATTCATAAATTTTAAATCATTCCAGTATAACAGATCAGTTATAGGAAGACCTAATTAATTCAACTCATAACTAAATAATAATTGCTATAGTAGTTCCTTACTAACAATCATGGATACAGGTATGAATGCCCAATCTACGATGCGTTTGGAACAATTTAACATTGTACAGATATAGAATATACAAAACCTGAATAATGGTTCTATAGAATGAGTAAAAAAAGTACAGTCTAGAAATATAACTTCAATTTAACATTTCACACATACATCCTGCTGCATCTAAATAATTCATGAGAAACAGACTAGGAACCTGACACCAACGCTGGGAAAACACAAGTGGAGAAGTTGTTCCTCCCAATGAACTCCCAGAGCAGCCAAATTACTTGCTCCGGAACCCCTAGGCCTTTTTGCTAAACCATTAGAGAAAAATATATTAATGTGCCATCTCTTGCATTACACAGATGTTAATCCCCGTCTAATGTTAGCCTCCTGCAGCTCATGGGCATACTATTAAATAGTATTTTTCCTAGGACTTGGTGTTTTATGAGCCTCCTCCTCTTTAGCAACTCAATTAGGAGTTCAGACCTAATTTTTGGGGATGATGCCTCCTGCATCTTGAGTTCTCACTCAGTGGTCTTTGCCACTTGTCATTTCCCTCTTGTGTGTTAACGAATCAACTTTCAACGGCTATTTCCACTTGTTTTCTCCTTCAATAAATTTTATTAATAAGAAATGTTTTATTACAAATCAAATGTTTTATTCTTGATCTCATGTCAAAGAATAATAAAATAAAAAACAAAGTATTTTCCAGCAAAATTAATAATTGTTAATTCAGGGGTATTACATGATCAGGGCATGAGTTTTCCAAAATTAATTTCTCCATAAAAAAATCTTTGCGTCATGTTTTAATATGTGATTGGAATTTTCTTTCATTTGATTTCAAAATTAGTAAACAAGAGAATTATGTACCTTCTTCTCAATTGGAAAATAGTATATAGTATATACGTTGAATCTTTTTTCCTTCTTTATTTTGTATAGTTTCATGTTAAAAATGGGTTATTAAGAGTAAGGGATAGAGGATGTTAATGTTCTTTTATGTAAATACTTTCTTGGTTTTGTAAAGAATTAGTTTTGTCAATAAATCTTTGATCCAATTATAAATTGGATCCATATACCATGGGGTACATAGACAAAAGAAATGAAGGGTTTTTTAGATATTTAAACACCAAACAATTTCAAACTATGTTATACTAATTGATAAAAAATACAAAATATATTTGTAATAGTTGTTACATGAAAACAATTGATATTTTAATATTATGCAATTGATCAACAAATAAATATTAACAATAATTGAAGGATATATTTATATTTGTAATAATTGATTCAAATTTAGAGTAAATTATTAACAAATGTATTTTAATAATATATTTATTTAAATTAGATATTAGCAAATAATCACATGCAACTAAAATAATATAATTGAAAGGAATCAATTAAATTCTTAATTGGGTAGTTGTGAGGATTGGTTATTATCCTTCTCACCAAGGTTCAAATCTTAATAGAGACATGTACATTTTGGATAAAAAAATTTAATAATAGATTAAATAAAGGACCACAAGTAATTGAGTTAAAGGTTAGAGAGGTTTTTATTGTAGAAAATATTATAGAAAGTGAAAATGTGACTTTCATAGTCAATGTCCAAAAGTCCTTTCCACCATTAAAGATTAGAGTTAATGATCTTAGTTTTGTTTTAACCTCTACTTCTTTCTCATTCCATAATTTCTTCTTAAGCTTAGATGTGAAAATATTATTGATGTTATTGATATCTTGCAAAGTTGCATTTTCGTCAATCCTCCAATGGTTTAACCAATCCATGGTTTCTTTAAACCAGTCTATCTTGAGCCGTAGTTTGTTTTAACTAGATTTAAAATCAATTTTAGGAAGTCTCTGGTCTCCCGTTGTATTTATTTTGTACTTGTACTTTAGGTGCCTGGTCATAGTGATCCTCTCATTGGGGGGAATACCCACTTCTAGAAGGGTAATATGGTAGGGTGTATTTCTTTTAACTTTTAGGTTATATGTTATGAAGCACTTATATACTTGTTCAATCTCTCTCCACGATTCTCTAGAGATGTTGCAACCCAAAAATTCATAATTGTACTGTCAAATTTTTAACATTAAGCCAGCATTATATTAGGATCTTTAATTGAGAGAACAACAAGCACAACAATCAAACACAAGAGACAATGAACACAGTGTTTTTCCTAGGGGAAACCATAAATGGAGAAAACCCCACAACTTCCTCGGAGATAGAATCAACACCAAAAGTAAAACCCAAAACAGTAAGATGATCTCTCGACAGCAGTAACCTTTTTTCTTCCTTGCCCCAATGTCTTCCTCTTCCTCATATATGAGCTACAACTGAGTGTGAGTGAGTCAGTGATAAATAGAGAGGCTAGCTCTCTATTTATACTAATTCCTGACTTGACTAAACCCAACTAGGTGAGTCTAATAACCCTAGTGCCCTGGAACTGCAGGGACTTTAACCCTTAGACAATAGGAGGGTTACCCACCTTGACTTGACATGACTTGTTTACATTATAGAACCTCCCGATAGGAACATCGGGGCATGACATGACTCAAGTACATTACAAATACATCCCGGAATAAACATCAGGTTACAATACATAAGAAATACAAGTGAATACATTCTGAAGTTACAATTACATCAACACTCCCTCTTAACTAGGAAGGTATTCTCTCAACACAATTTATCAGGACAAGTCTTCTTCTCTGTACCATCTGGATCATCATCGAGTCCTCATCATCTTCACCTTCAAGTCATCTCTATCTTCAAGTCATATTCATCTTCAAGTCATCTTCATCTTCAATTCATCTTCATCTGCAAGTCATCTTCATCTGGATATGGATCATCATCACTAGATCTGGATCATCCCCCAATCTAGATCATCTCTGGAGCATCATCACTGGATCTAGATCATCCCCTGATCTAGATCATCACTGCTGGATCATCATCACTGTAATCATCATGGGTGCTATCTTATGATTCTTCTCATCACAGGAAGTTCTACAGAGCCATCCCTTTTTCATTCTGGTTGTAGGCCTAGCCTCCATGTAGGTCTTCTTCCAAAACTTATATCTGACCCTAAGTCATAATGGCCCATCCAGCACTTATATCTGATCATGTAGGAACCCATCCTATAATCATATCAGAAAGGCACGCCCAACACTCACATCTGACCATGTGGGAACACCTCCCACAACCCTGTCAGAAAGGCCCAGCACTCACATTCGTCAACCAATGTCAGAAAGGCTCGACACTTACACTTGGCCATGCGAGGAACCAATCCTCCATGCCAAAAGGCTCTGCACTTACATCTATTAACCAATGTTAGAAAGGCTCGGCACTTATATTCGACCATGCAAGGAACCAATCCTTCATGCCGAAAGGGATCTACACTTACATCTGACAACCAATGTCAGAAGGGCTCTGCACTCACATATGATCATGTAGGAACCAATCCTACAGTCACATCAGAATGGCCCTCAGTCCTAGAATGAGCTATTTTGGTAACTAACCAGGTGCCTCCATTCCAAGAATGGCATCCAGTGCTTTTATCTGATCATGTAGGAACCAATCCTATAGTCACATCATAATGGCTTAGCACTCACATCTGACATGGAAGGAACCAATCCTCTCACCATGACAGAATGGATCATCCCTTACATCTGACCATGGAAGGAACCAATCCTCTCACCATGTCAGAATGGATCTAGGTCTCATCATTTCCCCTTGGAGGAAACCTCGATCTGAAGAACACCAAGCTTCTCCCTGAAGTATTCAAACTTCACCCTAGCCAATGGATTTGTCAACACATCAGCTATATGTTGCTCTGTCGCAACATACTGGAGCTTCACTGCTCCCGTTTGCACCATATCCATGATATAGTGATACTTGATCTTGATATGCTTTGACTTGTCATGGAACACTGGGTTCTCTGACAACTTCAAACAACTCTGGTTGTCACAATGTATACAAGTAGCATTCATCTGGAGATCAAATAAATTAAACAGTAGCTTCCTCAACCATACTGCCTCACAACTAGCTGAATAAGCTGCGGCATACTCTACTTCAACTATACTTAGTGCCACACATGATTACTTCCTTCTAAACCAAGAAATCACACCTGATCCCATACTGAAGAAGCACCTTGAAGTGCTCTTCCTATCGATGGCACTGCCTGCCAAATCTGAATCAACATAACCCTCCAGGTTAATCTTCTGATTCACCTCATACTTGAGCCCATAATCAATTGCACCCCTCAGGTACCTCAGAATATGCTTTGTAGCAATCAAGTGAACATGTATCGGATCTGTCAAGAATTGGCTCAAGATGTTCACAGCAAAGCAAATGTCTGGTCTCGTGTTCATCAGGTACATCAAGGACCCAATCATCTGACGATACATCGTAGCATCAACCGTCTCTGATGAAGCATCACTCAATAGCTTCAGGTTTGATGCCATAGGTGTGGTCATGGCCTTGCAATCTATCATCCCAAACCTCTTCAGGATCTCTACTGCATACTTCCCTTGTCCAAGGGAGATTCCATCCACATTATGCCACACCTCCATGCCTAGGAAATAATGCATCATACCCAAGTCCTTCATTTTGAACTCGATAGCAATCTTTCTCTTCATATTAGCAATCAACCCATCCATACCTATTACAAACACATCATCTACATACAGTAGGATCATCATTGAGTTGCCATCTTCAACCTTGTAGTAAATGTTGGAATCTTCTTTACTCTTGGTAAAGCCCAAACTGGATAGAAAGCTATCAATTTTGTTGTACCATGTCCTGACTGCCTGTTTCAAACCATACAGGGCTTTCTTCAATCTGCACACATGATACTCCTTGTCATGTGTCTCAAAACTAAGTGGCTGCTCTACATACACTTCATCTTCCACTACACCATTCAAGAAAGCAGTCTTGACATCCATTTGGTGTATCTTCCATTTCATTATTGCAGCCAGAGCAAGTACTGATCTGATGGAAGTGTATCTGGCTATAGGTGTAAAGGTTTCTTCATAGTCTATTCCTTCTTTCTGTGAGAAACCACAAGCCACAAATCTTGCCTTATATTTCTCTATGCTACCATCTGTAACATGCTTGATCTTGTAGATCCATTTGGAAGTTACAACCGATTTCCTTTCTGGTCTTGGGACAACATCCCAAACATCGTTCTTCATGATCAATTGATATTCTTCGATCATAACATCCTTCCATTCTTTCTGTTCTGCCGCTTCTTCATAATTGGAAGGTTCTTTATTGATAAAGTCACATAGTAAAGATTCATATCTAGAGCAGGATCTGGTTCTCTTTCTTTCTCTGTGATTCTCTTCTGGAGTCCCATATCTTTCCACACCTTGGATAATTTCTTGTACAAAAGTAGGTTTCCTCTTGTGAGGATTCTTCTCTTGAGGTGGATTTACATGTTCTTGTGATTCTTCAAATTCTCGATCTTCTTCTTGAGTTTCTTTGTTCATGGTTGTGTCATGAATTCTGAGTGCTTCTACTTCTTCAGGTTCTTTAGTAGGTCTCTTTCTGGATTTGTTGTAGGCTGTTTCTTCATCAAATGTTACATCCCTGCTGATGTCGATCTTCTTGAATCCTGGGAAATATATTCTGTAAGCCTTCGAGCTTTCAGAGTATCCCACAAATATACCCTTCTTTCCTGAAGGATCTAATTTTGTTCTCTTCTCTTCTGGAATGTGCATGTACACTGGACAATCGAATATTCTGAGATGGCTAACTTTTGGTTTCTTGCTGGAGAAGACTTCTTCAGGATTCTTGTTCTTGAGCACTCTGTGTGGAGTATGGTTCTGTACATACACCGCTATTCTATCAGCCTCTGCCCATAGATGCATGGAAAGATCCTGATCATGAAGCATTACTCTTGCAGCTTCCATGATAGTTCTATTATTCCTTTCTACAACCTCATTCTGTTGTGGATTATATGGAGTGGATAACTCCCTCTTAATCCCTGATTCTTTGCATAAGTCTTTGAATTCATTTGATGTGAATTCTCTACCATTTTCTGATTGAAAGGTCTTGACCTTGTTTTCTATGTGGTTCTCTATCAAGGCTTTGAATTCCTTGAACTTGCTGAAAACTTTATCTTTGTTCTTCATGAAGTAAATCCATGTCTTTCTAGAAAAGTCATGAATGAAAGAAACATAGTATACATACCTGCTTAGTGAAATTGATGACATTGGTCCTCATACATCAGAGTGGAAATGTATTCTTTGTATTCTTTCCTTTCGCACATCCTTTGCAGACCCCTTCATGTTTTGCTTGAGTTTTTGGAAGACCTTCAACAACTTTGCTTGCAAGTGGTAGTGCTCTGTAGTGCACATGTGCAAGCCTTCTGTGCCAAATTTCATTTGGCTCTACTATGTCATGGACCAAACCTTATTCTAGATGGCCCTTCAATTTGTATAATCCTCCTTCTTGTTCTTCAATTACTGTTGCATCGTCAATATTCTTTCCTCTTGACCACATTAGGACTTGGCCATCTACAAATGCAACCCTCATGCCTTTTGCATCCAGTGCCGATATGGATAGAAGATTCTTCTTTAGTCCTAGTAAAAACAAGACATCCTTCATTTTCATAGACTTTCCAGAGTCTAGATTGTAGGAGGATTCACCACTACCTTTTATGGGATATTGGTAGTCATCCCCAAGTTTCACCTTATGTGGTGAATTATGTTCGGATAGTTTCTCAAAAGAATCCTTGAAACCTGTCATGTGTTTGGAAGTGCCACTGTCAATAAGCCAATATTTGCTTCCATGAGTGACAGTTCTCGTGAGAGCAGAGATCATAACATATTCTTCTTCGCTTGAAGAGTATTCAATTTCTTGTTTTACTCTCTTCTTGGGAGTATCATCATCCTCAGCAGTGTGAGCATGATGTCTTTCTTTGGAGTTCTTCTTCTTCTTGGATCCATTCTTATTCATGGGACAATTTCTAGAAAAGTGTCCTATTTCATCGCATGTATAACATCTGAGTTTGGATGGATCCCTTCTTACAGGATTATTTTTCTGATGAGAATGCTTACCTTGGTGATGATGATTTTCCCTTCTTCCTTTCCTAGAGTGTACTGTGAGAGATTGATCTTCACTTCCCATCTTTTCTTCTTGAGCTGCTATTCAAGATTATTCTTGTGAACATTCTTCCCAGAGTCTACTGAACTTGACTAACTTCTTTCTAGAAAAAATTCCTTGGATGAAAGACTCCCATGACCTCGGGAGACCAT
This sequence comes from Pseudotsuga menziesii, assembly GCA_001517045.1. Lineage (NCBI taxonomy): Eukaryota > Viridiplantae > Streptophyta > Pinopsida > Pinales > Pinaceae > Pseudotsuga > Pseudotsuga menziesii. The sequence goes on from LPNX010016861.1 coordinate 571,263, forward strand.
TTAAGGTAGTCATCACAATTTTTGCATTCTCCACTTCTTCATCTACTGCTTCTAGCTATTCTTTGATCTGGGAGACCCTTGTGAAGTATGGCTAGATGGTCTCTTCATTCTAGATCTTTACATTCTTCAATTGGTTCCTTAGATTCATCTTCCAATTGATGTTCTTACCTTCAAATAGTTTGGTTAGGGCATCAAACATAGCTTTAGGTGTCTTGAGGAAGGACACCTATGGTATGAGGTGGTCCTTGATTGAATCAGCAATGATCCTTTTTTCCATAACCAAGTTCTTCTTATGTAAGGCCTTGGCCTCATCTCCCTCTGGAACTAGAACCTCCTCACTGATATAGGAGTCCAACTCATTTTCTTCCAGGACCAGCGAGATCCTATACTTCCAGGCTCAGAAGTTATCAGCTCCCTCAAGCTTTTCATCAAGCTTGGTATGATGAGACATATTAACTGAGAACCTCAAATGTAAATACAAAATATTTAGATCTTACCAGGTCAAGATGTCGGACCTAGATTTGGAGCTGAAATTTTGTAGTGCTGGTTAAGGAGCAGATTAGGGTTTTTCTTTTCCGAAGTTCTGTCCAACCAAATGCTTTGATTTTGATCCCTAACTTCAATTTTGAGGAGGAGATCAATCCATGCCTAGGCTCACTAAAAAATTTCCACTTCTATGAAAAGCCCTAATTTTCGGTAGTAGTGTCGGGTCCAAAACTGAAAAACCTCAGAATTGGATTCTTCTTTGACAGAAAGATGCACCATAGGGAGGAGAGTTATTCCAACCTTCTTTTTCTGAAAATCTGTGGAGAGAGATCCACAAAGTAGGAATCCCTAGTTCCCGTAGCTGCACAGTGTCTTCTTCTCAGGTTAGCTCTGATACCATGTTAGATTTTTAACATTAAGGTAGCATTATATTAGGATCTTTAACTGAGAGAAAAACAAGAAAAACAATAAAACACAAGAGACAATGAACACATTGTTTTTCCTCGAGAAAACCATAAGTGGAGAAAACCCCGCAACTTCCTCAGAGATAGAATCAACACCAAAAGTAAAACCAAAAATAGTAAGATGATCTCCCGACAGCAATAACCTTATTTCTTCCTTGCCCCAATGTCTTCCTCTTCCTCAGCTATGCGCTACAACTGAGTGTGAGTGAGTGTGTGATAAATAGAGAGGCTAGCTCTCTATTTATACTAATTCCCGACTTGACTAAACCCAACTAGGGCCAACTTCACTAGGTGAGTCTAATAACCCTAGTGCCCCGAAACTGTGGGGACTTTAACCCTTAGACAATAGGAGGGTTACCCACCTTGACTTGACATGACTTGTTTACATTATAGAAACTCCCGATAGGAACATCAGGGCATGACATGGCTCAAGTGCATTACAAATACATCCCGGAATAAACATCGGGTTACAATACATAAGAAATACAAGTGAATGTATTCCAAAGTTACAATTACATTAACACATATAAGATAATGTGAGTGAAGAGACTTTCGAAAAGTTTTTTTTTTATCCCACATCACAAGGTTTGTTGGTTTACAACTATTTTCAAGAACAAAATATGTTTTCAACCCTCAAATAATCCTTTTCTCAATGCTATAGTTCCAGTTGAGCTTGTGATGAATATCAATTCCGAGATATTTATAGGAAGACACGTCCTCCAAGTTTCTATTGTCATATACGAAATTAGCATAAGTGACCTTCTTGGAGTTCATAATCATAACTTATTTTTTATCAATGTTAACAAGAATACACATATTAGAGTATAAATATTTAATAATTCTTAATTTCTTATCAATATCAAAGAGGAGCCTTGTGAAAATAATGATATCATCAACATAGAGAAGAAGGATGACAACTATTCCAGCTAAGGTCATGATAGTCTTAGGAATTAAACAAGCATACATATAATTAATAATGACACACCATATTTACATGGAAAACCCAAAATCAGGAAAAACCACCATAATAGATATATTATCTCCCTTGACCTAAATCAACCAAGTCGAGCCAAGTGAGCTATCCACCACTCACCTCCAAGCCACTTTACAATGGAGCCTCCTCAAGCCTTATAAATACTTCATCACATACAATACCATGGGATAATACCATGGACCACCAATACCATGGAACACCAAATACTATGGAAAAATACCATGGGCCTAGAAACATGTGCTAGAATTAAACCACCTTTGACTCAATTTCGAGCCAATCTCCCCTTTAAACTTGGCTTGGAGTAATCACCAACCCCCTCAAAGTTTTATCGAGGAATCTCACATACACCCCCCTATCACCTAGGTCTATCTCTTGACTTTACATGTGAGTTACCAGGGGTACGCATGACTTACCAAGTCTTACAACCATATTCCCATTAACATGTGAACTACTCCATCAATTTTTTTCTCATGTGTCTTCATGTTGACTACACCATCATCATCCATTGCTTCATCCTCTCACTTTTCCATACTCACTTTCTTGCTCATTTTTTCGTGCTCCTTTTGTACATTCATCCAACCTTTTCATTGACATCCATATGAATAAGAATCCATCTACCATATTGCATGAGTCCTTAATCGTTGTAACCTCTAGTTAGGAATTATCTTCACATACATGGTTGATCAATCTTGGTCCCACAATTGAGATTAAACCATCTCACATTCCTCCCATAATCAAAGACTCAACTTCTTTGATCCATATCAAGATCATAGGTTATGAGTGCACCTTCCACCCTCGTACCTACCCATTGGTTCATTACACACTGGATGCAACAACCCTTCTCTATGAATAAGAGGGATACCTTATGCTTCTAGCACTTGAGGAAATTACATTTTGACCAAGAACCAAAAAATACTACTAGGAGGTTGGGTACCACTGAACATGAACCCCACAATTAATTCAAAAAACTAAGTACACCACAATAAGCATAACTATATGTTAAACCATAGCTCTGATACTAGTTCTTAGGAATTAAATGAGCATGCATATAATCAATAATGAGAGAAAATAAATCCACATAGAATCACATTTAAGATAGACACACCATATTTACATGGAAAACCCAAAATCAGGAAAAACCACCATAATATATCTATTATCTTCCTTGACCTAAATCGACCAAGATGGGCCAAGTGAGATAGATAGTGACTCACCTCTAGGTCACTTTACAATGGATCCTCCTCAAACCTTATAAATGATTCATCACATACAATACCATGGGTCACCAATACCACAAAAAAATGCCATTGCCCACCAAATACCATAGGCCCAAAAACATGTGCTAGACCTAAACCGCCTTTGACTCAATCCCGAGTCAAGGTTAACCCTAACATCTAGCACAATCTGCTTATTTTAAAAAACCTTCTAGCTTATTAATGCTTATGCCAGAAAGGCTAAGGGAGAGGGGGAAACCTTTATTAACTCCAATATTATAATTAATATCTTTCGACCATCCCTCAATGCTCTTAAATTTTGCAATTATAGTCTCATACATCCTTATCACAATAGCTCTCAACTCGAGAAGAAAATTTAGCTTTTATGGTCTATTCTACAATTTATTTGTAGGCACCATATCGAAAGCTTTCCCAAATCCAACAAAGCAGCAAAAGAGATTGTATTAAATACTATGACATTCCTCTGTAAAGATACTAAGCATAATGATGTGGTCCATGGTTGAGTGATGTCTTCTAAAGCTTGTTTGGCCTTTATCCCTCTTACATTCACGTTCTATCGATACATTGAATTTATTTTCTATAATGATATTGTAAGTCTTGGATGAGAGGGCTAATTATAATAGTTAAATAATTAGAGGGGTTATTTCTATCTCCACCATTAAAGATAGGAATAATGAGTCTCTTAGTCCAAGAATTAGGGAAACCTTGCTTGACAACTAGATTGAAGAGTTTGTAGATGTGAGGAATGACGATCCCAATTTTTAATATTTCTACTAGGTATCCTTCAATGTGCGTAACTTCTCCATTTGCAAGGGGCTTAACCCAAAATTAATTTCTTCTAAAAAAAACTTATCCTAGAATGTTGTCAATAACGCGGGGGTATTGGTAAAGCTTTTCAGGCATTCCAACCTTTCAAAGAAATCCTATTTTTATCTTTAGTTTTACTAGTTAGAATTTACCTTCAAGCTACCTCAGAGAGGTATAAAATTTTTCTTGATATTTATGTATATATTGCATTTTTTTCCTTGTAATTAGGATTTTGTATGAGTTTACCTTGTCAATTAACTTTCTAAATGACTCTTCTTATAATTTTACATTCTTTATCATAAGTAATTGAAATTAATAAAATAAATATTCCACATAAAATAATTACAAAATAAATATTATTAAAATTAAAATAATATTAAAATAATATTTATAATTATATAGTAAAATTGGTGTACACTTTTTTTGGGAACCCATTCACTAGCTATGTTCTACATCTCACGAATAAAAATGATATACATATTAGTAATAATAAAAATTATAATAAAAACTCAATAATATAAATTCCTAATAATATAAAATATAAATTCATCTAATTTTCTAATTTTTAAACTACTTTTTAATATTTTAATTGTCTATTTTTCAACATAATATTTTAATTGTGTTATATCAAATAAAAATTAATTTATATTTTTTAATACTTTATTTCTCTTTTCTCACTTTAAAAAATAATCATTTTTTATTATACCCTAATACTAATAAACATAATAATAATCACTCATTTTCCAAAACAAAATTCAATGCTTATTTACAATGAAAATCATTCAAACAAAGCCAAATCAAAGCATATGCCTTCTAACAATTTATAAACATTCTCTTCCCCGGCAGATATTGATCCATGTTAGCTTTCGTGATATTTTAAATTTGGTTGTTCACTAAGAAATGTGTTAGTTTCTCGGTCCCCAAGATTTGGCACCAAACCGAACCCTCCTCAATCCTCCTCACGGATGACGATATTTCATGTGCATAATCATAAAATTTATTTTAATCATATTTATAAATTCTAAATATTTCAGTTTTAGACTTCAAAAGTTCATATTAAGTTTTGTAACAGTTTTTTTTTTCCGCTGATAAGAGGCGGTTCACCATTTGTTCGAGGGCTTATCCATCTATCATAATGTCATATCAACACGAGAATCGAAATTATATTCATTCATAATTCATATATTTATAGTGGGGTGGGGAGGACAACATTCAATCCTCCCAACCACCCAAGCTACAACCAATGGACCAACAGTATAGAAGTCAAAACGGTCAGTTTGAATGTTAAGTATAAAAACATAACAACAATAGTAAATATATATAAAACATATGTTAACAAAATTAATAATAAAAATAATAATTATGGACCATATGCTTTTCAATTACTAATGATCATCTTCATGTAAATTAAGAATCAACTTTATTTTTTTTTCATATTTATCCGGAAATGCGTATATATCTTAGGATTTTTGGGTGGACTACCATCTATGCTTTTTCATCAATGGACGAGAGTAAGACAATTGTATTGTCCAGATTTATTTTATGGGCATTGTTCAAAATTCATAATTAACAATTATAAAAAAAACTTGAAAATAGCTCACGTGATAACTGCACTTTGTGGTGGTTGGAAAAAAAATATAAATAAAAAATAGCTAAGTTAACTTAATGGTATGGTAATTTGTAGTCTATGTGTCATTGGAACTCCATCTAACAACTAGAAGTCGAGCTAATGTGCACAAGCTTTAGTCAAACTTCATTTTACAACTCAGAGTTGTAATGTGCTTGTGTGAGAGTCGAACTCCTAATAAATTCCTCTGAAGTCATGTGATAATTGCACTTAGTGGCATGGTAATGTGCAACTCATATGACACTTAAACTCTAGGTGGCAGTTGGGAGTCGGGTTAATGTGGATAAGGATTAATTGAACTCTATTTGGAAGTTAGGAGCTGAGATAACTTGGAGCTATTATATTAAGTGCAATAGATTTATATTGACATTTAAATTAACTATTAGATACAACTATTAACTTAACTCCAATAATGATACAACTATAATCTTAACTTCCACTATAAGCTTAAGAACCACAAATCAAGTGGTTGTTATATTAGATTAACTATTAGATACAAGTAATTGACACATTCTTTAGGAAACAAACATTATCAATGTGTGAAATATATGTCTCTCCGCGTATTCCGAACATATTAATCTTATTAATATGATTGTTGCTAGTACATATAACAACATAAGTTCATCTAAAGTCCCAATTATAACAATTTTTATATTAGATATAAATATCAAATCTCGTTAGCTACTCTTTGTATAATAAGGTTTAAGGTGGATCCTGCAAAGATTGATTTCAGACAGCTCAGTGAGAATTAAGTTTCTTCGTATAGTAAGGTGGAGTCCACAAACCTTGGATGATATAAGGATTGCTTGAGAAGCTTCCGATAGTGTGAAAACCAAGAATAAGAATGCATTCTTTCTTCAGTTGGACCTATCCAAGGCATATGATAGGGCACACTAGAAATTCCTTCAAATGACGCTTCTCCAAATTGGTCTTTCGTGGTGGGAAATAAAATGGATTATGCCATGCGTCTCTTAGGGAAATTATATTGTACTTATAAATGGAATCCCAACATATTTCTTTTAAGGTTGTAGGGGATTGAGACAAGGTTGTCCCCTATCTCGATTATTGTTTCTCATCATAATGGAAGGCCTTATCAGGTTAATATTAAAATAAATTTTGGATCAAAACATAAAAAGGGTAAAGATTTCACCACAAACTTCCATTTTAGGCCTCTTATTTGTTGATGATGATATGGTTTATGGTGTAGGGATTCTGGTTGAATGGAAGGTAATCCATTCATCTTTGATGATTTTTTGTAACATGACTGGTATGTTGATCAATGGGGGAAAATCCATTTCCTGAAAAATAACATCAAATAGGAGCATCTTACATAAATTGGAACCTTCCTCCTTTATCAATCTAAGGAGATTTCATAGGGCTCAAAATATCTTGTTTTTTTCTTAAAACCAAATGGTTATCAGAAATCTGAATGGAGTAGGCTCCTTTCCTAGTATGAATCCAAAATATCACATTGGTGCTAGAGATGGTTATCGATAGGTGGTCGACTCACTCTGGCTAGATCTATTTTAGACAACCTATTAGTTTACTGGTTATGATTATGAAAAGTTCCTAAGGATATCCCATATGTTATTCATCATAAAAAATTGACTTTATTTGGGTCGGTGATGGCACTAAACAAAAGTACCACTTGACCTAATGGGAAACACTTTCTTGGCATAAGAAGTTAGGTGGATGATCTCTTAAAAAAATATTTTTTGCCAAAGCACAGCAGGACAAGAGTTTATTGAGAGCTCTGTTTATGGACAATATCTAGAGCTCTATGATTAGAGAAAAATATATCAAAAAACTGTCTATAGTGAATTCGATTCGATCGCCAAAGAGGAATATTAAAGGAGCATCTAATATTTGGGCTAGCTTGATTTCCTTATTTTCAGTTGTCAAGGATCAGATTTCCTAAGTTCCTGGTAACGGAAGATCTGTTATCGTCGGTAAGGATCCCATAATCAGTGGTCCTCCAATATTCAAATTATCCCAAGAATTATTATCGTTATTATATTTGAAGGATTATTTCTACATAAATCACATGTTCTTAAAGCTCCCTAGGCCTCAGTCTCCAATCAAATGGATTAGTGCATCTCAACTTAGTCTCTACAGTTCTATGGCTCATGAATTGTCCTCTTACATTATGGGGTTGTATAGAGGGAATATTAATATTAGAGACATTGATTACTCCCTCTGATGGTCGTGCAATACATCCTCAGGTACTATATATGCTAAGTTGGCTTATGATGGCATCTTGTCAGATATGTTGGTGATCCGAAGTTGGTGGCACGACATATGCTAGAAATGGAATGTTCCTGCAAAAGTGAAGGTTTTTACCTAACTCATGTTGGAAGGTAGTATTCTATCATGGGACAATCAACAAAAGTGTAGTTTTTATAGTTCAAATCTAGCTCTCTGTGTCGTAATAAATCTAGATCAATAATCCATTTTTTCATTACATGTCCCAAATTTTGGCGCATTTGGAATATGGCCTGCACAACTATACATATACATTTCTTCTAGCCACACACGCCTTTCTTTATAAGTTTATAGAAATGGTTTATATTTGTTTATGATCTCAGGGAATTGATATGTTTTTTTTGGGAGATCTGGAAGCTGAAAAACTCTTGTTGGAAAGGAGATCAAGTACGAAAGGTGCAGCGAAGGAGATAGCGACAAGTGTTAAATTCGATTATGCAAGAGAAATTTACTGATAAGTGTGGTTGGTGTAGTCGAAAATAGTTAGAATTTTGGTCCAAGTTAGTTAGAAAGTTAATTTATGTGGACATTTTTGTAAAGGCACAAGCCTATAAATAAAATTAGGAATGTAGTTGATAGATCATCTTGGATCATACCTCTTTATATTTTGTGTCACATGATCTTATCATTGCGACTTACTTTGTGATTTGCAGATGAATGAATTTTGGGGCTTTCGACCAAGGGATGTGTTTTGATCTACATGAGACGAGCATTGATGAAAACTCTGTCTTTGGTTTAAATTGGAATGATGCGGTCTATCATGTTCTTCTTATCTAAATGATGTGATATATGATGTTCTTCTTGTTTGAATGATGCAATCTATCTATGTATGAATCTATGGGATATGATGATGCAAATTCTTTATGTGGTTAATGTGTTCTTACATGTTGATATCTTTGCTAAGTTAATTTGAACCATGAATTGATGCGATATTAGAACTGTTGTGAATAATGATAAATAACTAGGATAAACGATATGGTAAAATCTCCTGGTTCTATGAACTGTAATACGATAGAGTAAGATTAAGTGTGCAAGCCCTATTCATTTATGTGGAAATGTGGTTCCTACAACATTCCCTCAAACATATCGGGTGATACTGCATCTACTTCGCAGGTGTTGTTGGATAGGGTAAAACCTCTCCTAACTAGTGTTTAGGGAGATTGCGTCGAAGGGTGTTGACATTGAGTGAACCCCTATCGACTAAAGTGTGTCAAAAAATGGTTATGTTGCTAGGACCTTAGTGTGAGGAAGAAGAGGACATGTTGTGGCACTCGACAAAACTGAAGATCCAGGACTGGTTCAATCAAAAGGCCCGAGAGTTTGCAACAGAAGAAAACCAGAGCTCCAGACTGACAATAGAAGAGTGTTTGGGAAGACATATCTACTCTGATATTAACATAATTTTCTTCATTGAGTTCCCAATTATTTTGTACGAGTGGTTGGTGCAACTTACCTTCATGAAAATGAACTTTTAAGGAGGCAAGCCTACTTACTGGACCCATGAACTGATCCGACAACTGAAAAGGGTAGACAATAAGGCATCAAAGGCTGTCAAAGTGTGGCTCTACATCATTTTGGAAGGATATATCACTAATTTTGTTGTCAACATAGTAAAATCCTATAGAGACACAGAAAAGGAAATTCTTCCAGGGACTAAGAGGGACGTTTATATTGTCTTTGCAATTGTGTATTAAGATGCTCATATGCGAAAAGGGAATATTGAAAATGATCTCTGATGAGTAAATCCCTGGTGTGCAGAGGTTACAGGTACTGCAGAGACAAGGGTTGGATGGAATGATACGGCGTATATGGATGGGAGTTACGACGAGAGTGTGAGGGAAGTCAAGGAAGAGTGTTGTGTTCTACGGAGTGGGGTAAGGTTCCAGTAAGAGAAGAGGTAGAGGACTGAGGACAGTCTGGGTGCGACCAAAACAAGAAACTACGAGAGGATAACACAAAGGACTAAGCGACCCTGCAATGAAGAAGGAGACAACCTAGTTATTCCTGAGCCTGAGGAAGGACCAAACCAAAGAAACAACGTACCTACACCTCTGTGCACTGTGCGAAATTTAGGAAGAAACAATAGATCATCACAAGACTGCCCTGTGTTCCACCACAAGAGTAATAGTAGAGGATCAATGAATACCAAAAGATGACGTAGAATGGCGGGTGATGACGTAAAACTACCCTTGTTCCACAGGAATGTGAATGAATATCCTAAGTAGTATTGGTTTCTTTGCGAAGTAGTATGTACCGTAAAGCAAGTCCAAGACAAAGATATCAAGAAAGGAAAACTAGTGACAACCTTTCAAGGGAGAGCATTGGATTGGTACATGAAGTTTGTACAAGTGCCGATAGGACATCAATAGAAGACACTAGCACATATTAGAAACCAAATTGATTGAAGAGTTCATAAAACCCAAATATGAGTCCCAGTACAGTACTGAGTTGAAGGAAATGAACAAATATTCGAACGAGTTGGTATGGGATTTTGATCAGCAGTTCAAGTCGCTGATGGACAAGGTCAGTTTTTAGATGAGCAATGTATAACACAAAGAATGGTTCATCAAAGCTTTGGCACCACACATCTGAATGCCACTAATGCAACAGAATGTTGCGACACAAACCGAGGCTCTCGAAATTAAAATGAAGCTAGAAGCTTCATGAGTTGGAGAAATGGGGTTTGGGGTGAATCAGATCCAATCACAATTGGCAAATATTACTATTTAGTTGCAGGATATCAAGAAGGGAAAGGATGTCCGCGAAGAAGTATGGTGCACTCGATGTCGCACAGAAGGAAATCATAAGGATTAATGTCTGGACTTCCATGAATACTTGCAGGATAGAGCCCCTAATCCATTGAGTTAAGGCGGTCTTCCATGGTGTCGTATATGTCAAACTAGAGGACATCCATTTGAGGAATGTGTATATCTTTAAAAGGTTGTGTCAAAGTTGATGAATCTGTTTGGAAATTTATGTCGATCAGTTGGTCATGAAGAAAAAGACTTCCAAGCAAATGACTTGCTCTAAGAGAGAACAATGGATACAAATTTTATGAAAGGAGAATAACATCGGCCAATGGAGAGTCTACAATCATAGAAACAACCACAATTCACACAACAACAAGCATAGTTTGCTCCGTCACATTTGCACTACAATCAGATGCAGTATAATCAGCAACAACCATAGTATACTTAGCTGTAGTATACTCAACCATAGTATGCTCCACTGCAGCCTAACCTGTAACAGCAGTTTAACCAACTGTAGTATCAACCAAAATAAGGATTATGAGGAAGATTCCACAGTGGTTGCAATGGAGGCTTAAGTTGAGGAGGCGTTATGGGATGAGGTCACAGACCAGTGATGTGTTATAATTGTGGACTCTTGGGACACTATTAGAGGGATTGTATGAACCTGCAGCCTCAATGTACATGTTTCACTGTCATAGATCAGATTGTCGAAGACTACCCACAGTTAATTGCAAAGTGTTAAGCCAAGAACCTGCCACAACCATAGATGAACCAGAATGCGAACCAGCCTCAAAATCAGAATCAAGGATCGACTGTAGGAAAATTTTTGGCAGAACACAAGACTCATCTCGCATATGTTGGAGTCATAAATCAAATAGGTGCAACGATGGGACATGATGGAACACTACAACAGATCCGATTGGCGACTCGAAAGAAGGTACAATTCGATGTCGACAACGAGAAAGAAACTTTCTTTGATGCAAGAGACATAATGAACAGAGACACATGTAAGTTTCCTATCTATGAAATGCCACCTACTTTTGAATCAACAGTTCTGTCAGGATCATCGTGAAGGGTTGGAACACTACAAAAATTTCTAGAAAGTTGTATGTCACTAGTAAAAGATCTAGATGCATTAGAAAAAATAGCAAGTTTGTTGTACAAACATGAGAAAGGGTCCGGACCACACTGTGAATTCCTTGCATAAAAAGAAAACAAAAAGGGAAATGAGAATGAATTACGTTGAGATCGGTGACTATGATGTGGATTCAGTCATATTGGATCTAGGATCAAATGTCAATATCTTGGAAAAGAAAACTTAGGAAAGGATGGGGAAACCATAGTTGGTTTGGTCCCCTGTACAATTGCGACTCGAAAATCAAGCCAGAGTATCACCAATTGGATGAGTACCACACCTACTCGTTGAAGTAGAAGGGATGAAGGCTTATGCATACTTCGATGTTATTGAAATCATCTATGAAAGAAGATCATATCCAACACTATTGGGGATTGGATGGGTTAATGACAATCTGGCGGTTATCAACTTCAAGAAGAGAGTAATGACCTTTGAGATTCACAACATGGGGATCATTTCTCCATTGAATCCAAGTGAAGATAGAAGATATGTTTAACCAGTAAAGGAGGAAGTTGTGGGAGAATGGGACAATGCATCTAATATTTTTGAGGATTACATACATCCCACCGCAAACGAGGAGATGGGCTAGTGAAGTGATAGCTATGCATCATCGGATTTTGACGATGCCCTAGAGAATTGGAAGAAATGGATACATGAAGTATCGGTCTGAAAATGTGGGCGAGTTACTCAGTTTTTGCGCCGGTTCACGACAGAAGTTGTCGAACTAACAACATACGAAGCGATACCTAACTTGACTGAGTTTATTGATGAGTTTGAGGAAAAATTATCAGAGACTCAGTGACTTTTGGCACTGGAAGAAGCATTGAAGGATACTTTGGCGATATGGTGGCCTATTCATAATATCTCGATCAACGTTTGGCCGATGTGTCGTAGACTGATGGAAGTTCAATTTGGGGAAACAAAGCACTACCAAGGGGGGGAGTTCGACGAAAAGAATGATCCCAATGACCATCTAGTTGCATGTTAGATTGCATGGGTGTCGAGGATGAAGGATGGATGGGTACATTCTTTTGTCAATACGTTGGATGAAATGCCACGAAAATGGTACGTATCAGCTAAACTACAAAGGGAGATTAAAACATGGGAAGATTTGACTGTCAGTTTCAGTCATACTTTCAACTTTGTGGATGCTAACCCAGTAATACATAGTGCACTTTAGAACATCCGAAATGTAGTATTGGAAATAGTTCCAGTGGAATTCCCAAAAGGACCACATGAGATGCCAGTAACACAATTGATGATGGAATGCTACAATGTGACAAGAGAACCTGACGATGAGGACAATCCAAGGAATATCAACATCACAGAGTCAGAGGGAAGTTGGGATATCGCAGCACTAGAAATACCAACCAACAAAGTCCAACAACCACTCAAGATAATGAATGTCAATATTGGGATGATGGAGGACGTGAAGTTTGTAATATAGGATATTACTAGGATGAAGCGAACATCACGAAGATCATTGATCTGCTGCACGTATTCCAAAATTGGTTCCTTACTAAATTTGCTGAGATGAAAGGGATTTTAGGAGACTTGGGAGAAATGAAAATCCCTCTAAATCCAGATGTGAAACCAGCAAAGCAACGTCCTTATTGATTGAACCCACGATACAAGGAATGTGTCAAAACTGAGCTCAACAAGTTGCTTGATGCTAGAATCATTCAACCTATAGAATTAGAGTCGAAATGGATCACTACAATAGTTATTCAAGATAAGAAGATAAAAGAAATATGGATATGTGTCGACCTCCATAAATTAAATGACGCACATCTTCATGGTCCGTTCCCAACGCCATTCACTAATGAAATACTGGAAAGAGTCAAAGGACAAGAGATCTATTCGTTCTTAGATGGATTTTCAGGTTACCATCAGATAAAAATTGCGAAGGAAGATCTACACAAAACCACTTTTGTGACAGAATGGGTATGTTTTCAATACATGGTGATGTCATTTGGCCTCAAGAACGCACCGACAATCTTCTCAAGGATAGTGGTCACTACGTTTAAATATTTCATTAAAAAATTATTGGCAGTTTACATGGATGATTGGACCATCTACAGGTTGGTAAAAGACCACATCGCAAACATGTGCCTGATGTTGGAAAGATGTCGACAACATTAGATCTCACTTAATCTGAGGAAGTGTATATTTTGTGCTCCATTCGGGATTTTGTTGGGACACATCATCCGCAAGGAAGGTATGTTGGTCGATCCCGCTAAGATCATGATAATTGTCATTCTACCTCCACCAACGAGAGTAAAACAACTCAGGGAAACATTGGGCCATACGGGGTATTATCGAAAATTCATAAGGGGATATACAACAATCACAACACCAATGGAGAAACTGTTGAAGAAGGACGCAAAATTCGAATGGAGCAATGTGTGTCAAAAAAAAAGTATCGATTCTCTAAAAAAACAACATGGTTACATCGTCGATATTAGTATTCCTAGATTTGACAAAGGATTTTCACATCCATGTCTATGCATCACCAGTCGCATTAGAAGTAATTTTGGCACAAGCAGGAGAGGGAGGAATTGATCACCCAATCGCCTTCGAAATTCAGAAATTTTATGCTGCAGAAAGGAACTACATGACAATAGAGTGAGAAGGATTGGCGATGGTGTATACACCGCAGAAATTCTGCCACTACTTGTTGGGAGGACACTTCATGATCTTTACAGATCACTCAACACTTAAATAACTGGTCAAAAAGGCTATGTTTGGGTGGGGGGGATATCTGTTGATGGTTTCTACTCTTCAAAGAATTTGATTTCAAGATCATCGTCAATCCAAGATGATTGAATTCCAGACTCGATCATTTGTCGAGGATTGAGATAGGTGAGGAACCAGGAAACATTGAGGACGACTTACCTAATGCACAATTGTTTAAGGTTGGAATGGTACATGACCATTATGGACAAATTATCTAATTCTTATCGATAGAAAAAGAATCGGAATACTTCACCACTAGTCAGAAGAAGAAACTAGTTGTTAGAGCTATGTATTTCCAGCTAATCACAGGACAACTCTACAAAATCGTCCTAGATGGAATTCTACGTCGATATGTTCTACCACATGAGCAGGAGATGATATTGGTAGAATGACATGATGGAATTGCAGCAGCACATTACGGAGGTCGGGAAACTGACAGGAAGATACTTCGGGCTTCCTTATGGTGGCCAACCATGCATAGTGACCCTGTAGACTATACGAAAAGTTGCGACGTATGTCAAAGGACGAGGAAGCCATCATGAAAAGACAAAATGTCATTAGTACCTTAGGTGACGCTGCAACCATTTGACAAGTGAGAGGTGGATTTTGTGGTACCCACCAATCCACCAAGAAAATGGACGGGTGCATGATACATTGTCACTGCAACATACTACTTAACTGAATGGGTAGACGCAACACTAGTGACGGATTGTACCGATGCGACAACAACAAGGTTCTTATTCGACAATGTCATCACTCAATTTGGTTGTCCCAAGATACTGATGAGCGACCAAGGGAGTCACTTTATCAATCGCACCATTAGTGCAATGACGAAGGAATTCAAAATCTAACATAAGAAGTGTACTCCACATCACCCGCAAGCAAATGGAACAGTCAAAGCATTCAACAAGGTATTGGAACATGTTCTAACAAAGGCATGTAAATATAATCCCAATGATTAGGATCTAAATATTCCTACGATATTATGGGCCTCTAGAACTACGTGCAAGTAGTTGATGGGGAAAACACCATTCAAGCTTGTCTATGGAAAAAACGAATTCATGCCGATGGAGTACATTGTTCCCATCCTGCGCATAGTGGAAGCGATAGGAATAAGTGATGAAGGAGCAGTCGAAGAATGGTTGAAGCATTTGTTACAACTTGAGGAGGATTGGTTCATCGTAGGTTTTCATCAACAAGTGGAAAAGGATCGACATAAGGCATGGTACACACGTCATGTCAAAGCGAAGCACTTCTAGCATGGATATTTGGTTCTCTTAGGACCTTACGTGATTCATTTCATCACCAATGGAGGTGCAGTGCAATTGTAGAAACTATATGGCACATTTCTACCAAAACTGGTGAAGGGGAGACGGCTAAAACCCTATTGGGATAGCTAGGTGTGGCACCATGACAAAGAAGCTGCGTAGTAAAAAAAACAACGATGCAAAAATAAAGTTGCAGAGTAAGTAATTGCAGCAAGGAGGATAAACAGAGAGGAAAACAAGTGCAAATCACAGCAAGAAGGGCACTCGACGACATCAGGTGAAGGGCGATGGAGTCAAATAAGGAAATAAATGCAGTAATTAAATCCGACGGGTGAAGGAGCAAGTGGACTAGACGTGCATTTATGAGGAATTGGACAGTTGGATTTGCATAAATGACGGTAGATTTGGTTGATCATCGAGGGATTCGGTTATGATGATTAAAATCATTTGCACAAGCATTCCCAAGGTTATAAGAATCGATGGGGGGAGGGCTGTTTTGAACCATTGTAATGATCAAGAGACTGAATGAGCACAAAGGTGAGTGTAATAAAGAAGAGAAGAGAAAGAGAGTGATAGACCAATACCGATGGCCGAGATAATTTCAAGTGATAGCACACAAGGGTCACCAGTATCGGGTGTGCCAGTCGCAGAAGAGACATTTGAACTGTAGGAAGTATTACTGCAAATTCCAAAGAAAAAGAGGGGTGAAAATCACCCCAAGTGTCCACAAAGAAGGATCAAGTTGACTCGGAGTGCAACCAGGGCAGTAGAAGCAAAGGAAAAGGTCGACCCATCATTAACAGGAGGAGAGGGTTCGACACCATGAAAAGGGACGACAACTGACGACATTCCAGGATATGTACCACCACGAAAGGAAGCCACACCACCAGTTTAGAATTTCAAAGAATCAATAGTACATCATTAAGACATCGACGACACCAAAGGGTGTGCATGTCATCATGCATATTGTGATGCATTTGCAAAAGTTGGTGTATAGAGACCATGAAATTATGGCGTATCTAAAACAAAATGCAAAACCCTTTGAGAAGCAACAATAGGGTGAAGAAGGTCTGGTGATTAGAGTGTCGACATAATGGGCTTTGGGTTTGCAGCAGTCGAAATTGTCACGAAATTACCCATAGGCCACATTTTGGCCATTTGATAGAAGTAAATGTGTGTGTAAAGCAACTATTATCATGCTTCCATGGTGGATACCTTTGGTAGACCTAATTTCTAAAATCATTGGAATTCCAATGGCCGGATTCAATCCATCACAATATTTTCGTGGAAAATATAACAAAAAAAGGTTGGTCACAAAGCTTAAGAACAAGTACGAAACCATTCGAGACAAGCGGGCATATTTCATCAATACTATCAATGACAAGGCCATTCGAGTTGCAACAAATCTAATGGCTGTGAAGATTGTGCAGAAGAACAAACCCAACCAATGCGCGTCGGGGGTTCTTTCTTGTGCAGAGAAGTGTGCAGTGGGGGTTTAGATGAATTGTTCCTTGTTCTTGGTGAACCAACTAATGGAAGACACCATGATGGAACAGGAAGGAAAGAGGCCATTTACTTATTCATGGATTTTGATATTGATCGCGCTTATGGGTTGGATGGAACCCAAGTTCTACTAAGGGATGGATGACGAAGTCAAAACGTGCAAGGGAGCGCAACACTAGAACTTATGGGTGCTTGAAATTAAGGAGTAGTAAATTGACCGCAACATCCAATTTTACTTATATTATGATGGACTTCAAGACACAACAGGGAAGGCTCCATGTCTCATCGAGGAATACATGACAAAATACAAACAAGTGGTGCAATTTGCAATGGGGCCACATTCCATACACATTCAGGCAAGGTAGGACGTGGAAAACCAATGGCTCACCATGACATCAAGTTGACAGATGAAGAGTTATATGTTATTATCGATGACTAGTCGATTTAATGGAAGGTCCCTATTGGTATCAATGAGCTGTCAGATATAGAGACAGGGTTACCACCTATTATTCCAGTTGAACAAGAGAAAGAACAAGTAAAAGGTTCTAGGGAGGAGTTTCAAGAAGAATCATTAGCCACTCTGATGGATTTAGGGTTAAAGAGATAACTGGAAGAAGGGACAATGACGAGAATATTTGAGCAAGGGGAAGCAAGCAGTGCACCAAATATGGCAGAGGATCAAGTAAGCTAGATACTAGCCGTGATCACCACTGCGACCAATGAAATTCAAGCGGAAGTAAACCATCATTTGATGGAGTTCTTTCAACAAGACAAGGGGTTGTTACAATCCCTTACAAATGCAATTCTAGAGAAGTTGTCGTAGATTGATGTGATGGAAAGAGAAACAGAGATAAGTACTGGAAAAATGGTGCGTCTCATACAGATTCCACCACGCACACTAGAAATGGGAAGTGAAGATGTCAATGCGACCATGCAGTAGTTCGACGTGATTAGCCTTGACATCACTGATCCACCGATGTCGACACTAACACACATATATAAGGAAACAATTCAAGAAATCATAGACCATGAAGATAAGGAAACAAGTCAAGAAATTAGTTAGTTAAATCGCAGGAGAAGAAGCACAAGCGAAAGAAGAGATAGAGTGGATGAAAAAGGTGCAAGAGGAAGAGGTGATGGAAAAAACCGAGGCCTTGGATGACAACGAGCTATTGATTTATTTGTAACTTCAGAATCTATTCACTTGTATACCTTATATTGTATTTCATTGTACCCCGATGTTCCTCCGATTAGTAGAATCATTAATATAATAGTCATGTAAAGTCATTGAGGTTAACCCTCTGTTGTAAGTTGGGGCAATAGTCCCCACATTTGAGGGGTATTAAGGTTATTAGACTCTCCTAGAGAAGTCGTCCCTGTAGAGTAAATGTCAAGTGGAAAACAAGTATAAATAGAGAGTGATACTCTCTATTTGAAACACACACTCACTCAATTGTAGCAGATGAGTGAGAGAAGAGGAGCTTGCACAATTGAGAGAGACAACAGCTATCGAAGATCATCTTTGTCTCTTTTGGGTTTTACTTTTTCTATTGGTGCTCATTCTATCTCTGAGGAAGTTGCGGGGTTTTCTCCTTTATGGTTTCCCTGAGGAAAATTCTTTGTCTCTTGTCCCTTGTCTCTTGTGATTATTGTTGTGCATGTTATTATCTCCGATAAGGTCCTAGATCATATTGATTAAATGATAAAAATATAACATGGTATCAAAGCTAACCTGAGAAGAAGACATTGTGCTACTACACAAGCTAGGGATTCTTACGGTTTGGGTCTCTCTCCATAGATCATCAGCAAAATGAGGCTAGGCTAACTCTCCATTGAAGGGTGAATCTTTCTGTCGAAGCAAAATTTGATTCCGGGCATTTTCAGTTTTTGACCTCACTACTGCAAGAAATTAGGGATTTTCATAGAAGAGAAATTTTTGAGTGAGCCCAACATAGGATTTCTCTCCTCCTCAAAATCAAAATTTAGAGACTAAGATGAAAATTTTTGGTTGGGTAAAACTTTGGGAAAGTCAAACCCTAATTTGAACCTCGACCAGAAAACCCTAAAAGACTAAAACTAGTCATTTTGGTGCATTCACTATATCTACATATTGGAGAAGGATTAGGAGCCGAAACATTTACAAGACGAAGATGAATTCCTAATGTACCATGTGTAAAACTTTCATCCTCTGCATCGCTATATTCTAGGACATATGATTCCTCCAAATCAAGGTTCTAGCCTCTCCCAGGATTCATCCCCAAACATGACACCTTGGGAGAATTTCTATATCTCGGGCTACGAAGGTCCAAATTAAATTTTGTAAGATGTGCCAGATAGGGAACAGACTGTAATTTCTGTGGTAAAAGTTTCATACCCCAAAGGTGAAACAGTGACACATGTAAGTCTATACAAGTTCTCTATGCTAAATAGTCCTAAAATAAGTCACCTTGGAAAAAATCTCATAAGTCCCAATTGGTGAAACGAATTCCACTCAAACTTGCGATGTTGGAAAGAGGAAAAACGAGGCTACCTCACTGCGAATTTTCATACACATAGGAGTAGTAATTGTGGTGATACTATTGAAACAATATCAATAAATTATGTAGAAGAAATTGAAGAAAACTAGGGCATCAAATATTTTGCAGTTCTAATCACAGTTTTGGGAAAATGAGTATGCTACTCAACTCAACCTTCAAGAGGAACATCTTTCTATCCAATCCGATTTTAAATATTCCAAGTTTTAAAATTTATTGTTTTTCTGACAAACGCTATGTCATCCAGATCTAGAACTAGGACAAACACCTCAAATCAGAACTTTGTGATCCTTGAAGAAATTGATCAGTATTTTAGTACGGAACTTCTAAGAGCTAGAGGGAGATGAGGCTAAAGCTAGAGACAAGACAATCATTACAGATTCTATTAAATACCATCTCAGCCCTCATGTGTCATCCTTGAAGACACCAAAAGGAAGTGTTCGATTCTATGATGAAGCAATAGAAGAAGAATAAGATATTGTTATAACCACCTTGAATGGCCTCCTAGGATCATGGGATTCATTCATTCAAGGAATGTGTGCCAGAAGAAAGTGATTACCTTCAATAGAATTTGGGAATAGTGCACACAAGAAGAAGCTGGAATCATAATAAGAGAAGAGAAAATGGGAGAAATTGAAGATCAAGCTCTCACGATTCAAAGAAGATCCCTCAAGCAATGAGGAATATGAAGCACTCAATTCTTGAAGAACCTCTTATCCATCGTTGAATTTGGATAAGAAATGATGATGTTATGAATGAAGAATATGATGAAGTTGAAGGCTCAAGAAGGAGTGTTCCCACGAAACAAATAAAGATGAGTATTTGAATTGTCTTTTCCTACATATCTAGTTGTTTGTATGACATTGTTTAGTTGTGAAAGGTATTATGCATGATAGAATGTATCCATTAATGACAGTATACTACTAATATGCATATGATGGGTAAGTAGCCCATGGTCCTATACAACAATCCATTGCTACTTAAATAGAATGAAACCTCTTTGCTGACATATTGGATTAGTGCACAATCCCAATGATGCCATGGTAGAGATGGAAGGCATCTAGAAAGTTTCCGTGAGATATGGATGAATGTTGTATTGGATAAAATAGTTGCATGATTATATCTTTATGAATAAGAATTTTCCATTATGAATATGCCTTATGAAATGTTTCTAACTATGCAACTGGTGCATTTGACTTATAGGAAAGATCGCGTACAATCGCCTACAAGAAAAGAAGGATGAGATTTGTTCCAAAGAACAAGTGACGATAGTTCAAGATTCACTCTAATAATCCAAAATGAAGAATGATGACTAGAATGCAATATCGAGACTTGAAGGGAATTTTGTAGTGTCTTCCATATGGATCTACAAGATCCAACATGCTATATATGGAAACATCATGGGATACAAGGCAAGATTTGTAGCACGAGGATTCTCACAAAAAGAAGGCATAGACTACGAAGATACATTTACAGCCAGTGGGAGTTGAGACACATGACAGGCAAAATCATGTGTGCAAATTAAAGAAGGCCTTGTACAAGCTTAGAAGGCACCCATGGGATAACACCTACATGAGGAGATTGACCTTTGCTACAAGGTTGAAGATGAAATCCTATAGAGGATGACAAGCTCACAGATGGGCATGAGAAGAACTTTTGAAAAGATTCAAGATAGAGGATCTTGGTATCCAGTGATCCTATATGGATACATAAAATATTAGTATCAAAGGAAGCTACTTGTCGCTATAGTACAAAATGTTTCAATACATAGAGTGTGAAAGGAAGAGGGAGAATGATTCTCTGCTTTAGAGGGAGCGACTGCAGAAGATCCTGAGGTTCGACATGATACAACAGGATGGAAAACTTACTGATGGCTCTAGGCTTGAATGAGAGTAAAGCGGATTCCAACCTTTGCTTCAAGGTTGAAGGAAGAAGACCAGTGATGCTCCTATTATATGTTGATGACCCGTTCCTGACAGGAAAAGAGAAGCTCTTTAAAAAAGAGACATGCTGCCGAGTTCGAGATAAAGGACTTGGGTATGATGCACTAGTTTCTAGGCATGGAGGTGTGGCAGAGTGAAGATGGAATCTTCCTTGGACAAGGGAAGTATGCAGCGGAGATCCTAAAGAGGTTTAGGATGATGGACTGTAAGGCCATGCCCATACCTATGGCATCGAGCCTAAAGCTATTAAGTGATGCTTCATCAGAATCAGTTGATGATACAATGTATCGTCAGATGATTGGGTTGTTGATGTACCTAATGAATAAGAGACCAGATATTTTCTTTGTTGTGAACACATTGAGCCAATTCCTGATGGATCTATGACATGTTCACCTGATTGCTACAAAGAATATTCGGAGGTACCTGAAGGGTACAGTTGACTATGGGCTCAAGTATGAAGCAAATCAGAATATTTACCTGGAGGGTTATGTGGATTCGGATTAGACAGGAAGTTCCATTGATAGGAAGAGCACTTTGGGGTGCTGCTTCAGTATGGGATCAGGTGTGATCTCTTGGTTTAGCAAGAAGCAGTCCTGTGTGGCACTGAGTACAACCAAAGCAGAGTATGTCACAGCTTTTTCGACTAGTTGTGAGTAAATGTGGCTGAGGAAGCTACTATCTGATTTGTTTGATATTCAGTTGGATGCTACTTATATATATTGCGACAACCAGAGTTGTGTGAAGTTGGCGAGGAACCCGATGTTCCATGACAATTCGAAGCATATTGAGATCAAATATCACTATATCAGGGATATGGTGTAGAGAGGAGCAGTGAAGCTCCATTTTATGACCCAGATCCAGATCTCTTGAAAGAGGGAGTTCTAGCATAGTGGGTGAGACAGGTTGTCTGAGCATAAAATCCTTACGACGATCATAGGTTGCTCAGACGTAAATGGTCCTGTAGGTTGTCCTTGGATGCAATCAGTCCTGGAAAAGCTCACAAGTTATCCTTAGATGTAGTCAGCCTTGATGTGATTCTATGCTAGAAATGGCCAGAGTGAATTTTGAGTACTTCAGAAGAGAATCTTGGTGTTTTCTAGATCGAGGTTCCTTCCAAGGGGAAGTGATGACTCCGTGAGCCTTTCTAACATGGTGGTAGGATTGGTTCCTCCCATGGTCAGATGTAAGTGCTGGGCCTTTTTGACATGGTGGTAGGATTGGTTTCTCCCATGGTCAAATGTAAGTGCTAAAGCCTTTCTAACATGGCGAGAGGATTGGTTCCTCCCATGGTCAGATGTAAGTGTTGTTCCTTTCTGACATGGCAAGAGGATTGGTTTCTCCCATGGTTAGATGTAAGTGTTGTTATGTTCTGACATGGTGGTAGGATTGGTTCCTCCCATAGTCAGATGTAAGTGTTGTGCCTTTCTGACATGGTGGCAGGATTGGTTCCTTCCATGGTCAGATGTAAGTGTTCTTCCTTTCTGACATGTTGGCAGGATTGGTTCCTCCCATGGTCAGATATAAGTGTTGTGTCTTTTTGACATGGTGGCAGGGTTGGTTCCTCCCATGGTCATATATAAGTGTTCTTCCTTTCTGACATGGTGGCAGGATTGGTTCCTCCCATGGTTAGATATAAATGTTGAAGATGTGAATACCTACGTGGATGTTAGGCCTACATCCAGTAAGGATGGCTTTGTAGAACTTCCTATGATGAGTAGAATTGAGAGATAACACCATTTTCTCGAGATAGTGGAAGTAGTGTTGATGATGATCCAACTTTGATGATGATCTAGTGACAAAGACTTGTGGTGATGAGCTATGTGAAGAGAATACCTTCCGATTTAAGAGGGACTGTTGATGTATTTGTAACTTCGGAATGTATTCACTTGTATACCTTATATTGTATTTCATTATACCCCAATGTTCCTCCGATTGGGAGAATCATTAATATAATAAAGTCACATAAATTCATTGAGGTTAACCCTCCATTGTAAGTTAGGGAAATAGTCCCCACAGTTGAGAGGTATTATGGCTATTAGATTCTCCTAGAGAAGTCGGCCCTATAGAGTAAATGTCAAGTGGAAAACAAGTATAAATAGAGAGTGAGACTCTCTATTTGAAACACATACTCACTCAACTGTAGCGCATGAGTGAGAGAAGAGGATCTCACACAAGTGAGAGAGACAACAACTGTCGAAGATCATCTTTTTGTTTTTCTAGTTTTACTTTTGCTATTGCTGCTTATTCTATGTCTGAGGAAGTTACAGGGTTTTCTCTTTTATGGTTTCCCCAAGGAAAATTCTTTGTGTCTCTTGTCTCTTGTGATTATTTTTGTGCATGTTATTCTCTCAGATAAGATCCTAGATCATATTGATTAAATGATAAAAATATAATAGGAGCAACTGGAGAGGGCCATATCAGCCACATGCGAAGAAATTCTCGACATCACTACAGAGATGTTCACAAAAGCAAAGGTAGTGCGACTAGGCCAAATAGTTGCTCACTTGAAGAAAGAGAACAAGGAGCTGTAGGAATGCACAATACCAAGTACACCACCCAAACAATTAGGAGAGTGCAGAGCTAAGATTAAAGAAGCAGAAACAAAGCTCAAAGAGTTGGAGAAAGAAACCAACTCCATTGACGAAGTAACAACGCAGTTTTGGATGCAAGTCATTCAGGATGACCAGCTATAGCAATTAGGAGCGCAACTCAATGAGGTAGAGGCACAACTGCAAGCGACATGGGGATCACTGTGAACAATGGACCCAATTGTGCAAGTGATAAAGGAGGAATAATTAAAAGCACTGCAACAGAGAGTCACCAAGGAAAGAGAATGCCATCAGCGCATGACGATGCAATTAAATCAGTTCCAAGAGGACATGGAGCAACTAGCACTAAAGGCTATGAAAAGACTTGTGGCCACATAGGAGGCACGGAGGAGAGTGCCACAATTATTTGAAGATAATCCCACAGAGCAAGAAGTCGAAGAATGCACGACACTAAGCACAAAGGTCAAAGAAGAGGTCGAGTAGATGAATGAACCAATGTTATCTAGCTGACGTGGCTTGAGGACGAGCCACAAGTTTGTGTTGGGGGCCCATTGGCAAGGAGATCAAGTGCGTAAGGTGCAGCGAAGGAGATAGCAACAAGTGTCAAAGTGGATTGTGCAAGAGAAAGTCAACGAAAAATGTGGTCAGTCTGGTCGAAAGTGGTTAGAATTTTGGTCCAATTTAGTTAGAAAGTGAGTTTATGTGGACCTTTTTGTAAAGGCACAAACCTATAAACTTAAGGTAGGAATGTATTTGATAGATCATCTTGGATCATACCTCTTTATCTTTTGTGCCGTGTGATCTTATGATTGGGACTTACTTTGTGATTTGCTGATGAATGGATTTTGGGGCTTTCGACCAAGGGATGTATTTTGATTTGAGAAGCTAATATGATATCAGCATTGATGAAAACTCTGTCTTTGGATTAACTTGGAATGATGTGGTCTATGATGTTATTCTTATCTAAATGATGCAATATATGATGTTCTTCTTGTCTGAATGATGTGGTCTATCTATGTCTGAATCTATGGGAACTAATGTTGCAAAGTATTTATGTGGTTAATGGGTTCTTACATGTCAATATCTTTGTTAAGTTAATTTGAACCATGAATTGATCTGATATTATAACTGCTGCAAATAATGATAAAAAACTTGGATAAATGATATGTTAAAATCTCATGGATCTATGAACTGCATTGCGACATAGTAAGATTAAGTGTGCAAGTCCTATTCCTTTCTGTAGAAATGTGGTTCATGCAGCCTTCCCTCAAACATCTCAGGTGAGACTCCATCTGCTTTGTAGGTGTTGTTGGATAAGGTAAAACCTTTCCAAGCCGGTGTTTAGGGAAATTGCGTCGAAGAGTGTCAATACTGAGTGAACCCCTATCGACTGAAGTGTGTCAACAACTCCATCATTTTTTAAGGAAAAAAACAATCTTTGTCTGGGGTGGTTTGTTTTATTATCTCTTCTTCCTAAGACTTCCATGATTTTCCTCCCTCCTCTAGGAGCTTTTCTAAGTTGGTCATGCTGCTCCCTGCCTATGTGGATGGTGTAAGGGAAAACTTTGATGGGGCTGTTCGTCAAGATGGGTCACTTTGTGGTGTAGGTTCCATGATCTTCCTAGACAGATATGATTCCTGTAAACTCTAGCTCAATGGAGGACCGAGCACCAATACAAAGGGAGAGCTATTGGGTCTTCGCGATGACCTTTTTTTTCGCTAAGGCTATGAATATTGGCATTGATCATATAGCGGGCAATTCTCGCCTTATAATTGATTGGGCCAAATTGGGATGTTCTATTCATGCCTTGGATCTTCGGTTGTGGCTCGAGGATACTTGTGCATTGCTTATGGAGTTTCCTCAGACGCCTTTGATCCACATCTTGTGTGAGTTTAATGGGGAAGCTGACATCCTTTCTCGTAGAGGTTATGGGGCCACATAGGGTCTCATTTTTATTTTTTCTAGCATTTTGGCACTATGCTATCTTCGAGCAACATGGGTTTTTTTGGCTGTCATGGTTCTTCCTAGTTGTTTTTTCATAAATTTTTATATCTCTTTCATAGATATAGGAGGATGGATCTAGTGTGCTTAGTTTGTAGCTCTATTTTGTCAGTATGATCTCAAACTTTTATGGAGTTGCTTTTTTTTCACATCTATATATACTTTGATAAATAAAGTAAAGCATTTTTTCTTGTTTGAAAAAAGGTGAAGCTCACAAAGATTGTTTTGCACTGAGAATTTAACCTTTTTTTGTTTTGTTTAAGCTCATGTGAACGCGAGGGTTGTGAGATGCTTGGTGTACGTGTAGACTGAGATTGTTTTCTTTTACCAGATCGTGAGTCTCCTCTATGTCATTAGAAGTAACAATCTTTTATCTTTCTAACCTAATATTTTCTATGTGATACGAAAGTAATTGTCTAATCTGCGATTTTTAAGTTCATGCAAAATTAAATAAAGCTACACATGCATATACATATATGTATATATTTACATATATAACTTATGAATATATACATATATAACTGTTTCGTTAACAATCTTTCATCTTTTGTACATCCGGCTATTTCTTCCTGTGATCGAACCTAATCGTCTAGTCTGCAATGTAAATTTAACTAAATTAATGTGTTGACCTGAGGATGCCTCACAACCTAAAGTCATTGGGTGTAGTGTTTTAAGGTTATTGTATTTTATAATATTTTTTTAGACCATGAATTGCAATCTTTTAAGACTATATCTAACAGCTGGTAAGTTAGATATACCAGTAACTTGTGATTTAGTAAGGGTCAAAGGTTCCGAAACCCACAGGAGTAAGCCTTAGTCTTTATCTCAGGGATCGCCTACCTTAAAACCTTGTCACAAAGAGCTAATAAACAACCCTACCTCCCACTAGTATCGAACCCTTTTATAATATTACCTTTATTTAATTGTTTGGACGACCGCACCATACTTAATACACAAAGATTCTGCAAACGACATGTCATAACGAGCCTGTAAGTTTTTTCTGTATTATTATTATTTGAGGAATGAATCTTTGCTCTCGTTTTAAGCGTAAAAAACGTATTTCATGCAGATCATCCAGACGGAAAGGTTTCCATGTTCAAATATACTCCGTTGCTCCAATTGCTGTTCGATTTCTGCTTCGCACGTAACTATATAGTTATTACTGCTGAGAAATCAATGTTTTGCTTGATTGTGCAAAAGATTATGCGCATAAAAAATCGCGATGTTACCGGTGGTGTTATGATATTGCTACATTATCATGTTGTTGCAGGTGGTGCTAGTGATATTGTTATGAGAGTGGATCCTCCTATTGCTAATGCAGATTGTAAAGATGACTGTCTAATAGAGAACCTAGAGATCTAAGAGTTGTGGTACATGTGATTTTTGTAAAATTATTATGGTTTTTTTTCCCTGAATACTGCTGAAATTATGGAGTCGTTGGAATTGCATAATCGAAGTGATCAAGGGTAATTGATTGGAATTCCAACAACCAAGATTGCAATTTCGGTGATTTCTATTTGGGCAAAAACCATGAGGAAACCACTAGAAAAGATGTAAATGGTCTAGGCTATAGCTCTCTCATGATTGATGTAGTTCATTTAAAACTAGCAACAATAATATTGATAAGATTAATATGTTAGGAATGTTTCACATATTGATAATGTTTTTTTCCTAAAGAATGTGTCAATTACTTATGTCTAATAGTTAATTTAATATTATAATGACTTAATTTATGGTTGTTGAGCTCATAGTTATATCATTATTGGAGTTAAGTTAATAGTTGTATTTAATAGATAATTTGAAACCCAATATAACTATTGCAGTTAATATAACAGCTAGTTATTTAGACTTTTAACTTCCAAATGGAGTTCAACTAAGACTTATGCAACTGCAAGGTAGAGTTCTACTGTACATTAACATGCCACTAAGTGCACTTGTCATATGAGTTCAAAAGAATTTATTAGGAGTTGACTCTCATACACACATTACTTCAACTTCCAGCTGTAAAATGTAGTTTGACTAAACCATGTGTACATTAGCTCTACTTCTAGCTGCTAGATGGAGTTCCAATATCACATGGATTACAAATTACCATGCCATTAAGTTCAGTTATCACATGACCTATTTTTTATTTTTTATTATTTTTCCCAACTACTACAAAGTGTAGTCGTCACATCAGCTATTTTCTATTTTTTATAATTGTTAATTATGAATTTTGAATCTAAACTGTATACTTGTCTCATTTTCATTCATAAATGAAAAAACATAGATAATAGCCACCCAAAATTCTAAGAAATATAAATCTTTATGTGTAATTAATTAATTATTAATAATTAATTTGATTAATATATCACCGACCAAGAGAAATTTTAGTGTGGTAGGTTATGTGGAATAGTTGAACACTATAAATTCCAAGCAGATGTGATTTCAAGTTCCGTGACTGTGACATAGGTTTATATTAACTTATCTAGTTGAATATATAATAAGAAATGATAAATTTTAGTGTGGTAGGTTAGTTCTAGTAGTTGACAACTGTTAATGGCAAGTAAAGGTCATGTCAAGTATAGTAACTGGGTAGGCTCCAGTAGTAGAGAACTGTCAAGTATAGTAATTAGGTTAGCTCCTATAGTAGAGAACCCTTAATTGCAAGCCTAAGTCTCGTGACTGACTTAGAGTTGAAAATTGTATCTCCTGACATGAATAGGAATTATTATCCCCTCAAGAAATGTGATTGTCTTCTGATAATGATTATTCCTCCAAGAAATGCAATTGCCTTCTGACATGAGTGGGTGCATGTCTCATGTAGTCATGTCTGAACCTGAGCTGCACTTTATAGTCCTTTAAGAAGGTGTTTCAGAGGTGATAGGAAAGAGTTTCAGAGGTGAGGTGGAATCTCTCTAAAGTTTTATAGTCCTTCAAATAAGAGTTTCAGGGCTGATCGTCGGTAGTAGGGGACAATAATAGACTGCAGACAGTTGTATGATCCAAAGCGTGTGCTGATGGCTTTATTACCATAGTTTGTTTCATTAAGTTGGGCGACCATTGAGTACTGAGAAGACTAGAAGTGGTGGTGGGATGGCATACACAGGACAGATGAGCTGAGAGTCAAGTCCGGCCGAGTGAGGCCATGGAAGCCGCGTGGGAGACTAATTTGGAACGTACGTTTCAGAGCTTTGATAACAATGTGGATGACAACAATGTGTTGTGTTCGGTGGGACTTGGAAGCGGGTGGTGGTCGGTTAGAGGTCTAGACATAAAAATCTGTAAATACCTTGTCGTTACATGGTGTGTGTTATCCGAACTACGATCCCTGACCTACTTTGGAGGTGAGAGAGGGGATAGATGTCTCAGAGTGTCAGATACCTTGTATTTTTCAATGAAGACAAGTTCCATGCTTTGAGTTCTCCTAAGTACTATTCTTTGAAAAGCTGACCATCTATTAGTGAAAGTGGGCAAAAGCTATCCATTGAGCTGCAGCAGCATTAAATGCTGTGCAGCTCAATGGATAGCTCTTGCCGTGAAAGTGTGAGTGAGAAAGTGTGAGTGAGGACGGTCATTATTGACTTATTGTTGTGGAGAGGACAAGTTTGACTCATTCCAAAAGGGTCATCATTGATTTATTGTTGTGTACAAAGTTGACTCATGCCAAAAAAGTTGGATTTTGGTGGTTCATTAAGTCTAATGAGTTTTTAATTAGGTTGTTTTGTTTTGTTTTGTTTTTGTATTAAGGGAATCGACAATTAGGATGGTCGTATCTATGTGATACTAGGTTTAGGAATCTAATCTGGTTTGTTATCACTATATCTCTAAGTGCAATCATTGAACTTACGATAATGAAGTATGGGTTATCCGAGATTTGAACTAATGACCTCCTACAAAGCTTACACGGGATTTGGTGTCTAGTCAACCATGCAAGTCTCATTTTTATTTATTTCAATTAGATCAAATTAATATTTTTATTGGCATGGGTTTTTTGACTTCAAAGTTATATGCATAATTTTTAAAGATAATTTTTTCTTCAATTTTTGCACTTGAAGTATGTTTTCACCTCTAGAGATTCAATAGCTTTCTATCATTGATTAATCTAGGGTTAAAATGGATAAAGTGTTAGCAAACCCTAGAGTAGACATGATTTCCATACACAAGTGCCGACATGATTTTCATACACAAAAAGTAAGTTTGCTGATCTATTAAGAAAAGTGCAGGCACACCAATGAATACATGAATCTTTGTCTAAATAGAAAAATATTAGCTTGCACACTAACAACTAGTGTATAGAATATCTTAATTATGCACTTACTAAGGAGCTAAACTAGTAAGCTAATCTTTTGTATCCAATTAGAGTTAACAACTTCTTAAAGCATAGACGCAGATTATTCAAGTAGAGACAAATTCTACACTATAAAAAGCAATGCAACAAAAAAAATGATCTTTTTGTATCATAGCACATTATTCTATAAGGCATGTAGGAGTTAATAATTCCAACACACCCTCTTAATGAATACTTATGTTAATCTTTGTATCTGAAGTCTTCATTAGCATCTAGTTCTCTATAACAAATTCTTAACCATGAATTGAAGATGTCTCTCTTTAAAGAAAAGTACATATCTAGTCCAACCTCGCACTTGCGTCTCATGCCTTAACCATTTAGACATCATCAAAATATCAGGGTCCATATGAAGGAACTATCATCCATTGTAATATAAGGCTACCTAACTCTTGCAACAATGTTGTTCTAGTAGCATCTCCTTCTGGTACACGGTCCATTCAACTTCTTAATGAACTCCATTGAATAGAAAAAAATCCTCAATTTTTTGAGCCTACATTACCTCTTAGAGGCTATAATAACACGACCCAATCACACAATATTCAACTGACACATGGTGAACTTCTCCAAAGTGTCAACAACACCATAATATAGACTCTCCATTATATCCAACAAGTTATCCAAATATTTGAACACATGCTAAATTAGGTGTATGTGCTCCCATCTATGTCTTAGATTGATATTCCCTTTACATTACATACATAGATATAAGTACATACATTTACATTTTCACAAATCCTTGAAGGTAAAATTTTATAGTATCACCTACGTACCTTAATATACTCCTCCTAAATACAAGATCTATGCAAGAAAGAAGATCAAGATATTTAAGGACCGGTTCACATGATCTACACATAGCATTCTAGACTTTCTAGAAATATAAGGAGTGAATCACATTTTAGTATGGTCATTGTTTTTATAAACATAAGAAAATTTTTTAACTTACTTTTCCATCAACTATCAATCTCCATTTTTACCTCCACAACTATCCTTGTCATGGTTTTGGACCAAACTCCAACAACACTTCGTCGCATCTAGAACAATGTGACCATTGTCCTTCTTTATTGCAATTCGATTATTCCAATTCAAACTTAATTTTGTTTGTAATCAACACTTATCTTTTCCAATGAAAATAATGTCACTTCACTACTTCATTAACCACTACAATAACTAGCCAATGGATATTTACCGTAGAAACTCAGTTCCATATCTCAACGCAAGTGTCCATTCTTGTCCATTATGGTTTAGTTATAGGATTTTCTACTCAGACACCATACCATTTGGGAGACAATTGTACCTTTGAGATGAACCTGAATAGAAAACAATTGTACCAAATGGCCTTTAACATCAACATAGTTGTAAATATTGAATCATTGGCCATCTTATAGACATTCCATATGTTGAGACACCTAAGTACCCAAACATGATGCTTATTAGTTCCCTAAGAAAGTATTATAGATACATTGTATCCTTGTCAATCCTACAAACTATATTCCTTCCAATTTGAGGTCTTGTGATATTGTTAAGGTGAAACACCATCTCATTAGGGAACAATTAGGAGAGATAGAACATGTAGTTATATATTTCTTCTTGCTACAACAAATCTCATCATGAAAACTTACGAATGATTTACATTAAGAGAATTGCCATGTAGGCCTATAAACATCAATAAGAAACAATGTTACACATGATAAAATCTATATAACTATTTGTTCCTTTGTCACCATTCACATACTTAGGAGTTTTCTTCTTTGTCTTTGGTGTCTACATATTTAACATTCATGTCAAATAATCGTTGTCTTATGTCCATATATCTCTTGTTAGTTGTTACAACTGTGAATTCTACCAAAAAAATCTGGATTCTGATAATAAGATCATGAGGCTGAATATGTATGCTAACTTCAATAAATCCAAGTCATATCACAAATAGATAATTTAAGCATTATTAGAATTTTGAAGACATTTTCACTACTAGTATAGTAGGTTTACACCAACATGTACAAAGATAATTTGATTCAATAATCTAACCATGATTTCAACGATGCATAAGGATCTCATACAGTCATGGCTTTCCCATGAAGTTGACTAGGTGTAATTACTAGAAACATTGCTAAGTAAATCTAGTTTCTTTTGAAAGTCAACCCTCCCAAGGATAAAAACATCTCAAACTCATCAAGTGAATATTATAGACATGTATCCATATCTATACGTTTGATGTGATCTCAATGGCATAATGTTAGAGAAACGACTCCCACAAATGGGATACTTCTACACAAGCGTCTTAAATGTAAAGTCTTAGGTGACACGTTCAAGTGAATTATGAGTATGCCATCTTATGTTCAATCGTATGAGCCTTAAAACAAAGCTGTTTTATTTTCCTTAAGCATGTGTATGCTATCATTGTGAAGACATGTGTCAATCAAGAATGTGTCCATAATAATGTTGAATTGATAGCATGCTAGTAAAGGAGAGAATAGACATGGTTTTCACATACCAAAATTCTTTTAAGTGATCTCCTTAATAATGCAATACTACACATAAATATTGTCATAAATCTTTTCTTTAAAATAAATACACATACTACACATGTAAATATTGTCATGAATCTTTTCTTTAGAACAGATATACTATTTTAGCACACTAACAATGCACTTGCTTAGGAGATAAAATAGTTTGAGAGAATCTTTCTTATGAAACTAGATATAATAACCTCAGAAAAGGCATATTAACCTCTTAAAAAAACAGATCAAGATTATTAATGTAGAGACACAGTCTACAACATAATGATCAAAGCAATGACAACCCATATTTTGATTATGTCATCACAAATTATACTCTAAAAAATCTCTCCACTCTACAACATAATGACCAAAGTAATGATAACCCATATTTTGATTGTGTGATCACAAATTATACTCTAAGAAAATTATCACCATAAATATCAACCCATATAATTGCACATTGATTCATGTTAATACACATTATATATTTATGATGATGATGATGATGATGATGATGGTTAACGTCCCTTGAGACCAAAATTTGGTCTATCGGACCTTGAAGAAGAAAATTAATTAGTTTGTTTTAAAGTTATATTTCTATGCTCAAAGAGCTTGGAGAGAAGCGTCCCGAGCTTACTATAATTTTGACAAGCTAAAAGGCTAGGAATGTCGGTATTGCAACAAAGATTATGAAACTGAGATCTAATGTGGGTGTATGTTGGGCACTCTAAGAGGAAGTGATTTTCATCTTCAATGTTCTTACTCTCACAAAGGTGGCAGATCCTTTCTACCCAAGGAGTTTTAGGGACTGTCCAACGACCAGTTTCACTGTGGAGCTCATGCGAGTTCGTTCTTATCTTAGCTATATTAATTTTTTTCTTAGGACTGATTAGAACAGAGAGATAGTTTTGTTCTTCAAGAGTAGGGTTGATGACCTCCTTATAATATCTTAATTTCCTTTTGGCCTCTAACTCTTTCTCACACCACAATTTTTCTTTAAACTTAGAAGCAATAGTATTTTTAATGTTATTAATATTTTGTAATGCAACATTTTCATCGATCTTCCAGTAATTTAACCAAGACCTGGTATCTTTATACCACCCACGCTTGAGCCTTAGGTGATTTTGGCTGGAGTTTAAAGCTAACTTAGGGAGTCTATGGTCTCCCATGTTATTGATTTTGTTCTTGTACAATAGGAGTCTAGTCATGGCTAGGCTCTCGATGGGGGAAAGACCCACTTCTATAAGGAGAATAGGTATATGTAAACATTAACTATATCATTCTCATGTAAATTAATGCATCAATAAAACAACAAAAAATCATGATGGAAAAATATGGTTCAAGTTAATATGGTTCATATAAATTATAGTTTTATAATCTTTATTCCTTATTGTTTTAATTTAAGGAATTTAATTTCTATTTGTAATATACTCTTCTCATATAACTTCACTTTTCAATAACAAGTAACATGGATACAACCTGAGTGGCCTAAATGGTTATGAACATGTGTTTCCTCCTAGGAGATCATAAGTTTAAATCCGGATGGGGATAGGGTATGTACACCTTTATAGAATTTAGCAGTTAAGTCGTTGTGCATAGACAGGTCCCTTGTCTCACAAACAAGGGGGTCTTAGACAAGAAATTGGTTTCTCACTCGTTGGTGACCTTAAAATTTATTATTATTATTATTATTATTATTATTATTATGCACCACATTATTTGTAACACTAGAATGTTGGGCTTGATGATTTTGGTTTTGACTAGTAGGGGATGGTGTCTTAAACTAATCGTCCTCTTGTTGTTTGTTTCTATTGATGATTAACTATGTTAGACCTACAGATCTATGTGATTTCCTAGATTCTGATGAATGTTGATGTTCCCTTGTTGATGATTTTATTTAGCATTAAATGTTCTTGAAAATGGAGAAGTAACATTTGGTGATCTATGATGATGATTTATCATGATTAGTCGTTGTGATGATGTGATTGATATTATATACACTTGTCAAATAACATGCCTATTGATGTGATTCATGTTATGATGATAATCTCACATATACGTTGGCATCTTGTAACGACTAGTTTGTTTTAGATTAAGACACAAATGGAAACTTGAGGAAACCCAATCAAGAAAATGGATTATAACTTAATGAGATAACCACCATATCCTAAATCTTAGTAAGCCTTGAGAAAGACA
This sequence comes from Pseudotsuga menziesii, assembly GCA_001517045.1. Lineage (NCBI taxonomy): Eukaryota > Viridiplantae > Streptophyta > Pinopsida > Pinales > Pinaceae > Pseudotsuga > Pseudotsuga menziesii. The sequence continues at coordinate 606,582 of LPNX010016861.1, forward strand.
AAATCTTGAGATAAGTAACCTCCAAAGATAACTTAAGTAAAAGGGAAAAAGTGAAAATGTTGTAACTTACTTTCACATTATCATTGGAACATGCAATTTCACCCTCAAGCCCAATTTCTACCTTGCATGAGAAGGGGAAAGGTCAAGAGTCAAATTGGGAAAGAATATTACAATTGGATTTTTTTTACAAAATATTTTTTCTACCTTGAAAAAGAGTTGGATTACTCAGTAGGAATTGTTCTTATATTTTTCCATTATTATGTTACTTAAATGGGTAGGTTATTGGTTTCTCTCATGGTCTAAGAGTACAAGAGTGTGATAGCATTGATGGAAAGACTCAATTTATGCTTGGATACATTTTTCTATTATTTTGGGCACTTGGAACACCATTATCAAGTGTGACTACATGCACCAAGTGTGAGCATATTATTTAAATCATTGTCGAAAAGTGTCAATACCATTTGTGGTCATAATCACCACTAAGTTCCTTGCATGCCATATATTGTGACTTTTTTTAGTGTTGTAGTATAAGATACTCTTCAACATGCAAAGGTTAATTACGTAGGAGTCTAATTTATGGAATTCCTTTAGAAAGTTGTGAAGTATATGCATAAAGTTTTTGTGTGTCCCAAACAACCTTACCTCACTAAGTTTGAGCCCTCCTTAAGGGACACCACCTACAAAGGTGGTAGAATTGATTGGGCGCAATTTCCCCATTGTTGATTGAAGATTGGATCATGGGATTACATAACATTATTTGATCAATAATTGCACTTCATATAGATAAGGGTTACAAGTATTTTATATAATGTTTTAATTTAGTATTGTTGGTTATCTTGATTTAATTGCATAGTTGCATATGCTTTATGGGATTGTGGCATGCCTCCATATATTACATACTTTTTGGATTTTATATGCGTACGTTGATGGTTTATATTGTTGTATATAGTAGTAAAGGGATGGTGTTTGAGATTCATCATCTTCTTGTTGGTTTCTTCTATTGATGATTGACTATAGTAAACCTAGGGATCTATGTAATTTCCTAGACTGTGATGAACACTAATGCTTCTTTGTTGATGATTTTATTTGTTATTAAATGTTGTTGATAATGGGAAAGTAACAATTAGTTATATTTGATGATGATTTAACATGATTAGTCCCTATGATGATGTGATTGATGTTATATACACTTATCGAATAACAAGCTTACTAATGTACTTCATGCTATGATGTTCTTGATTTGTGATGGTCATCTTACATATGCATTAGCATCTTCTAAGGACTAATTTGTTTTATATTGAGATAAATGGAATGATGAAGAAATACAACCAAGGAAGTGTCTCATAACTCAATGAAATAAACACCATATCCTAGAGCTTAGTAAGCCCCAGGAAAGACTAAGGATTGAGATAAGTACCCCAAAAGATAACTTAAGTAAAAGGGAATAGGTGAAAATATCGTAACTTACTTTTTCCTTATTATTGACACTTGCAATTTCAACCTCATGCCCAATTTATCCCTTCCATGAGAATGTAAAATGCCCAGAGTCAAATCAGGGAGATAATATTAAATTGGAAAGTTTTACAAAAGAATTTGTCTACTTTGAAAAAGGGTTGGTTTTCTCATGAGGAAATGTTCTAAGATTTTTGTTGGGTAAGTTATATTATTTGCATACAAATAGAGATTCAAATTTTATAGCTGAATGGTCAACAAGTCAATTGGAATTGAATTCAATAGATCGTCAAAATCTAGTCGACCGATCGACTAGAATAGTGGATTGATCGATAAAAAATGAATGAGGGAAAAGCAAGTAGGAATTTGATAAACACTTGGATGAAGAGAAGCTCAATTGGTGGTATGATAAATTTGACATATTCAAGTCGAGAATAATAGAATAACTAAAATTTGTTGGGAAGTTTTGGATCAACATTAATGCAGCAACTAGTTGTAACTATTTCAAATGTCATGAATTAGAGTATTGCATCTATAAATAGGATGAGATGAAAAGTTGTATTGTAGTAGGACAATATATTATGGTGCTTGTACTTGTATGAGATGAGAAGTAGAATGTAGTGAATTCATGCTTGAGATATTGTGTTCTAGTAAATCGTTTGTATAAACACTAGTTAAGGTTGTTGATAACAGATGAGAAGTAAGGATCACCAGTTTGCAAGTTTTTCCTTATAAATGGTTTTTTAGGATAAATTTATGTGTATTGAGTGACTGTGTTTTTTCCATTGTTAAATTATGTTATATATAATGGTTAGAATCATTATGCATAATCATTGTAATTGGTATTGAAATCCTTCACATGGTATCATATCTATATTTAGCTTCGAGGGGATGCCTTTCTTATTGAGTTTTTCTTTTAATTTTGAACATATATCTATAGAATTACCTAAGTTAAATGTGAGTTATAGAACATTGATTCTTAGTTAAAATATCCACTGGTACAAGGATAGAAATTGAAAATTTTAATAGATAGAATTTTGACCTTTGGGATCTCAAAATAGAGTATCCTCTTATAGATGAGAGTAGTGGGGTGCTATAAACCTAGAAAAACTATGAAATGTTTGTCATTCGAACATTCACAGAAAATAGACAAAAAATAAAGGAGGACAGTCTGATTTTGATTAAAAAATAATGTATTGTTGAATGTATTAAGTGTGTTAGAATAATCAACCCATAGTTACCCATATTTGACATTAATTAAATCATTTTTGTCTTATTCCTAGATTCCCTCTCTATGCTAGTTGACTTCTACATGTTCCTCGAAGTCAATACTTGCTAAAATGGGTCATGGAGCGCTTTGGAATCATATTGGAAACATATTTAGTATTTCTTCTTTATTCCTAGTTCCTTAAAGCACATATCTGCTTTTTCTGAAAGTTGTCTTTCTTTACAACGGTTTTAAGGCATAAAGGAAAAGCTAGTCTAAGGGAAATTTCCTTGTTTTTTGACCACATCATCCTCCTTCCTTTTTTCCAAACAAAAGAATGAATGAGTTTTATTTCCACCACTTATTAGATTTCCCACTTGCTTTAGCTAATTCGTGAGGATCTTCATAGTTTTGGAAAGTCCTTTTTGCACCTATGGGGGATTTGACTTGATTTAGTAAGCCTGCTTTTTGACCAATTCGAATAGAAACCTAGTGCTTTCGAATATCTCACATAATTATATATTTGAGAATCCTATTACTTCATATGGTTAGCTTATGTACACTTCTTAAATACATGATTAAGCTATGCTCCAATTTCAGTCTCCTTTTGTGTGAATTTTGCATGTTTTATTAGCAATTTTGTGAGTGTAATTGATCTATCACTTGGGTTCAATTTCCAAATGGTATAAGATCAATTTTAAATTGATTTATATCCTTCCAAATTGTTATTACAGGTTCAACATCACTGACTGGGAGCTCATTCTGTTGGCTGAAGGGCATAGGAGCTGATATATGGACCAATCTCAAAGGATCATCTTGACTCCATTCAATTTCTTCGAATGGAAAGCTAAGATGGAGATATTGTTGAGAGATAAAGGTCTCTACAGGGTTACCATGTCTACTAGGAAGAGCCTAATGCAGCTGCAGAGAAAATAAAATGGCAGAACAAGAGGGATGAGGCCAATGGTCTTTTGTGTTTGAGTATTTCAAGAGACCTCTTGTCTCATCTTGATTCATTAACATATCCTAATGAGGCATGGGAGAAGCTTGAAGAGATTTTTTGAAAGACATATAAGATGTTAGGACATCAAATCGAGAATGGATTGATATCCTTGAGTCCCAGTAGCTTTGAATCATTGCAACTCTATTTTACCAAGTTTAAGGCCCTTGTTTTGCAGTTAAAACAATGTGGGATTGAAAATAAGGAGGAGCAAATATTTTTTAACATTCTCTCAAAGCTTGTTCTTGAATATTAAGTGTTTGTTTCAACCTTCTATGCCACTAAATTGACAGCTCGAACCTGGAAGATTCCTAAGCTTGTTGAGTTCATGGAATCCCTCACTTAGGAGAAAGATAAAGTGGTGATGATGGGCACCATAAAACCTTCCAAAGACCAAGATTTGGTTGCTGGAGATTCGAAGGTGGATTCAAAAATCAAGAAAAAAGTTAAAAATCCACCTTAGCAAAAGAGAGATAAGGAAAATTCTTAAGAGGAGTCTTTAGGCTCTAAGAAGAACCCCCAGAAGAAGAAGAACAAAGGAGAAATGAGAAAGTGTGCATACTGTAGTAAGGGCTATCATCCTGAGAGCTATTGTATGAAAAATAAAATTGACATGTTGACCCAATTCCTGGAGAGGAACAACATATCCCTTCCTGATTGCTCAAAGAAGAGGGAAGGAGGATCAACTTCAGAATACAAGGAGATAGTACATGCCTTGGTTGCTAGCACCTCAAGCTCACCTAGCTTCATCATTGATTCTGGAGCTTCCAGACATATGCTTTCGACAAGGGATATATTTTCCTCTATTGACATGCCAAAAGGTCCACCGATAGTTTTTGGAGATAACTATATGACTGGCAGTATGGGAAAGGGTAGGATTGATCTTGACCATGGTAATTTCAATAATGTGTTGTATGTTCCAAGTCTTTCCTCTAATATCTCGTCAGTGTATCAAGTGACTCACACTAGGTCTCCAAATAAAGTCACCTTCTCCCCTAATGAAGTTGAAATTACAGAGATTTCGAATGGTAAAGTCATAGCAAAAGGTTTTTTGATCACAATTCGAAGGTATACAAGTTTTCCCATTTTCTACCCTACTCAAACCCCTATGTTCTTCTTGCTCATGCTAATGAAGCAAGCAAGATTTGGCATGAAATATTTGGACATCTTAACTACAAGTATCCTTCTAATTTTACTAACAAATACATGGTCATAGGGTTACAAAATATCAAGTTTTCGAAGGGAGTCTGTCAAGGTTGTATCCTAGGAAAACACCCAGAGCACAAGTATGAGAGAGCTAGTCATGAGAGAACCTCTGCACCTCTTGAGTTGATCCACAGTAACATTACTGGTCCATTCCCTCATATGTCCATGAGTCAAGCCAAATATGCACTCACCTTCATAGATTAATTTTCCAGGTATTGTTGGGTTTACTTCCTAAAGCATAAGTCTGAAGTTTTTGACCTTTTCAAAGTCTTTAGAGCCTTGGTTGAAAACCAGTCTGGCAGGAAACTCAAGATCCTCAGATATGAAAATGGTGGTGAGTATTTCAAGTGTGATTTCATCCAGTATTTCAAATATGCAGGTATCCATATGCAACATTCTATTCCTTACACACCATAGAAAAATGTTGTTGCTGAGAGAAAGAATAGATCACTGAAGGAGATGGAAACTTGCATGATGGAGGATAAAAATTTGCCACAAAAGTTTTGGGTCAAGGATATAAACCGTGCATCCTATATCTAGAATAGGGTGCCACATAAGAATCTTGATGGTATGACTCCTTTCGAAGCTTAGAGTGGGCACAATCCAGATGTGACACATTTTAGGATTTTTGGCTCAAAGGCTTGGGATAGAATTCCAACTGAAAAGAGGAAGGACTTACAACCCCAAAGCCAAGAGTTCCTATTTGTTGGGGATTCTGAAGATTCAAAAGGGTACAATCTGATCAACTTGAGCACTAACAAATATTTCATTGAAATGAGTGTTCAGTTCGAAGAAGAGCCTTTAGCAGGAGTTGAAGTTGGAGAGTCCTCTTCACCACCAAAACCATTGATTGTAAGTGAAGAGACTAATGAGTTTGTTGATGATGATATGTATGATAATGATGAATTAATTGCATATCCTAATAGCCCTACAATACAAAATTTTGAAGCAAGGACCATTCATGTAGCTGGAAATCCTAATGACACTAGGAGGACTAGATCTCAATTTGAGAGTGCCCTTTGTGTGAAGTATCCACTCTTTGATGAGAAGTGTTATTTGATGATATATTCTGATCCACATACATATGAAGATGCAGCACATGATCCAATATGGAAAAAATCCATGAAATAAGAGCCCATCTCGCTCCAGAAGAATAACACATGAGAACTGGTTGATCTCCCCCCAGGGAGAAAGCTAGTAAAGTGTAAGTGGGTCTTTAAAACTAAGTTTGATGATGATGGTTCACCTTTGAAATATAATGCAATATTGGTAGTCAAGGGTTACTCTTAGGTACATGGTATTTATTACAATGATACCTTTGCACCAGTGGCAAAGATGGACTCCATAAGGCTTGCTCTAGCCATTGCAGCCTCGAAGCAATGGGAGGTACATCACATGGATGTAAAGTGTGCCTTTCTGAATGGAGATATGAATGAAGAGATTTATATGCAGCAACCAAATTTTTTTGTATCTAATCCATCTTTAGTGTGCAGGTTAACTAAATCATTGTATGGGCTCAAGCAAGCCCCCAGGGCTTGGTATGCCAAGATTGATGGCTTTCTGCTGTCACTGAGTTTTATTCGATGCAAGTATGATCCTAATGTATATTTGAAGCTGATTCATGGTTATTTAATGATTAATGTTCTCTATGTGGATGACCTATTGATTATATGAATTTCAAAGAAAGTGATTGCCTCCTTGAAGTATGCAATGAACCATGCCTTTTCTATGATAGATTTGGGATTGTTGAGCCAATTCTTGGGTCTTGAAATTGCTCAATACCAACATGGAATAAAGGTTCATTAGTCAAATTATGATTCATATTTTCTCACCAAGTTCAACATGAAAGAATGCAATCCAACCAAGACTCCACTCCTTTCAGGAGTTAAGCTTGAAGAAGCAGGTTCTTCTCCTATGCTAAATAATACACTGTATAAGCAGTTAATCAACCTGAGTTATCATATGTAGTTAGTGTGGATTCAAGATACATGGATCAGCCTCATGATATCCATTGGAGAGTATCTAAGAGGATAAACTTTGTTAAGGGAATAAGGACTCATGGGATTTTCTACAAAGCAAAATCTGTCTTAGAGCTAGTTGGATTTACTAATAGTGATTGGGAAGGTGACAACACAAATAGAAAGTCTACCTCAGGATATGTGTTCATGCTTGCTGAAGGACCAATCAGCTGGTCAATTAAGAAGCAGAGTGCCATAGCACTCTCATCTACAGAGGAAAATTATAGAAAAGTTGTAAATGTAGCTATTCAATGTTTATGGTTGCAGGGGATACTTGGAGAATGTGGTTTTGAATTAGGGTTTTCAACAGTCATCTATTGTGACAATCAAAGAACCATTTGAATATCCACTGATCCAGTTCAAAGACAAATAACCAAGCACATTGAGATCCATATGCACTATATCAGGGAGCTTGTGCATGATGGTACCGTTGCTCTACTCTACTGCACATCTTCAGAACAAGTAGCATATATCTTCACCAAAGTATTCTATGAGAAGACCTTTAGTAATCTCAAATCACTGTTGTGGATTTCTGATCACGTGGTGAAGAATTATTGATAACAAGATTTCCAAAATTTTGTTTCCTGTCCATGCTTAAGGGAGGATTTTCCCACTAGGTTTTTGCCTCTTTCCTTGGTTGTATGGACATGCAGTATTTAAAAGGGTGACTAAGAATTGTTGCTAGGCCCTATAATTTTATGATATTTACTCATAAATTTAGGCTTAATGGGGTTTTTAGAATAATCAACCCATAGTTACCCATATTTGACATTAATTAAATCATTTTTGTCTTATTCCTAGATTCCTAGATTCCCTTTCTATGCTAGCTGACTTCTACATGTTCCTATAAGTCAATACTTGCTAAAATGGGTCATGGAGCGCTTTAGAATCATCTTGGAGACATATTTAGCATTTCTTCTTTATTCCTGGTTCCTTAAAGTGCATATTTGTCTTTTCTGAAAGCTGCCTTACTTTACAACAGTTTTAAGGCATAAAGGAATAGCTAGTCTAGGGGAATTTGCCTTGTTTTTTGACCACATCATCCTCCTTCATTTTCTCCAAAAAAAAGCATGAATTAGTTTTCTTTCCACCACTTATTATCTTTCCCACTTTATTTATCTAATTCATGAGGATCTTCATAGATTTGGAAAGTCCTTTTTGCACCTATGGGGGATTTGACTTGATTTAGTAAGCCTTCTTTTAGACCAATTTGAATGGAAACCTAGTGATTTTGAATCTCACATGTAATTATATATTTGAGCAGCCTATTACTTCATATTGTTAGCTTATGTACACTTATTCAATACAGGATTAATTTATGCTCCAATTTCAGTCTCAATTTGTGTGAATTTTGCATGTTTGATTAGCAATTTTGTGAGTGTAATTGATCTATCAAATAAAGGTAACTTGGTAAAAAAGAACCTCACTGCATTCAACACTATTGTTAGTCAATTTTTATCTATTAATGTAAAAATTAAAGAGTATGATAAATGTATTAGTATACTTTATTATTTACCATAATCACGGGATAACTTAGTCGTGGCTAATGGAAGCAATAATACCACATTAAAAATCGACGATGTGGTTGCATCTATGCTATCAGAAGATATGAAGTGGAATAACATCAAAGGATCAAACCATAATTCCCTAATGATAAAATTTTTATAGATAGATGAATAAAAAAGTACAACCTACAGTAGAAATTAGAAGTTTAGGGGTAGATATAAGACTAGATATAAATCCCCTAGATTGAAAATGAGAAAATGTTGGCGATGTGGTAAATTTGACCATTATAAGTTACATTGTAAGACTATGTGTGTAAATAAAAACAAAGAGTATGAGGAATCAAAGTCAACTAAAAGTAATCATTCAAATGAAGAAAAAAGGACATGTGTATTTTTCCTTGACAAGTACACAATTAGATCATGGTTCTTGGTTGATCGAATCGTGTACATCATTAATTTCATACCACATTAGACATAGAGTTGTTCTATGAATATGAAAAATATGATGGCGTTGATGTTCTAGGTTATTATTCATTGACCAAGATTGTCATATGAGGTAAAGTTCAACTAATACTAATATATGGAAGGATAGGAACTCTTCCAGGGGTGCTTTATATTCCAGGTTTGGATGAAAACCTGATATATGTTAGTAATATGGGAAATGTAGTTGTGGAATCTATATTTGAGAAAAATTCATGTAGGATGGTGCCAGGAGAAATGATACTACTGAGAGGATTTTGTACCAGATCACTATACAATATACGGGGAACAAGAAATACCAATGCATGTGCGAATACATTCTTTTCTAAATATACATCTTATATTCTGGTCTATTTGACTTGAAAATGGTTTTGGTATTATCAGATGCTACATATTGGTTAGAAAGGTCGTCATGCTATGGACAAAAAACCTATAGTCAAAGGTCTCCATGATTTTTGTTTAGAGGTAGAATTTTGTGAACATTGTTTTTATGGTAACAAAGTGGTATGAAATTCCCAATTGGGGTCACAAGGTTCAAGGAAACGTTAGCATTAAGAGTGGTCACATAAAGTTGAGGGACCTTTTAGATGTGAATGTAGTTTTGCAAAACACATTTCCGAATTGAAATAAATGTGCACTTATTCATTAGCACTAGGATGGAAAAAATAAATGTGCATGCAATTTGTGATAAAAAAATGTGTGCACGATTGTAGACAAAAAATGAGTGTCTGATTTATAGGACATTGTGTAAGCCCCCGAAATCATCCCATGACAATCCATTTCTTCAATAGTGATGATTTGGGTAGAACCAGTGGGAAAAAGAGACAAAATGTAATTATGATTATAGCTTCTAAAGGCGATTTAACCAACAATTTCAATTCCAATAGGTAATTCTACCAATATTTTCTATGAACTTGTCACTAAATCCATGAATAAACAACCAATAAATTTCCTCAATTCCACATCATGACATGAGGAACATGGTTATTGAGTTGGGAATCATGCCTTAGACACGAATCCACTGAATAATTCTTCAAGGAATTGGTAAATGAAAAGGATTCTAAGAAGATGTAACGTTGGTAACACTAGCCAAAAGTATTTGCAACTAGAAAGAATTGAGAAGGAACTTGTGGAGCATTATCCTTTACTTTGAAAAACTCACATAAGTAAGCCATGAAGACTTTCACTAATAATGTTTGTAAAATATTATTTGTGGAATATTTGTAACAAAAAGTTGTCATTACTAGAGTCAACCAATGCCTTTAAAACAATCACTAGAAGCAACTCTGCAAGGATAAATGGATACCTTTATGAATTTTTTGAAGCCACTTGGAATGCATTAATATTGATTAACTAATGTTATTAATGAAATAAATTTGTAAAAACTATTTTATCTCTCTCATTAATAGAGGCCTCATTGTCTCACTCACAATGTAGGATACTGTGTTCTCATCCCTAGCTAGAGAATCATCATATTGCTATAAGCATCCTATAATATTTTAGTGAGGCCCTAGCGCTTCAATTATGATACATATTTCCTTATATTATAGACTTGAAAAACTAGGTTCATTTGAAATATGTTTATCATGGATAATGTGGTATTAGTTTAGGAAGGCATGAAATATTAGGACAGGTAGTTGGGGATTTGGGAAATGGTTATTAAACTCATCTTTGAAAAATATTATGATGGGTAGAGTGGCCCTTTATTCTAGATTCACATTGAAGGACGTAAGGTTTAGAAAAAATTATGTGCACATGGTTAAAACTCTATTCTCATAACACTCTATCTCTAAGTTAATTAAGTCAAATCTAAATAAATCATGATTGTTTCAATTAATTTGGAAAGTATTATCCTTGGATGTGCCCCTCTATGTGCATGTTGTTGAATATATAGGCTATATTCTCCATCATCAAACATTTTTTGGGTTGATCAATTGCATCCCTCTCCCTATCCTCAATGAAATTGAACATGTTGATGTACATTTTATCAATGATTGCTTCCTTGCCATATTATAGGAATAAGAGTTTTTGTGCATCACCATGGAATACATTCAAATATTCAATGGGGTCTCTTGGTCCAAAATCCAATGGATAATATTAAATGCTACAAGTTGGATTAAGATGATATCCCCAATGATCTCATAATGTAGGTTTGTCTTGGATAAAGTACATGAAAATTTTAATGTTTATGTGCATCCCCTTTTCCTTCCAAATGACTACTAAGGTTTTATTAGATATTGTGTTGCAATGAATATAGAATAAGGCTAACAAGAAGATTATTCATCCTCTACCACTTACAATCTTGTTTTAGATTTGTTCAGAAATTCTAGTTGTCACACTGTATATAATTCTTCCTATTAGGTCCCCTCTATTGTATTGTATCATCAATAAGAGAAATTATCGGTGGATTATTTTCTAGGGAAGTTGTTAACACAATAAAATTGTTCACATAGCTCACTAATTTGGTCATCATACCTTTACACCCAGTTCCCTAAAATATAGGCCTCCACCAACTGGTGGGTTACAAAGTTGGTTTGGCACTATTTATAGTTCTTGCACAAATATATTTCCCAAAAAACAAAAAGAAACATAAAAATAAAAATGGGAAAAACATTCAAAATCAACAAAGAGTAGGAAACTCACAAAACAATAGGCCAATACCATGGTTTTCCCCAAAACTTGAGGAAAACTGACCACCATTAAATATCCCATAAAAAGTGTCACATACCCCAAATTTGCAAAAACATTTTATGCTTTAGGAGACATTATGTTATAATTTTATTACAAAGTTTTTTAATTAATGACCAAGTGGGGTCAAGTATAATTGCAAGTAATTGCTGAATATTTTATTAATTAATAAATGAAAGATGAGACAACAGCTTAAGGAGGCTGTTAAATGAGTGTTGTACTAGCCACTTGGTGGAATAGGCTGGGTTGAGAGTAGATTGACACTTGGCAGCATCCTCAATCTACTTCTAGCTGTTGCAGGAGGCAACTTGCCTATTTTTGTGGTCATGTTCCCCAAGAAATTGGAACAAGAGCAGGTGGCTCATTAAGTGAAAACTGACCCAAAAGACCTAGGCATGCTAATAAAACTTCCCATTGAATTCAATTGAGGCTGCTCATTCTTCACTTGTGAAAATTCTGAGTGAATTTAGTGCACAAGAAATTCGATGGAGGGCACTAGAAGAAGTTTTCTTTGAGTGAAAAGTGCTAAAGTTATGAACTAGTGCAGCTGATTTAAGCTGAGTTCATACTGCTACAAGCATAACAAGTTATTGTTGATTACTCAGTAGAGTTTCAGATGTTTTCTAAATCGGTTCTCTCACCCAGTGCTTCAACCAGGTGGACCAGTAGACAGGCTTGAGGGTCCTGAGATTTGCAGTCATCTATCTCCAAGAGTTGTTTGGGAGGAACAGGTTCCTTAATTTGTTGTCCCCTCTGCTAAATTTCCAGGTTCTACATGTTCTTTATAATTTCTCTATGCATACTTAGGATCAAGAATGAATGAATTTAGGAGATAATATGTTATGTTTCTGTTCATTTGTTATTAGAATGATTAAAGGAAATCTTTCATTGTGAAAAGATAGATAAATTATGGATTATATATGGATTAGGATAAATGATTAGAGTAATTTTCAAATTTTACTAATGTATAAAAAATACCTAAATGTATTTTTCCACACCTTCAAGAAGGTAGTACTCTAGTACAGTAGGTTAGATTAGATTCTGATGATTAAATCAAATGAAGAATGCAGGATTAGGTTTATTAATTTTTACAGATTCTTTATAAATGTTGAGGAGTGCCTTAGTTAGAATGCACATGTTAAAGAAATTAGATATGAACTAGATCCAAGAAAGCTCTTTTAAAATCAGTACACAGTCTGTGTAATGATGATCCTATTTACACGGTAAATAAATTACCAGCTTTAAGCTTAATTATTATAAGTATACCTAGTTTTTAAACATTATAAGAACATAAAAATAAATAAGCAGAGTAACTTAAAAACAGTAAAATGAGGTATAGAAATCACTTAGGTAATTTCATTACTAATGTAAGTGAGAATCAAAATTTAAATACATTATAGTTAAATAATAACTCTATAAAGATTAAAAATAAATAAAATTTTACAAAACCCAAATTTAGAGAAACTGTCAAGTATGACCTTCTTTTCCTTCTCTTTTCCAGAGTAGGGTTAATACAACTTTACCCATAATTATTGTAAGTATAAATTATTCATTTATACAAACACAATTATCTATTTTATAAATGCATAGAATTAAATAAACTTTTCATAGAAACAATATTAAACTGTTTGTCAAATAATAAACTAAGACTAATCAAGTAAATACCTTTTAAAATTTCCAACCCAAATATACAGTAAAAAATCAAGTTGTACTAATCAACCCTTCATTTATTTATTTCCTGAAATAATTGTTTTCACTGACAGAAAAACTCAAACTCTATTTTAAAACCCAACTTTCTGAAAATTCTTTCTCTTTTAAACAAAATTGAAAAAATTATGGAATTATACCGTAATAAAACCCTATGTTAATATCAAAAGAAAATGCATTTTATTTTATCAACATAAACACCGAAGAATCCAAAAACTGGAATTTTTTAAAAGACTGCAAATTATATTAAAATAACACAGGGCATTTTTCAAAACAAACTGTCTTTATCATTTATCATTCTTAACCACCCATTGATTGAGCCTTATGAATAACTTTTAAACAAGTCGGCTATTTAAAAACCCTAACTTAATTTATAAATAAAACCACTGCAGTTTCCAATTAGGTTACGGACTAATGGCCTATTTCCAACAGAAGTCAGGGCTTAAAATCCTGTCCAAAAATATTTCTTGTAAATCAAACTACGACCGCAAGGGCTTCATAATTTTCTCATCAAAACATTTCAGTCTCAGCCACATGGACTTTCTAAACAAACAAAATATTTTATAACCAAAATTGGAGTCGCATCTCGGTGGAACTGTAACAACCAAACCCCATACACCCATCGTAGGAGGAACCTCAGGTAGGATCGAGGCTTACCATTTGTTGAAGGAGCATGAAGACCCACTCTTCATTGGAGTCTTCAAGCCATAGTCTGAAAGCTCTGCATGTAAAATAACCTGCACACCCATTAAATATTTGTTAATCTTTTTGTAAAAAGGGAGAGAACTAGCATATGCACTTAGGGCGAATACAAGAAGGGAAACAATGAGTTACCTGGAGCAGTTTCACTTCCAGTCGTGCCTTAACTTGTTTACATAGCGTTTTCAACCAAGTAAAAACCCCTTTAGACTAGCAACCAAGCAATAAATACAAATAAGCCCACACTCAATGAGAATGTTCAAATCAAAAGCCAAGGCCATGCCACGATGAACCAAAAATCGATCCCACACTACAAAGTTCACAATTAAACAAAAGCATGAAGGTAGGCCCTCACAGAGGCAAATAAACGGTGTCAAAGGCCTCACACACAGAGCAAAGCGATGGCGATGAAGAACTCATGCATAGAAGAAATGTATAGGCAGAGATAAGGAGTGGCATCAAGGCCTATGCGGCCATGATCCTGCGGCCCCCTCTCCACTTCAAAAGTAAAAAGATAGGTCAAATTCAAAATTTTAAGGTTTTAGGAGAGTTATATAGTGAACCGCCAAAGTCAAAAACCCTAACCATTAAGCATCGACTACGTGGAGCTCAATACGTTTTGGAATTGTGGGTCTAGCTCTATAGTTTTGAGAGAGTCTTGGAGAATCCTACAAGTAAAAAGAATTCACATAAAAAATTGGTTATAAACCCTTTCAACAATAGAATAATATCTCTATATTATAGGATGCATATTATAATCTTAAAGGAAAATGATATTGGTGGTAGTCTTCGCATAAACTAGGGTTTACAACTATGTATTAAGAATCATGTAATTGGTAATAACTTATGCAAAAGAATTCTTTAACCTTGTTAACATTATAAATAAGACCTTGTGATAAACTATAGGACTTGTAAAAAGACCTTGTAGAAAACCTATGATAATAGTTTTGGTTAAAAATACTTATATGAGTAAGAAGGAAAGTATAGAAAGATTCATAGCATGATTCTTAGTATGAGAATTATAACTTAGTTTTATTATAGGGTAATAATTTTTACATCATATCTCCTTGTGAGATGAAGTCATGCGAAGGCTAGGTTGGATAGATTTTGTAGGAAATGGTCTCTCATTCCTTACACAAAGTAGTACTACTATTGTTTAACAATATAATGTTCATATTATTATATTTCTACCTAGTAAATACTTAAGCAGTTAGTAGACTATTTTCTGCACTAAATCATTAGTTCTATGTATGAATGTCAATCATTATACCTTATAATTATACCTAGATTTAGGTTTCCCTAGTTTACATAACATTTGAACAATGTTGAGACAAATACATAGGAACTATCATTGGTAACAAGTAATAAAGTATCAAATGACCTGGTATACAAATTTATCTTTCTCTAGAATTGTATATAGGACCTAAACTAATAATAAATAAATGAAAGTTTGATGAACAAGTTATAGTCGAAGTGAGGTAGAAGTACAACTGGATTTATGATCATATTCTGCAAATACTTATTCTTACAAGAAATTAAATAAAATATACACTTTCAATCATACCTGCTTTATTTTGATCGAAGCCGTAAATTAAACAAATATACTAGCATTTTTATTTATGCTAGTTGAGACAATTAATCTTGATCCGAAAACTGGTTACAGAACGTCTTACCTGTAAAAAGACCTGTAAAAGAAGCATCTCTTCACTGCATTAGCTAAAAATATAAGTAAGCCTTGGACTTTAACTAAAGTTCCTTCATGTTTACAAATAGTAAAACAAACTTTAGCACATAGTAAACAAACAGATGTTTCAGTTCATGTTTATTCCAAATCATAACCTGCTAAATCAAATCTTTAATAATGATTTATGAAAGAAAATATTGAAGTATGCAGATCTAGCATTTAATAAAGAAATTATTTTTAGTTTAACACCTTATTATGTTAACTGTTAACAGTTAAATGTCCCTCGGAAGTGATGATTGTAAACATTTAATGTCATAGGAAAAATTTAAAATTTTACGAATTTTTGGAGTATTACAAAAAGAGGGGTCGAGGCCCCCATTTACAAGAATTTTTTAACAATCCTTATCAACACTCTACTGGATTCAATCTCGTACCTTTAAAAATGGGCCACTGCAGATGTTAGAGGAATTGGTCCAATGGTTACCATGATCCGGTTATCCGATCTTCTCCAATAAGGGTTGTCAAGGGAAATGGGATCAAGGGTTGCATGGAGTAAACTCAACATGCTAAGTGGGATGGTGTGGCAAAAGGTGTGACTAAAAATGGTTTTAGGAGTATGGAATTTCGATATTACCAAAGTGTAAGAGTTAAAAAAAATTGTGGGGAGACCTTCACAATGTATTTATAGGATGATCTAGGATTTTCTTACCCATGGTAATGACCCATGGTTTTTCATAGTGTATGGTATTTATCAATAGTTTTTGACCCATTCTAATTTTAGGGTTTTTTGGTATTTTTTGGGAGAATGGGGGGTTTTGTTTCAATAAATTCCCACTTCCCTGTATTTGTGGGGGAAGGAATACTGATGTTTTGGACCAAATTTGGTGGAATTTAATTGTGAAGGTCAAAATGAAGGAAATAATGGTGGGATTATGATGTATAATTACGGTTTGGACCATGGATAGCTATGTGGACAAGTTTTGGTGTGAACATATTGCTCCCTAATGTGTGAGGGTAAAAGATGATCGTAAGGTCAACATACATCATAGGATCAATGGAGAAATGGTGACAATGATGGAGAAACCAGAGAGAACCGAGGAGGAGCCAAAGGATTCACATTCCATTTGCAGTGGATTTTGATTTGTATTACTTCTAAAAAATGGACAAGGTACATATAATATTAGACATATATATGGATGAGGTGGGCATACCCATTCTTGTATCAGTGTATCAATATACAAATGGGGATCAAGGCTCAAGTAATGGGAGATCATTAATACATACAACTGGAAGTACATAATGGTTGCCTCAATGGGAGGTTGAATACAAATACTGATATGAAGAATTGGTACATAGAAACAATGGCATTCTCTTGGAATGCAATATCACAAAAAATGATGCTCTACTGAATTTGAAGGTGTACACAACTATATGGACTCAATGAATGAGAGTTAGAATCTATGACGTAACATAAATGACATCGGATACTGTAGATACACAGAAGCATGGCACTGAGAGGCTTTCAAGAACTGTCACCAACACGACCCAGATATCACAAGGGACATGAAACTGTATGGGTCCCAAATAGACTCACCAATGTTCTAGAGTTGGGTGACAATCGGGGTTTTCAACCAAATAATGAAGGAACCAATACCCTGTACAGATCTCAATGGTGTGATAATGTAGTTAAAGTCGAGCATGAAATACACAACCAACCCAAAAGGAACTAAGGACTCCTTTCAAGTGGTCCAAGGAACTAATCAATGAGGTGGATGAAACTATGATACAAGGACCTCTAGGTCTATCATGTGGAATATATTTGTTGACGCTGACAGAGGGAGACTTGCAACTACCAAGTCAATGAGGTTTCCTTGATAGAAGCACTAGGGAGAAAACTAGAGATATGGAATAATAATGGGATTGATACATTGAAGGAGAATAAGGGAAGGGGAGTACAGGGGACTCAAACTTCCTTTGTTCAGAGTATAACAACAAGGATGAACTGGAAGTAGATGATACTGACTCATGGGGAGGAAATCATAGCTCTGGAACTGGGGAGATGACTCCAGTGGGGGGTACTTGGGAAAAGTATTGGACAAGTGATATCCAGGGGATCCAAGGGAGACTTATCATAGAGTAATCTGAACAAAGGAAACCCAATGGGGGTAATGTTACCATAATGGGAGACTAGATGCAATATCCAGGGGGGTACTTGGGGAAGGTATTGGACAAGTGATATCCAGGGGATCCAAGGGAGACTTATCGCAGAGTACTCTGAACAAAGGAAACCCAATGGGGGTAATGTTACCATAATGGGAGACTAGATGAAATATATGTGGGAAACAAAAGGCATTGGTTGGGCCTTCATATTTTAAGGAGCTCGAAGAAGGTATAGAAGTATTCTCAATATGATACTATCTCATGGATTTTTGTTGAGCCCAAGAAAATAAATGCTCGATGGTGTTTTCATGTTTAGAGATTCTGAAAACATAAAGAAGACTCCAATGGGATCTCATTTTCATGCAATACTATCCTATGTCTAAAAAAAGGATAAAAGTGTACAAAGGAGAACTCAGTTGAAAGGGGCATAGAGATTTATTTTCCATAGGTAGTCCAACAAGGTCGAAAAAGGTTCAACCTATACTAATTGGATGATCATTCAAATAATTTTACGAGCATGAATGAAACCAAGTTTTCTCAATGATATTTTCTTTATGAAAGGGATGGAAAAGAGCTTAAACACAACCCATAAGTGAATTTTTTCGTAAGTCACAGTCCCAATGTCCAAAAAATAATAAAATGATACAAGGGGAATCATTATTAGATGGAAGGTGCTAGGGTGGTCCTTTTATTTAGTTAGTATACATATTCCAAAAAAGGGATAAATGATACCACATATATGCCCTTCCAAATACTTTAATGAGCGTGAAACGACGCAAGTGTGCTCGACAATATTTTCTTTCTTTAAGGAGTCAAAAAGAGCTAAACATAAACTTTGTAATGCTCAGTCAAGAAAGGAGAAAGTGTTCGATGTACCAAAAGGGGTGATGTTGGGATCATGGCTGATAGGGAGAAAAAATAACAATGGAACACTGGTGGGGCCTCCTTGCAGAATGATGAATGGTGGTAAAATAACATAGAGTTTGTATTATGGATGGAGTGGAGGGCTTGTGAACATGCCAATATAGAAAGGATGTGATTTGCATGGAGGGAGGTAGATGTCTTGGTAGGATGTTTCTTCACCCGAGAGAGTTTTTCATAGTGGTGGAAACATCCTATCCTTATAGAGGACTATCCATACATGGGCATGGACACTGGGGAGATCCGGAGATGCCTCGATCTCCTGGACAAGTATGGATACCATATGGTTAAATACATGAATATTTATGGTTTCAGTCATATATACTTTACTAGAATAGTGGTAGCTAGATCATACATGTGATTGATGTTGAGCCACAAAAATACCACATTTTATTAATCTTTCACATACCATTTATCACCTTATTCCTATTTTATCCTTCCATAAAACCATTAATATTCACCACTTTTATAATAAATATGGGTTTATACTACCATTTTCTAAATCATTTATTTTTTAGTATTTTGAGTGAATTTGTGGTTAATTATTGAGAAAAATAACATATTTTCATTATACTTTAAAGTTGGATGAGTTTGTTGATTCTTACAGGTGAATTTGAAGACTTTAACAAGCTCAAAAGTGACCACCTACCCTCAAATTCGAATTTCATCCTCAAGATGTGGGCTAATTTCAAGGAGAATATCATGGAAATTGTGGAGATGGAATATCTTATCCAAGATATCATGGAGGATTTGAAGGGATGAGTTGTAGATTTGTGGAGGATTTTGAGAGATAAGTTGAGAGAATAGTGGATCTGTAATTATGATTAGTTATCTTGAATTCATGTAAAAATATGAGGGATCTCTCCTCATTTTGGTTAGAGGCCTCTCTAGTGGTTCATCTTTTAGATAGTCATGGATTTGATCCTGTTGTAATAGATTTCATATTTTAGAATAGATAGTTTGATCTCTTCATATTTTGATGTCATGGTTGTGAATTAGTTGTGTTGATTTTATGTGAGCTCACAAGTTTATGTTGATTGCTTTATATCATTTTATTTCATGCAATTTCCTGCTTTTCTAGATTATATTTATTTTCATGTCATTTCTTGCTTTTCATGTCATTTCTGCTTTTACAAGTTTAATTTAATTTCAGTTGCATATATTTTCGATTTCAGTTATCTATAATATTAGATTAAGATCAATGAAACTCTTCCCCTTGCATATATTTTGTATGTACCTCACAAGTTTACGCTCTCTCTGGGTTGACAATTCAATTGTTGGATATATGTTATAATTTGTTTAATGTTTTTCCCCAACATTTTGGTGTCGTTGCTAGAGAGGTGCTAAAAGGGATCAGAGTTTATATAGATAGATAGATTAATTTTACATTACACAACAAGGGGGAGGGGAGAACGGTAAGACGGGAGGTAAGAACCTGCGCATCCACTATAGTGGGGTGCCCCAAAGCCTTGTTGTTCCTTTGTTTTCGTAAGTGTGTTTATTTTTCTGCAAGAGTGTTCTTTCATTTTCTGCTCCCTTTTCAGTTTTGATTGCTTTCATTTTTGGGTGCCTTTATTTCATACTAACTTTCTTCTAACTATGTATCTATTTATTCTTTGTTTTGTACATATTTTGTGCACATTTTTATTTCTTTTTTTGCACTCATTTTGTGCTACTGTTTTGTGCTTGTCATGCACTCATTTTTTTCTAGTACTTGATTTGATTCTAGTAAAATAATTTTAGGATGAACATAAGCCTAGAGCAGCTCACCCAGATCCTAAGCAGAAGCGGGGATCTCCTCTTCTTAAGAAGAGGAGATCTTAATAGTAGCTAAAAGGTTTACTACTCCTCTTGAAGTAAAAGAAGAATTGACATTTGAATAATTATGCACATCATATGAGGAGCAATTATGTGAGAAGAAGATCGAGAAGGATGAAGAAGGGGTCTTGGGTGATCAAAATCAGGATGAATATCCCGCAAACAAATGCTGCATCGAACAATGATTTCAAGTAAGTACTAGGTTAGATTGGTTTTGTTTTCATTTTTATTTTATTGATTTTCATTTTCAGTATTTAATTTTCCATATTACAGCATACTCTGGATTTAGTTTTTCAATTTTAAATCTTAATCTTTGTTTACTCTTGTTAGATAGATGGTTACACTGACAATTTCACTACACTTAAATGATTATCATTTTCCATTTAGAATAGAGTAGGTAGGTTTTAGTTTTTATTTTTTAGTTGAAAATTAGCTTTGTTTTAATTTACTTTAATGTTTTTATTCTGTTAAAATTTTATTTCTAAATAATCTTAATTACTGTTGTTTTTATAATTGTTAAGAATCAAAAATAATTTTAATCTTTTAAATCTAAAAAATTTCTGAATTTTTTGGTCTCTTTTTATTTTTTATTTTTCATTTAATAATTTTCTAGTTATTCTAAAAATAAAAATTAAATGCATTAAGAATTAGTTTCTTTTAAATTAAAATAAATTAATTAATAAACCAAAAATATAATAAACAAATAAATAAATATACATATCATTTTTCATTAATAATTATTTAGATTTTTATCTTTTGAATCTAAAAGTACATTTTTAAATCTTTTTACTTATTTTAAT